>CM031373.1:7252903-7852903 GCA_018208015.1 Medicago ruthenica
TATTTAAAAATTCAGCTTTTGAGCCTATTATACGTGTTCTGTAAGGTCATACTTCGCTCTGCGAAGTCCTTTCTTCACAAATGGGCTTCTGCCACCTCAGCCTTGAACAGTTCAAACCGCCCTGCTTCGCTCTGCGACCAAACCTCGCTCTGCGAAATCACTCATTTTCTGATCTTCAGAAAAATCCCTGCCTGAACTCGCCAATCACTCGCCAAGAGCTCGCTGGGCGAGATTCTTCAATCTTCTCTTAATGATTTCTTGCTATTTTCAAGTCCTGGCTTGCTTTTTCCTGCACAAATGGGGAAGAATAAGGTATACAAAGAATAATTGACATTTCTTCATAAATTCCATGCTTTTCCTAAGATAACTTGCAAAACAAGTAACTAAAAAGCCTTATAAAAGACATGAATTTATTCATTTCTTGCCACTTATCAAATATTCCCCAACTTAAATCTTTGTTTGTCCTCAAACAAAGGACGCTAAAAATAAGGATACAAGCTTTAAACAACGAGTAAGACGCAAAACAGCAAAAGCAGAGATTTAAACAAAATTTCAGATTGCATGATTCATATGAGATTTGCACAGGCAATTCTGATATTCCCATTAATCTAAGATTGCACTAAAAATTTGAAATAATACTAAACACAAAATTTATATCATACAGTTCAAGTTAATAACATATTTATCAATGAACCACACCTAACACACTTTTTTAGAAGTAAATGAAACAAATTGAACTCATGTTGTGAGGGTTATGAACACTCATCCGACAAGTTTGCTAACATTCCGATCAAGTTATGTGTCCATCTAATCATCATTTCTAAAAGCACAAAAGCATCAATCACAAGGTCTTTGAGGGTTGTAATTTGGCTTGGTTACAAAAGAATTGTCATATGTGGGAAAATTGAATTCAAATGGCCAAGCATAGAGGAACATTCTTTCTAATTACACACTTCCTCCTTATTCAAAAAACAACTCTTGGTGATTGTCGTACCCCAATTTTTGACCCAGTTTTGATTCGTTTTAATCGTCTTTTTTAAGGCCGAGAATTTTCGTCGTTTCAGACGAAATTTCGGCAGGGAGGTATTTTAAAATACCTCATTTAGGATTTCAAAGGTGATAATTTTAGTTTTATTGTTATTTCATTTTACTTTAGTTTTTTATTATTATTTTATTAATTTCGTTTTTATTTTTTTTAATTATTTTCTGTTTTGATTTATTTTTTTATGCTGTCATTTTATCATTTATTTTAATTACTTAATTAATTAAAAAACAAATCCATCACTTTCTCCATCAGAATTGCATCAGATCCATTCTTTTCCCATCAGTTTTTTTGTCCCTTTTTGCTTGGTTTCTTGCCATTTTTTTGATTAAGCCACAGATCCCTCTCAACAGCTCTGTACACATCCATTTTTGTCCATCCAATTTCAATAAAAACACAGCATAAACAGTGAAAAGAAGAGGATTTGAACTGAACAGAAAAAATCAAGAACAGAAAAAACACTACACACACTTCCAGCAAAAACACAAAAAAATCCACTCCTCCCCCACCACCAAACTCACACGTGAACAGTAACTAAACTCACCACCACCCAAAACACAAAACAACCACTTCCTTCCCCACCCCCTTACTCCCAAACGCGGCCACTCCTCACACCCAACCACAACCAGCCGCGCGCACAACAAACCACCCCACAACCACCCAAAACGCGGCCAACCCCCCTCTCCCACAACCCCAAGTTCGGCCACACCACCAACCCTACACAACTCACTCGGCCAGCAACAACAACCACACCTAAACACAGCCCCATAACCCACAAAAAAAGCCCCAAAAAACGCGCACAACCCACACACACACCACTCATAACCGAAGGCAAACAGCAACAGCCCAAACACACCACTAAATCGCCCAAAACCGAACCAAAAAGGAGATAAAAGGTAGTTTTTTCAAATTTTTTTGAAACTTTAAACTTAGATCTAGGAGTTTTTAAAAGGTTTTTGAGAAAACTAAGGTTTGATTCGAAAAGAGGGCGAGAAACAAGTTAGAAAAACTAATTTTTTTCGAAAAAACGGAGTTTTAAAACTCCGGCGCGGTGGCGCCGCCGGCGGCCACCGCACTGGAATTTTTTCCGGCCACCGGAGGGGAGGGGGCGGCTGACTTTGTAGAGAGAGGGAGGAGAAGAGGAAAAGAGAGAAGGTTAGAGAGAGAAATGAAGTGAGAAATGAGAGAAAAAAACTAGTAAGAGGGGTATTTATACCCCCTCCCGGATCCTGCGCGCGTGGGTGCATGCGTTAGCATGCACCCTCGCCCCTTTGGCCCTTTGATTTTAAATCAGACGGTCCTGGCTATTTTTTCTTGTGATCAGATCAGGGCCCTCTGATTAATCAGACGGCCCAGATTAAATCACGCTGGCCCAATGCATTTTGGGCCTATTTCTTTCAAATCTGATTTTTTTCACTTCCTGTACCCCTTATTTATTTTGTACACCTCCCTGTTTATTTATTTTATTTTTTCTTTGCAATTTTATTTCCTATTATTATTATTTCCTTTTTATTGTTTCTTTTATTTTTTTTCACATCTTATTTATTTACTTATCACATCATATCATGCATTTTATTTTATTTGTCATTTCACTTTGCATTTATCATTTTATTTATTTATATGTCATTAGAGTGCATTTAGGGTTTCACTTTGCATCTCACTTTGAGCCAACACCGCAATATAATCCCTCGTGTTTAGTTTATCGCACTTAAGTTCATTTTTTGAGTATTAATGCTCTAATCTTTTCACGTTTTTTTTATTTTATTTTTATTAGATTATTATCCTATTTTCAATATATCAAAACAAAAAAAACAATTTTCTTTTCGTAAATGAAAAAATATTAAGAGTTCAATCGACCGAAAAAGGAAAACTTGGGTAGACACCCGACGCTTCCCCGAATGCGGAACGCGAGATCCCCGTCTCGGCCACGTTCAAAGCATTCGTCGTTCGATTAAATTTTTAATAAAACAAAAATAATAAAAAAAAACATTTTTCTTTAGTGAGCGAAAAAGGAAAACTTGGGTAGACACCCGGCGCTTCCTCGAATATTCGAAAACGAGGTAGACACTTCACTTTTTGGATATTCGTCCTCCGCTTAAAATCAATCTCAACCCACTTAACTTTACTCTTTTTTTCCACGCCCATGCGCGTACTCAAACGGATGTCATCGCTCAAGCGCGAGTCCGCTCTTTTATTCAAACCTTTTTTTCACGCCCATGTGCGTTTTCAAATGGATATCATCGCCCAAGTGCGGATCCATCTTTTTTTTACTAAAACAATCTTTTTCGCCCAAGTGCGACTAAACCATTTTCATAAATAAAATCAATCAACACACAAACATTTTTCTACCAAAGAACTACGTAGCTTTGAATTCTCCATCGCACCAGGAGATACGTAGGAGCAAGATCAAACTCTTGTCAAGCACCCTAATAAAAATTCATTTTTAGTCTTTAAATCATTTTTCTTTCTCTTCCATTCTTTTACAAACATTTTTATGAAACTACCACGTTTTTTAAAGCTAATTAATTAATGGTTCCCGTTGAGTACAACGGATGTGAGGGATGCTAATACCTTCCCCTCGCATAACCGATTCCCGAACTCGAATTTGGTTGCGATGACCTTGTTCTCGTTCTCAAAGGGGTTTATCGACGTTCCCCTTTTCAAAAATAAAACTTCGGTGGCGACTTTACTGTCTAGCGAGCGTTTTCCGCCCGCGCATTTTCCCCGCCGCTTCAGCTGGCGACTTCACTGGGGATCCTTAGAGAATCAAACCTAGTTAGTTAGTTAGCTTTTAGTGTTAGTTTCTTTCCTTCATATTTGTTTATCTTTGGTCTATGTGCTTTATTTTATTTCCGCTTTGTTTATTTCTCACCTTTTATGTCATCGTGCTATCATATTGGGGTTATTCAAAACATTTTTTGAGTGGAGCTCTGCACCCGAGCTTGAAAAACCTAGGTTTAGGATGGTGGTTGCGTAGTATTGGCTTTCGAGGTAGACATCTCGTTTAGTCAATACGAAGACCCCACTTAGAGATGGTCCTCTTCGCGAAAGGTCGTCCGTATAATGGTTAACCCGTTATTATGGCGAAATTCCGAATTGGACCCCTAACTCTAAGGACCTTTTTTTAGAACCTTTTCAAATTTTGGGTGTTTGTATTAGCTTTCGAGGTAGACACCTCGTTTTGGTTAATGCAAACCCCACCTAGAGGAGACGCATTCGCGAAAGGTTGTCATATAATGGTTAACCCGTTATTATGGCAAAATTCCGAGATGTTTCTATGACTCTAGGTACCCCCCAAAACAAAAACCTTAGAGCTACCCTCGGTGAGAACCTTGATATAGAAAGCACATAGAACTAAGCCCCCCTAGGAAGCCTTCCCTTTAAGCTTTATTTTCCAATTATCCATACCCGCATAAAACATACATGCATTGCATCCATATGCATAAAATCATTTTTTCTTAATATACAAGATTGTTTCAGGGAATTGCAAGGGCTAAATCTGTGGTGCAAGTATCCAACAAATTGAGCATGGGCTCCGAGAAAAGAAGAACTCTCTCATTAAAAGTCGAGCTCCCAGATTTGGAAAGCCTCAGAAATTTGAGTACCGAGTTAACAACAATTCCAAAGAGTGCTTTTGTCTTCAAAGTATGGCGACATCCTTGATCTTTTGTTCACCAATGTTCGGGCAGACGCTCTCACGGCATTAGCACAGTTCTATGACCCCCCAATGAGAAGTTTCTTGTTCCAAGATTTTCAACTAGCACCTACACTTGAAGAGTTTGAAAGGATTATGGGCATTCCTCCAAAAGGCAAGGGTCCATATGTGGAGATTGGCCATTCTCCAAAGGTTGAAAAATTGGCTGAAGCTCTAAATATAAAAGTGCCTGAACTTGCTAGTAATGTGAAGACTAGAGGAAAAGCTCCCGGTTTCCTCCGAAGTTATCTAGAGAAAAAAGCTCGTGAGTTTGCCGCATCCCGAGATATGAAGTCCTTCAACAATGTGCTAGCTCTCCTCATCTATGGTTTGGTATTGTTCCCTTCAAACGAGAATTTTGTTGACTTTGCCGCAATCAGTGTTTTTTGGGCTGTCCTTACAAAAGACAAAGATCTGGTTCCTGCGCTCTTGGCCAATGTGTACTACACTCATCACATGCGTCATGAGAAGCAAGGTGGTAATATTGTTTGTTGCTTCCCTTTACTTTATCGTTGGTTCACATCTCACATGTGTGAGGACGAGTCACGAATGAACAAGATGGACAAGAATGAATGGTCTCAATTTTTGGCATCTCTTACCGAAAATGTGATCCGATGGTATCCAAGGAAGCTTGACATCAACGAAATTATCATCAGCTGTGGGGAATTTCCAAATGTACCACTCATAGGATCCAAATCATGCATAAACTACAATCCAATTTTGGCTCTAAGGCAGTTGGGACGTCCTATGTGGGAGAAGCCCGAAGAGAAGTCTTTGGAATGCCTAGTGTTACATGACTCGGGTGCCAATGACCCTGTGATGTTGCAAAAGGTCATTCGAGCTTGGGGAAGTATTAACAAGAAGGGTAATGATTGGAAACGCAAGGTTGGCGCCACCAAAGAGACTTACCGACAGTGGGTCAAAGAAAGAGTCCAAAAGGTGAAGCTTACCGTTCATTGTCAAAGCCCCTATTCCCCCCCAAATCTCCAGAGCCTATTCCAGTCTCCATAGAGGAAGCAGACGAGCTTAAAGCAACCATTGCCCGACTCAACAAAGAAAAAGAGGAATTGCAAGCCGCTCTACTAAAAGCTACTCAAGATAATTGCGAGCTAAAAAGAGAGGGAATCCGAAAGGACGAAATCATCGAGAGTAGCAACAAAAGGTTAAAGTTTGAGGAGGATGAGAGGCGCAAGGTGCAAGATTGCTTGGGGGGAGCAAATTCCCAGCTCAAGCATAAGAACAAAGAGCGGGATGAACTCTTAAGCCGGGTCCATGAGTTGAGAGAGCTATGGAAAAGGTCTAAAGATGAGAGGAAGAAGCTAAAGGAAGAGCTTGAAAGTGCAAAGCAACAACTCAACAGCATGGCAAATGAGTATGAAGGATATGTGTTGAGTGAAAGGCTACAGAGGGAAGCGGTGGAGAGAGCGCTTGTGAGGACTCAACTTGAACTGAAAAAGGAACAAGAGCATTTGGAGGAATTCAAGAGGTTCAGTGACCGTCAAGAAGAGGCATATGAAGACCTCAAGAGGGAAAGGGAAAGATGGGAGCATCGCTATGTGAATTTGGTCGACTCGGTTGAAAATGGAACACTTTTCCGAATACTCCGGGACGAGGGTATGCATTGGAAGAATATGTTCGCGAGACTAGCAAAGTTGGCCAACGATGTGATTGAGACTATCCCCACCAAGTTGGAAGCCGCTGACGCCTCAATGCATCCTTTGAACACTCCCTCGGAAGTCATTGTTTTTATTGAATTTTGTAAAACCATGATAAGAGACTTTAGGGAGAAAATTGAGGCAACATAAAAAGTTTGTAACCTGCTTGTTTGTAACTCCTTGACTATTAATGAGAAATCTGTATCACTTTTTGGTTACCTTTGTTTCTTTTATTTCAGTGCCTTTGCAAATTGGAAGATACTTGCAGGAGCACCAAAAGCCTTGCAGTTCCTTGAAAATTAATCGTATTAAAAAATAAATAAAAAAAAAAACTTTTTCACGCATTTGCATTAGCATCATCCATGGCATGCATACGTCCGTTTTCATACCCAAAACTTATTCCCGTTTTATTACCAGGAACCCCTACAACCCAAACTGATTCGTCGGCACTCGCACTACACTCGAAACAACGCAAGAAGGGTCATGGACGAGATTGAGCAAAACCAAGAAGTCATGAGACAAGAGATCAATCAGTTGAATGGAAAGTTGGACCGCTTGATGGACACTCTCCAGGAACTAGCAAATAGGGAGCAGAACCCGCAACCTCAAGTAGTGGAAAATGTTACTCACGAACCACAACCGACCCCCGCAGCGGCTGTCGTTTGGCCTCCATATGGTCTTCCTCCAGGTTATACACCTCCGCAGTTGGAGAACCATAATGAAAGTGGTCCGTCTCAGCCTCGCCCGGCTCAAGCATCAGTGCCTCGCCCCACCGAAACTCTTGTGATGCAAGAGAACGCCGATGCTGCCACAAGATTTCCAGTGCCTCAAGGTACGGCAGAAAACCCATTGTTGGTGTACCATTCCCCCAACCTGTCAGGCCCTCATAAGGAGCATGCTGAACCTTCGGAAGGTGAGAACGAAGAGGCTAAAGGAAAAATTCTTTCTTTGGAGGAACGAGTCAAAGCAATGGAGGGAAATAGTGAATTCGGATTAGACGCACTTGACATGTGTTTGGTCTCGAACGTGGTAATTCCTCCAAAGTTCAAAACTCCGGATTTCGAGAAGTACAAGGGATTGACTTGTCCTCGCAATCATTTAATCATGTATTGCAGGAAGATGGGTGTAGCTGCGCAAGATGATAAGCTCCTCATCCATTTCTTTCAAGACAGTCTCAGTGGAGCTTCCCTGAACTGGTATATGCATCTAGAGAAAAGTCGGATCAGAACTTGGAAGG
Source organism: Medicago ruthenica (assembly GCA_018208015.1). Classification (NCBI taxonomy): domain Eukaryota; kingdom Viridiplantae; phylum Streptophyta; class Magnoliopsida; order Fabales; family Fabaceae; genus Medicago; species Medicago ruthenica. The sequence continues at coordinate 7,260,532 of CM031373.1, forward strand.
ATCTACCCGAAGCTTTTGTCAAGCAATACAAGTACAACATGGGCATGGCCCCAGATAGAATGCAACTACAAGAGTTGACCAAGAAAGGGACGGAAACGTTCAAGGAATACGCGCAAAGGTGGAGGGAGTTGGCATCGAAAGTTGAGCCTCCCTTGTCTGAAAAAGAAATGACAAGGATTTTCATAGGCACCCTGCAAGCTCCATATTATGAGAAGGTGATTGGAAGCGCCTCGTCCGGTTTCGCCGACTTGGTTATTATTGGAGAAATGGTGGAGTTGGGTTTGAAAAACGGGAAAATCCAAGGTGCTCAAAGTAGTCAAGTAGCTGCAAAGAAGTTTCCAACCTCTTTCCCTAAAAAGAAGGAAGGAGAGACCAATGCAGTAATGACCAGTTTTCCAAATTCCTACCGTCCACCTGTGAATGCTTATCATCCCCCTGTCCTTCAAGTACCATACCAAGGTCAGCATTATGTTGCCGCCGCAGCACCCATGCAGTATCAGCACCCAGCACCCCAAAGACCTCATTATCAACCTGCTCGTCCCAATCATTGGAACAATCCTCAAGTCAAAATCAATACCGACCTCCCAACAATCAGCGACCAAGTCGGATCGACCCGATCCCTATCCCATACAGTCAACTTTGGTCGCATTTGATAAAGAATTCCTTAGTGGTACCCCGAAGTGTCAGGCCTTTGGAACCACCATATCCACGTTGGTATAACCCAAATGCCAAGTGTGAGTTTCATTCTGGAGCCATTGGTCACTCCATTGAAGACTGTAGAGCGCTCAAAGAAACGGTGCAAGAGTTAATCAATAACAAAAGCCTTTCTTTCAAAGAAAAGGGGCCCGACGTGAAAAATAATCCTTTGCCGGGTTATAACGGCCCAAATGTCAATGCTGTGGAGGAAGATGCGGATTTCGATGAGATCAAGAGAGTTGAGGAAATAAGTACTCCTCTATTGATGCTCCACGCTAAGCTAGCCAAATGTGGTTTGATCAAAGGAATCCATGAAAATTGTGAAGAATGCGCTTTAAGTCCCAAAGGTTGTCAGTTGGTTAAAAAACAAGTACAAGAAATGATAGATCAAGGCGTTTTGCAAGTCAGTCGAGTAAGGAAGATGGGGGACGTGTCGGTTATCGAGCCACATTTCGAAAGCAAGAAAGAAGTCCCCATACCAGTTGAGATCCTCTACCAAAAGGGAGATGCTCAGCCATCAACGAACCATAGGCAGCCCGTGGTCATATGTGTTCCTTCGCCATTTCCTTACGAAAGTTCCAAAGCAGTGCCTTGGATTTATGATGCAAAAGCCGTTGTTTATGAACCAGAGGGGAGGTCGGAAAGAGAATCTACAAAGGCGATGGGTGGTGTCACCCATATCTCTGAAGCTAGCAGCATGACCCGAAGTGGTCGGATCTTTGCTCCCAAACAGCTCAGAGGAGAAGGCAATAAGGTGGTCGAGGAAGTCCAAAAAGGGAAAGAACTGCCCAGTCAAGACAAGGGGCAAGAATGTGGTGATCATCTAGCATCAAAGGAGGACGATGAGTTCTTAAAGATTGTCAAAAGGAGCGAATACAAAATAGTGGACCAATTGAATCAGACTCCTTCCAAGATATCTATCCTATCACTGCTGTTGAGTTCCGAGGCACACAGAAAGGCATTGTTGAAAGTGCTGAATCAGGCGCATGTAACCCAAGATGTTACAGTGGACCATTTCGGTGGGATAGTTGCCAATATCACCGCTAGTAGCTGTCTAAGCTTTAGTGATGAAGACTTACCTGCGGAAGGGAGGGCTCACAACAAGGCATTACACATATCCACAATGTGTCACGACACCGTCCTTGCAAGAGTGTTGGTTGATACGGGTTCGTCATTGAATGTGCTGCCGAAGTCCACTCTCAACAAGATGTCCATTGATGGAGTATGCTTGAAGCCTAGCTCTTTGATTGTGAAAGCTTTTGATGGGTCCCGAAGGTCCGTCATTGGAGAGGTATGTCTTCCAATCCAAATAGGTCCGCACACTTTCGATATCACTTTCCAAGTGATGGATATCAACCCAGCCTATAGTTGCTTATTGGGACGCCCATGGATCCATGCGGCTGGAGCTGTAACATCCACCTTGCACCAAAAGCTAAAGTTTGTGGCAAATGACAAGCTGATCACCGTGGCCGGAGAAGAAGACATACTTGTAAGCCATCTGTCTTCCTTTCAGTATGTGGAAGCGGGTGAAGGATCTTTGGAAACCGCTTTCCAAGCCTTAGAGGTCGCCAATGCTGTGGCGGGGTATAAGGAAGTTTGTGAAGAGAAAGCCCCTGCTACCTTTTGGAAGAATGATACGTTGTTGGCTAAAGGAGGAGGCTCCAAAGGCTGTGAGTACTTGTGGGATATGCCCGTGAAAAGAGATAGGTATGGATTGGGCTATAAACCATCCATGGGAAGGAATGATGTTGCAAAGATACCCATTGGTAACATTCAAGACACTTTCCACAGTGCGGGTTTTGCTAGTGAAGATCAAGTAGCTGTCATTGGAGATGATCCAGAAGATGGGAAGACACCTTGTTTGGTCTACCAGGGCTCTCCGAATGCAAGCCTCAACAACTGGACTGCCGTTGAAATTCCCGAGATAGTTTCTTTTTCAAAGTAATTTTTATCATGTTTTTCAAATCCTTTTGCTCTGCCCAAGGCTTAAGGATAACTTTGTAGGGCACCCTTTATTTCAAATGTTGAATCATCAATAAAAAGCATTTCGTTTTCCACCATTCTTTGTTCTTCCATTTCCGCATTTACTTTTCTTAAAAAACAAAAAAAAATTATAATCTTTTCCGTTCTTTTGTTTATTTTTGTTTTGTTCATCCTTCTAAAAATAAAAATCATCATAAAAACACATGCAGATCCCTGAACAAACCCATTGATTGTGATACTGCTACAATCCCGCGTAACCTTGAACTCCCCATTAACCAAGCCGAAGAGGATGGTGGAAGTGATTACGAGCTTCCCGAAGAGTTGGCAAGACTACTAGAGCGTGAATCCAAAGAGATACAGCCGAATCAAGAGCCTGTGGATGTAATCAACTTGGGAACTGAGCATGATATAAAAGAGGTCAAGATCGGTTCTTCTTTAAAGGCAAAAGAGCGTGAGAAGTTGGTCGAACTTTTGAGGGAATATGTAGATGTGTTTGTGTAACATCCCGCTTTTAAGTATCAGTTATTAGTATTATACGTGATTAAGAAGCATGACCAATTGATAGAATGAAGTAATGGCACAATAGTAATTTTGGGCAAAAGGAAGATTAGTTAAAATGGGAGTAAGATATTTCTTACAATCATTTTACTTCTTTCCATTCTCTCATTCCAAAACCAACACATTTCTTCCCCTTCTCTTCCAAGCCACACGCCCCCATCTCATCCCTCATCCTTCAACCAAACTTCAACCCAAACTCTAGTAAGAAACCTTGCAAGGCAAACTTGAGTAGAAAGCTAGAGCAAAGAAAAAGAAAAGAAGAACAAGGAAGAACAAGAGAAGAGTTAAGCTTGGAGTGATATAGAGTTGTTGGATTCAAGTTTAATCTGCACCAAACTGAAGCTTAAGGTGAGCTCCACAGGGTTTTAGAACCCGTTTTGTGTAAGCTAGTAGAATTTTTTACAAGTTGAGATAAAATTTAGGAATTATGTCATGAATCTAATAGTTTGCTAATCCCATGTCCAAGTATGTTTTTACCCATCATTATGTATTAGTAATTAATCCCATAAGCTGTTTGTATGTTTGGAATGGTTTGGTTTGGCCTAGGAAGCAAGAAATTGAATCCTGCAGATGTCAAAATCGGCCACCGATTTGGAGGGTTCGGCCACCGATTTCAAGACTCATTTTCTAAGGAACTTACGGCAAAAATCGGGCCCCGATTTATGCCAATCGGCCGCCGATTTTGCCCTCCACCCAAACTCATATTTTTTTGATGATAGGCAGGGATTTAAGATAGGATGGGTAAAGGGTACCACCTAGGAAGATGAATACTTGAATTCTAAGTTATATTAGAGAAGTATATGAGCTAGTTTTGGGGTTTATCCCGTATGAAACAATGATAGGAACATGATTCAGTTTATAAGACATTAAGAATGATATAATGATTAAGATTAGAACCTTCCTAGGTTGAGCACTTAGAAATGATCACTTAAGGTATAAGATTATGATACGAATACAATATATGATATGTTCACGTGTTCATCAGACTCCGGGTTACGCCGGATGGGATTTCTCCGAAAGGGCTATCCACACGTAAGTTAAAAGATTTAAGCATGTCCATCAGGCTCCGGGATTCGCCGGATGGGACTTCTCCGAGAGGGTTGTCCACATGTGAAGTAAGATGTGTCCAGCAGGCTCCGGATTATGCCGGATGGGGCTTCACCGAGAGGGTTGCCTACACAAAGATAAGAGGAGTCCGGTGTTAGCCTGATATGATAGGAATTTCACCGGTATGATGGGAGATGTACTTCGGGGTTACTCCACCCGGATGCACTCCGTAAAACGAACCAAGATAATGTTATGATTGTTCAACCCTAACTACTAACTTAATGTTATGAAAGACAAATACGTTCATGTTATATGTGATACGAATTATGATGTTAGTTCCTAAAGAACGAGATGTGATCCTAGGATATCCCCAAGATCACTCCGTATATGTCAAAGTTTAAGAATAGAATACGAAGAATATGAGATAAGACAATGAAGCGATCCTAGGTTTCCCCTGATCGCGGTAAAAGTAAAGAATGATGGCGATCGTAGGTATCCCCAAGATTGCCAAGGTAGGCACGGCGACCCTAGGTTACCCCCGTGGTTGCCAACAGTTGGTAGGGTAGGAGCTCACTGAGACGTTATGTCTCATCCCTTTCCTTCTGGTGCAGGTTCTTCGCAGGTAGCACGACGAAAAGGTAAAGAGAAGGCTATGGACTGAACGTGCTGCTTATGCTTTGTTATTATGGATAATTGTATAAGAATGTTGTATTATGATGTATATTATGGAAATGTTTGTATCGGATAACAAGTGTATGGTAAACTTATGCGTTGTATAATTATTTCCAACGTTTTCTGTATTGTATTTAATGTATCCGGTACGAAATTTTAATACTCGTAAGAGATCCTAGGCAATCTCTCTATGGGTGTTACAATTTGGTATCAGAGCAGGTCGATTCAGACCGTGCCTTGGGTCATTAAAGTACAATCCAAGTTCGTGGACCTCTTGGATCCAGGACATTATTCTAGATGTTATGTTCAGTTAAAACTGATCACTTTGACTTGTATGTGACAGCTAGGATAAGATGTCTGGGAGAAGAAGAGGTAGACCTCGTGCCAATCAAGCTAGCGATGAAAGTGGAGGACCCAGTTTGAATTCATGGGAACAGATGATGCAACAACAACAGGCCTGGCAGCAGCAGTACCAAGAGCAACAAGCTCAGAATGCATTACAGTATCAGCAAATGATGCTGATGATGCAACAGCAATCCCAGCAACAGGCCCAATCTCAGCAGCAGTGGATGGAAATGATGCAGCAAGGGCAAGGTTTCCATCCACAGCCACCACCTCCTCCAGTAATTGGTAATCCCGTGTTCCGGGAGTATAATAGGCATCACCCTCCAGAGTTCAATGGAGAAGGTGAACCTCAAGAAGCAAGGAAGTGGATTAAGCAGATGGAGAAGATCTTTAGGATGGCTGATTGTTCGGAAGAAGATAAAGTGGTCTATGCCACAAACCAACTCAGAGGCGCAGCAGAAGACTGGTGGGAATCTGCTCAGCGCAGGATGGAAGCCAACGGTGTAGAAGTGAATTGAGAGAACTTTAAAGGAGTGATGCTGGAAAAGTATTTACCTTTGTCCTACAAGGTAAAGAAGGAGCAAGAATTCTTAGAGTTGAAGCAAGGAGGAATGTCAGTTGCAGAATTTACTAAGAAGTTTGAGGAGCTGTCTTATTATTCTACACATAACGAGTATGCTGACAATGAAGTGTGGAAAATGAATCAGTATAAACGAGGCTTACGAGGCGAGATTGACACTGCAGTAAGTCTCCAAAGAACTGCAAGTTACGATGAATTGGTACATGATAGCTTGGTGGTCGAAGCAGGACTTGCGAAGACCTCAAAGGAAAGATCAGTGGCTTTTGAAAGAAGGAAGAGCAGGATGCAGGATAAGTATCATGACAAGTTGAAACCGAAGGGATCACCTCAAAGGGGTAAACAGACGTATTCACCGAAGGCTGGTGCTATTTGCAACAATTGTGGGAAGTCACATTATGGCGAATGCATGAAGGGTACAGGTATTTGTTATGGATGTAAGAAGCCGGGGCATATTATTGCAAATTGTCCAGAACGGAGGAATAGAAGTGGAACTGAAGGAACTACCACAAGCAAAGGAAGGGTGTATTCCCTTGATGGTGCAAAGGCCTTGGCAAATGAAGATCTGATTGCCGGTATGTGTTATCTTGGCTCATACCCAGTAAAAGTTCTTTTTGATTGTGGCGCTTCATGCTCTTTTATTTCATATAAATGTGTGGAGACGCTTCAATTATCCTTGTCTCCGTTGAATCCTTCCATGTTAGTATCTACCGCTACTGAAGGCGGAATTGAGGCAAGTTATGTTTGTGAAAACTGTCCTATCACTGTGTCCAGTAAGACTTACTATGTTGATCTAGTGTGTCTCCCGATGGAGCAACTTGACGTGATTTTAGGCATGGATTGGCTCTCTGCTAACCATGTGTATATTGGATGTTCAGAAAAGAGTATTTATATGCCGACCAGTGATACGGCGGAAGGTGTGGCTCTATCTGAATTGATTAACCGCACTCACCAGTTAGTTCAATTTATTTGTGCCCAAGATAAAGGATTTTATGTCATGCTCACTGTGGCTTCAGAGTCAGAGTTAAGTCCCAGTGACATTCCTGTTGTAAATGAGTATTTAGATGTTTTCCCTTCAGAAGTAAATAGTTTGCCTCCAGAGCGTGAGGTGGAGTTCTCGATTGATTTAATTCCAGGAGCGGAGCCGGTATCTGTGGCACCGTATAGAATGTCGCCTACGGAACTTAAAGAGCTGAAATCTCAGCTAGAAGAATTGATTCAGAAGCATTTTATCAGACCTAGTGTGTCACCTTGGGGTGCTCCAGTTTTGTTAGTCAAGAAAAAGGATGGAAGCATGAGGCTGTGTATAGACTACCGCCAACTTAATAAAGTGACTATCAAGAACAAGTATCCACTTCCAAGGATTGATGATCTCCTGGATCAGCTCAAGGGAGCAACAGTATTTTTCAAGATTGATCTTCGATCAGGTTATCATCAAATCCGTATTAAGTCTTCAGATGTGTCTAAGACAGCGTTTCGAACGCGTTATGGGCACTATGAATTCCTGGTTATGCCTTTCGGTGTAACTAATGCTCCAGCAGTCTTTATGGATTATATGAACAGAATATTTCAGCCTTACCTTGATCAATTTGTGGTAATTTTCATAGATGACATCTTGATTTATTCCAAGGATTCCCAGGAACATGCTCAGCACTTGAGAATTGTATTGGATGTCCTCAGAGACAAGCAGTTATATGCTAAATTCAGTAAATGCGAGTTCTGGCTATCTGAGATTAAGTTTTTGGGTCACGTTATTTCTCAAGGAGGAGTAGCCGTTGATCGATCCAAAGTTGAAGCTGTATTAAGTTGGGAAAGACCTAAGAATGTAGCGGAGGTCAGGAGCTTTCTAGGTTTGGCAGGTTATTATCGAAGATTTATTATGAAATTTTCTCAAATTGCTTTACCTTTGTCACGACTTACCAGAAAGGATGTACCATTTGTCTGGGACGAAGAATGTGAGGAAAGCTTCAGAGTTCTGAAAAGAAAGTTGACTAAAGCGCCAGTTTTGGCTATACCAGATCCTGAAAAGAGATACACCGTTTTCTGCGATGCATCTTCCAAGGGACTGGGAAGTGTTCTTATGCAAGGGGAAAATGTCATAGCGTACGCGTCCAGACAGCTCAAGACACATGAAGAGAACTACCCCACCCATGATCTTGAGCTAGCAGCAATAGTTTTTGCATTGAAAATATGGAGACATCATTTGTATGGTGCACAATTTGATTTGTTCAGTGATCATAAGAGTTTGAAATATTTGTTTGATCAGCGAGACCTCAATATGAGACAAAGACGGTGGATGGAATACTTGAAGGACTTTGATTTTGACCTGAAATATCATCCGGGAAAAGCAAATGTAGTAGCTGATGCCTTGAGTCGTAAAGTTTTAGTTAAAGCTGAGGTGATGATGCATACATGTGGATTGTATGAAAAGTTTAGAGACCTTAATCTACATGTTACAGAGTTAGAAGGTGGCATCTTGCTGAACAAGTTAGATATTTCGTGCGACCTACGGTTTAGGATTGCACAAGCTCAATCTGTGGATATGGACCTTCAGAGGAAAGTTGGCCAAGCAGGGTTTTCATGGGCGCCAGATGGTATAGTATTGTTTGAAGGAAGGGTTTATGTTCCGAATGATATGGAATTGAAAAGGTTAATTTTAGAGGAAGCGCACAAGAGCAGTTTTAGTATTCATCCAGGTACCACCAAAATGTATCAAGATTTGAAAAGAGATTATTGGTGGCCTAGCATGAAAAGAGATGTTGCGGAGTTTGTGTCGCGGTGCATTGTATGTCAGCAGGTGAAGATTGAACATCAAAGGCCTGCGGGAATGTTAGTACCTTTGGAGATTCCATTATGGAAATGGGAAGATATAACCATGGATTTTGTGAGTGGATTACCTCGAACCCAGCGAGGACATGATTCCATCTGGGTGATAGTGGACCGGTTAACCAAGTCAGCTCATTTCTTACCGGTTAAGACTACTTACCGAGCCTCTCAGTATGCCGAGTTATTTATTTCGGAGATTGTGAAACTCCATGGAGTGCCAGTTAGGATTGTGTCGGATAGAGATCCCATTTTCACCTCCCACTTTTGGAAAGCTTTTCAGAAAGCTTTGGGGACAAGATTAAAGATGAGCACGTCCCATCATCCTCAGACGGACGGACAATCCGAAAGAACTATTCAGACGTTAGAGGACATGTTACGGGCATGCATCCTAGAAGATGGAGGAAGTTGGAATGATCACCTCCCATTGATCGAATTCTCTTACAATAACAGTTACCATTCTAGCATTGGAATGGCACCATATGAAGCCTTATATGGTAGGAAATGTAGAACCCCACTTTGCTGGGCTGAGGTTGGAGACAAAAGTATATTGGGACCTGAGATAATACAGGAGACGACCTTAAAGATTAAATCCATTCAGGATAAAATGAGAACAGCTCAAAGTCGTCAGAAAAGTTATGCGGATAAGCGGCGAAGACCATTAGAGTTTGAAGAAGGAGATCATGTATTCCTTAAAGTTACGCCCAAGTTGGGATTAAGAGGAGCATTCAGAACTAAGAAACTTTGTCCAAGATATGTTGGACCGTTCCAGATACTTCGACGTGTCGGACCAGCAGCTTATCAGTTAGCGCTGCCACCAGCCATGTCAGGATTACATGATGTCTTTCATGTCTCGCAACTGCGGAAATTCATTCCCGATCCTTTCCAACCAGTGGAACTGGACAGTATTGATCTAAGATCGGACTTGACTTTTCAACCTGAACCAGACCAAATAGTTGATCGTGATGTTAAGACCTTGCGGAACAAAGAAATTCCTATTGTTAAAGTGGTTTGGAAAGGTTCTCCCGACGGCGAAGCGACGTGGGAACTGGAGTCAGAAATGCAAGAGCACTATCCTTATCTATTTTCAGGTAAATTCTAAATTTCGAGGACGAAATTTCTTTAAGGGGGGTAGATTGTAACATCCCGCTTTTAAGTATCAGTTATTAGTATTATACGTGATTAAGAAGCATGACCAATTGATAGAATGAAGTAATGGCACAATAGTAATTTTGGGCAAAAGGAAGATTAGTTAAAATGGGAGTAAGATATTTCTTACAATCATTTTACTTCTTTCCATTCTCTCATTCCAAAACCAACACATTTCTTCCCCTTCTCTTCCAAGCCACACGCCCCCATCTCATCCCTCATCCTTCAACCAAACTTCAACCCAAACTCTAGTAAGAAACCTTGCAAGGCAAACTTGAGTAGAAAGCTAGAGCAAAGAAAAAGAAAAGAAGAACAAGGAAGAACAAGAGAGGAGTTAAGCTTGGAGTGATATAGAGTTGTTGGATTCAAGTTTAATCTGCACCAAACTGAAGCTTAAGGTGAGCTCCACAGGGTTTTAGAACCCGTTTTGTGTAAGCTAGTAGAATTTTTTACAAGTTGAGATAAAATTTAGGAATTATGTCATGAATCTAATAGTTTGCTAATCCCATGTCCAAGTATGTTTTTACCCATCATTATGTATTAGTAATTAATCCCATAAGCTGTTTGTATGTTTGGAATGGTTTGGTTTGGCCTAGGAAGCAAGAAATTGAATCCTGCAGATGTCAAAATCGGCCACCGATTTGGAGGGTTCGGCCACCGATTTCAAGACTCATTTTCTAAGGAACTTACGGCAAAAATCGGGCCCCGATTTATGCCAATCGGCCGCCGATTTTGCCCTCCACCCAAACTCATATTTTTTTGATGATAGGCAGGGATTTAAGATAGGATGGGTAAAGGGTACCACCTAGGAAGATGAATACTTGAATTCTAAGTTATATTAGAGAAGTATATGAGCTAGTTTTGGGGTTTATCCCGTATGAAACAATGATAGGAACATGATTCAGTTTATAAGACATTAAGAATGATATAATGATTAAGATTAGAACCTTCCTAGGTTGAGCACTTAGAAATGATCACTTAAGGTATAAGATTATGATACGAATACGATATATGATATGTTCACGTGTTCATCAGACTCCGGGTTACGCCGGATGGGATTTCTCCGAAAGGGCTATCCACACGTAAGTTAAAAGATTTAAGCATGTCCATCAGGCTCCGGGATTCGCCGGATGGGACTTCTCCGAGAGGGTTGTCCACATGTGAAGTAAGATGTGTCCAGCAGGCTCCGGATTATGCCGGATGGGGCTTCACCGAGAGGGTTGCCTACACAAAGATAAGAGGAGTCCGGTGTTAGCCTGATATGATAGGAATTTCACCGGTATGATGGGAGATGTACTTCGGGGTTACTCCACCCGGATGCACTCCGTAAAACGAACCAAGATAATGTTATGATTGTTCAACCCTAACTACTAACTTAATGTTATGAAAGACAAATACGATCATGTTATATGTGATACGAATTATGATGTTAGTTCCTAAAGAACGAGATGTGATCCTAGGATATCCCCAAGATCACTCCGTATATGTCAAAGTTTAAGAATAGAATACGAAGAATATGAGATAAGACAATGAAGCGATCCTAGGTTTCCCCTGATCGCGGTAAAAGTAAAGAATGATGGCGATCGTAGGTATCCCCAAGATTGCCAAGGTAGGCACGGCGACCCTAGGTTACCCCCGTGGTTGCCAACAGTTGGTAGGGTAGGAGCTCACTGAGACGTTATGTCTCATCCCTTTCCTTCTGGTGCAGGTTCTTCGCAGGTAGCACGACGAAAAGGTAAAGAGAAGGCTATGGACTGAACGTGCTGCTTATGCTTTGTTATTATGGATAATTGTATAAGAATGTTGTATTATGATGTATATTATGGAAATGTTTGTATCGGATAACAAGTGTATGGTAAACTTATGCGTTGTATAATTATTTCCAACGTTTTCTGTATTGTATTTAATGTATCCGGTACGAAATTTTAATACTCGTAAGAGATCCTAGGCAATCTCTCTATGGGTGTTACAGTTTGCATGGTCATACCAGGACATGCCAGGGTTGGATACCGAGATAGTTGAGCACAAGCTACCACTCCGGCCAGAATGTCCGCCGATAAAGCAGAAATTGAGAAGGACAAGACCAGACATGTCGCTTAAGATCAGGGAAGAGGTCAAAAGACAGTTTGATGCAGGATTCCTAGCCGTGGCGAAATATCCACAGTGGGTTGCTAACATAGTACCGGTACCGAAGAAGGATGGTAAAGTGCGAATGTGTGTCGATTACCGAGATCTGAACAAGGCAAGTCCTAAGGATGATTTCCCATTACCTCACATCGACGTATTGGTAGACAATACAGCCCGGTTCGCGGTGTTCTCATTCATGGATGGATTCTCCGGTTATAATCAAATCAAGATGGCTCCGGAAGACATGGAGAAAACCACCTTCATCACCCCATGGGGAACATATTGCTACAAGGTAATGCCTTTCGGCTTGAAGAACGCTGGGGCAACTTATCAAAGAGCAATGATGGCTCTCTTTCACGACATGATGCATAAAGAAATAGAGGTCTATGTGGATGACATGATTGCCAAATCCGAAACTGAAGAAGACCATGTCCTTCACTTGCAAAAGCTATTCGTACGTTTAAGGAAATACAAACTACGACTCAATCCAGCTAAGTGCACCTTTGGTGTCAGGTCCGGAAAGTTACTCGGTTTCATCGTTAGTCAACGAGGGATCGAGGTTGACCCCGACAAGGTACGCACAATCCAAGATATGCCAGCTCCTCGTACTGAAAAAGAAGTTCGTGGTTTTCTAGGGAGATTGAATTACATCTCTAGGTTCATTTCTCATCTCACCGCTACTTGCGAGCCAATCTTCAAATTGTTACGCAAGGATCAGGCCGTCATATGGGACGAGAATTGCCAAGGGGCATTTGAAAGAATCAAACAATACTTGCAAGAACCACCTATCTTGATACCACCCGTTCCTGGAAGACCTCTCATTATGTACTTAACAGTATTGGAGGAATCCATGGGATGTGTGCTGAGGCAACATGATGAAACTGGTAGAAAGGAACATGCCATCTATTTCTTAAGCAAGAAGTTCACCGACGTCGAAACCAGATACACCCTGCTAGAAAGAACTTGTTGTGCTTTGGCATGGGCTGCACGCCGTTTGAGACAATACATGATCTGTCACACGACATGGCTGGTATCAAAGATGGATCCAATCAAATACATCTTCGAGAAACCCGCTTTGACCGGAAGAATTGCCCGTTGGCAAATGCTGTTATCCGAGTATGACATCCTGCATGTGACTCAGAAAGCTATCAAAGGAAGTGTGCTAGCAGACCACTTGGCTCATCAACCGGTGGAAGACTATCAGCCCATACCGTTTGATTTCCCAGATGAAGATATTATGGCTTTGAAGGAAGATGAGGTCATAGGAGATGAAGAAGGACCCGAAACAGGGGCACGATGGAAGCTTGCATTCGATGGTGCATCTAATGCCATGGGGCATGGGATTGGAGCCGTTCTAATATCTCCATAGGGTGGTTATACCCCCTTCACAGCAAGACTATGTTTTGACTACACAAATAATGTGGCAGAATATGAGGCATGTATCTTGGGCCTTGAGGCTGCCATCGATCTAAGAATCAAGATTCTAGAGGTGTATGGAGATTCGGCCCTAGTCATTTATCAAGTAAAAGGGGAATGGGAAACCCGTCATCCCAAGCTGATCCTGTACCATGCTCATGTCTTGAAGCTAATAGAGTTCTTTGATGAAATCACCTTCCATCATATCCCAAGAGAAGAAAATCAAGTAGCAGATGCCCTGGCTACGTTATCCTCAATGTACAAGGTGAAGTTTCACAATGAAGCGCCGCTTATAAAGGTGGAGCGCCGAGACGAGCCTGCATTCTGTTTGTCAATCGAAGAGGTGTCTGACGGCAAACCATGGTACCATGACATCAAGGTCTACCTTAAAAATCAAGAATATCCTGCAAACATCTCAAGTAGGGATAAAAAGACTTTGAGACGTCTATCAGCTAAATTCTTCCTGAATGGTGATGTGCTCTACAAAAGAAACCATGATCTGGTTCTTCTCAGATGTGTGGACAAACACGAGGCAGATTTGCTCATCAAAGAAATCCATGAAGGGTCCTTCGGTACCCATGCCAATGGACATACAATGGCTAGAAAAATCCTGAGGGCAGGTTACTATTGGCTGACCATGAAATCTGATTGTTTCAGCTACGCTAGAAAGTGCCACAAGTGCCAAATCTATGCGGATAAGGTGCACGTGCCTCCAGTCCCTTTAAACGTAATGGCGTCACCTTGGCTGTTCTCCATGTGGGGCATCGACATGATTGGGCCCATTGAACCTAAAGCTTCAAATGGACACCGGTTCATCCTAGTCGCCATCGACTACTTCACCAAATGGGTTGAAGCTACCTCATACGCCAATGTAACAAAGCAAGTGGTAGTTCGATCATCAAAAAGGAGATAATATGTCGCTATGGACTCCCCAACAAAATCATCACTGACAATGGCACCAACTTGAACAACAAAATGATGGAAGATTTGTGTGAAAGTTTCAAGATCGAACACCACAACTCTTCGCCATACCGGCCAAAGATGAATGGAGCCGTAGAAGCAGCCAACAAAAACATCAAGAAAATCCTTCAAAAGATGGTGAAAACGTACAAAGATTGGCATGAAATGCTTCCCTTTGCCTTACATGGCTATAGGACCTCGGTTCGCACCTCGACAGGGGCAACCCCGTTCTCCCTGGTGTATGGCATGGAGGCAGTCCTCCCCATTGAGGTGGAAATTCCCTCAATGAGAGTCTTGATGGAGACAAAACTAGAAGAAGCAGAATGGATTCAAGCAAGGTTTGACCAACTGAACCTGATCGATGAGAAGCGGATGATAGCCTTATGTCATGGTCAGTTGTATCAAAGCAGGCTCAAGAAGGCGTTCGACAAGAAGATCCGCCCTCGAGAGTTCCAAGTAGGCGACCTAGTGCTCAAAAGGATCTTACCTATACAAAAGGATTCGCGTGGAAAATGGACTCCGAACTACGAAGGCCCTTATGTAGTGAGGAAAGCTTTCTCTGGAGGAGCCTTGATTCTCACAACAATGGACGGCGAGGACCTCCCGCGTCCCGTGAATTCCGATGTAGTCAAGAAATACTATGCCTAATAACAAAAAAGAACGCCCGCTAAGTTGAAAACCTGAAAGGGCAACTTAGGCAAAAAGGGGCATCCCGGTGGACTGAAAACTCGGAAGAGCGGTCCAGGCAAAAGTTAGGGATATAAAAAACAAAAGAAAACCCGCTAAGTCGGAAACCTGAAAAGGCGACTTAGGCAAAAGTTGGGAAAAGAAAAAAAGGCATGTAACTACATTGGGGCAGTCTACTCCTAACACCGGCTGAAGAACCAATCCTTTTGCCATTCTCAGAAGCAGGATGTTGTGGGTTTAGGGTTATTAAGAAAGTAGCAGTCATCATGACTCAATGGGAACTTCTAGTGTTTTCCCTCTTTCCATTTTCACTTCTCTTATTTATCTTATGGAGTTACACCTTTGGTGTGCTACCATTCCATGTACTAGATTATGTTTAACCATCAATAAAGCGCATCTTTTTATTTACCTTTTGTCATTCCCCATCGCTAAATGCTATTTATTTTGATGATACAATTTTGAAACAAAAATAATAACATAAAATTCATTGAAATCATGATTTACTTTGATTTGAAAATATCATAAAGGAAATTAACGACTTCCGGCAAGGTGTTGCACCTCTCAGAATTCTTAGAACAACTACAAGTGATTCCTGTCTATAACAGAGTCGGTGTCTACGTAACATACGAACTGCCCATGCAGGCACGAAATGTCGAAAGCTCCGTCAACAGCCATCCATGTGAAACTTCAATGGCGATGAGTTTTTGCGAATGCCGAAGGATCGAAAACCTCAAACATCGTACTCTCACCATTTTATCCCATGAAATCCCAAAACCAATTCTCATTGGCACTCCTTGCAATTTCCAACCAAAAGTCCAACCATGCTTGGCATCCGATCACAACCAAAGTTCAACATGCCATTTGCTTCCCCCTCATGTCAGCATAACACATGCATCATATCAAATTCATTCATTAGCATGCATCTCATATTCACATCATACTTCTCCTCACAATTTCTCATGTTCCCCAATGAGCCTCAACCAAATACTCCTCAGTGAGTCATCCTAGTGTTCCCCAGTGAACCTCATTCAAGAACTTCTCCAGTAACTTTTTCAAAAATCCCCAGCGGATTTCTTCCCAAATTGTCCCATTCCCCGGTGGACCTACTCACAACCAGTGAAATTCCCCAGTTAAAACTCCCCCAGCGAGTCAACCATCACAACATATCATTATCATGTCACCAGCGTCAGACTGGCGACAATTTTATCATATCATTATCATTTCACCAGCGTCAGACTGGCGACAATCATATCATATCATTATCATTTCACCAGCGTCAGACTGACGATGATCATATCACCCTTTACCATTCCACCAAGACCCACTTAGTGGCAATCGGTCAAGCATCACTTTCCCCTAGGGATCGACTCTCAGCGTGAGCGGCTGAGTAAGACCACCTTTCCCCAGTAAATCTACCTTCAGCATAAACGGCTGAATAAGATGACTCTTATCGTCAGGGATCTATCTCCAGCGCAGGCGGCTGGACATGATCGCCTCTTTCCTCAGTGAATCGACCTTCAGCATAAACGGCTGAATAAGATCACTCTTATCATCAGGGATCTACCTCCAGCGCAGGCGGATGGATATGATCACATCTTTCCTTAGAGATTGACCTTCAGCACAAACGGCTGAATAAGATTACTCTATCCTCATGGTCTACCTCTAGCATAAGCGGCTAGATAAGATCACCTATCCTCCTGGATCTACCTTTAGCATAAGCGGCTAGATGAGGTCACCCTTATCCCCAAGGATCTACCTCCAGCGTAGGCGGCCGGATATGATCACTTTTGTCCTTAGAGATCTACCTTCAGCGTAAGCGGCTGGATATGGTCAATCTTCCCCAGTGAAACCACGTTATCCCCAGTGGAGTCGGATCCTTTTTCTTTAACAAACTCGAATAGTCTTTTTGTTTTGTTTCATCCCCAGTCAGGTCATCTTCGTCGTTTTGCATTCATACCTGCATCGCGAGCATTCACAGCATTGCCGTCAAAATTGGTCAAAAATAAGGTACTCTGTATTTAAGTCTCTTCGACCTGTCGAATTAAAACTTCACTTTTAAATCTCCGTAACGAAGAAACTTAAATAGGGGCAGCTGTCGTACCCCAATTTTTGACCCAGTTTTGATTCGTTTTAATCGTCTTTTTTAAGGCCGAGAATTTTCGTCGTTTCAGACGAAATTTCGGCAAGGAGGTATTTTAAAATACCTCATTTAGGATTTCAAAGGTGATAATTTTAGTTTTATTGTTATTTCATTTTTACTTTAGTTTTTTTATTATTATTTTATTAATTTCATTTTTATTTTTTTTAATTATTTTCTGTTTTGATTTATTTTTTTATGCTGTCATTTTTATCATTTATTTTAATTACTTAATTAATTAAAAAACAAATCCATCACTTTCTCCATCAGAATTGCATCAGATCCATCCTTTTCCCATCAGTTTTTTTGTCCCTTTTTGCTTGGTTTCTTGCCATTTTTTTGATTAAGCCACAGATCCCTCTCAACAGCTCTGTACACATCCATTTTTGTCCATCCAATTTCAATAAAAACACAGCATAAACAGTGAAAAGAAGAGGATTTGAACTGAACAGAAAAAATCAAGAACAGAAAAAACACTACACACACTTCCAGCAAAAACACAAAAAAATCCACTCCTCCCCCACCACCAAACTCACACGTGAACAGTAACTAAACTCACCACCACCCAAAACACAAAACAACCACTTCCTCCCCTCCCCCTTACTCCCAAACGCGGCCACTCCTCACACCCAACCACAACCAGCCGCGCGCACAACAAACCACCCCACAACCACCCAAAACGCGGCCAACCCCCCTCTCCCACAACCCCAAGTTCGGCCACACCACCAACCCTACACAACTCACGCGGCCAGCAACAACAACCACACCTAAACACAGCCCCATAACCCACAAAAACAGCCCCAAAAAACGCACACAACCCACACGCACACCACTCATAACCGCAAGCAAACAGCAACAACACAAACACACCACAAAATCGCCCAAAACCGAACCAAAAAGGAGATAAAAGGTAGTTTTTTCAAATTTTTTTGAAACTTTAAACTTAGATCTAGGAGTTTTTAAAAGGTTTTTGAGAAAACTAAGGTTTGATTCGAAAAGAGGGCGAGAAAACGAGTTAGAAAAACTAATTTTTTTCGAAAAAACGGAGTTTTAAAACTCCGGCGCGGTGGCGCCGCCAGCGGCCACCGCGCCGGAATTTTTTCCGGCCACCGGAGGGGAGGGGGCGGCTGACTTTGTAGAGAGAGGGAGGAGAAGAGGAAAAGAGAGAAGGTTAGAGAGAGAAATGAAGTGAGAAATGAGAGAAAAAACTAGTAAGAGGGGTATTTATACCCCCTCCCGGATCCTGCGCGCGTTGGTGCATGCGTTAGCATGCACCCTCGCCCCTTTGGCCCTTTGATTTTAAATCAGACGGTCCTGGCTATTTTTTCTTGTGATCAGATCAGGGCCCTCTGATTAATCAGACGGCCCAGATTAAATCACGCTGGCCCAATGCATTTTGGGCCTATTTCTTTCAAATCTGATTTTTTTCACTTCCTGTACCCCTTATTTTATTTTGTACACCTCCCTGTTTATTTATTTTATTTTTTCTTTGCAATTTTATTTCCTATTATTATTATTTCCTTTTTATTGTTTCTTTTATTTTTTTTCACATCTTATTTATTTACTTATCACATCATATCATGCATTTTATTTTATTTGTCATTTCACTTTGTATTTATCATTTTATTTATTTATATGTCATTAGAGTGCATTTAGGGTTTCACTTTGCATCTCACTTTGAGCCAACACCGCAATATAATCCCTCGTGTTTAGTTTATCGCACTTAAGTTCATTTTTTGAGTATTAATGCTCTAATCTTTTCACGTTTTTTTTTATTTTATTTTTATTAGATTATTATCCTATTTTCAATATATCAAAACAAAAAAAAACAATTTTCTTTTCGTAAATGAAAAAATATTAAGAGTTCAATCGACCGAAAAAGGAAAACTTGGGTAGACACCCGACGCTTCCCCGAATGCGGAACGCGAGATCCCCGTCTTGGCCACGTTCAAAGCATTCGTCGTTCGATTAAATTTTTAATAAAACAAAAATAATAAAAAAAAACATTTTTCTTTAGTGAGCGAAAAAGGAAAACTTGGGTAGACACCCGGCGCTTCCTCGAATATTCGAAAACGAGGTAGACACTTCACTTTTTGGATATTCGTCCTCCGCTTAAAATCAATCTCAACCCACTTAACTTTACTCTTTTTTTCCACGCCCATGCGCGTACTCAAACGGATGTCATCGCTCAAGCGCGAGTCCGCTCTTTTATTCAAACCTTTTTTTCACGCCCATGTGCGTTTTCAAATGGATATCATCGCCCAAGTGCGGATCCATCTTTTTTTTTCTAAAACAATCTTTTTCGCCCAAGTGCGACTAAACCATTTTCATAAATAAAATCAATCAACACACAAACATTTTTCTACCAAAGAACTACGTAGCTTTGAATTCTCCATCGCACCAGGAGATACGTAGGAGCAAGATCAAACTCTTGTCAAGCACCCTAATAAAAATTCATTTTTAGTCTTTAAATCATTTTTCTTTCTCTTCCATTCTTTTACAAACATTTTTATGAAACTACCACGTTTTTGAAAGCTAATTAATTAATGGTTCCCGTTGAGTACAACGGATGTGAGGGATGCTAATACCTTCCCCTCGCATAACCGATTCCCGAACTCGAATTTGGTTGCGATGACCTTGTTCTCGTTCTCAAAGGGGTTTATCGACGTTCCCCTTTTCAAAAATAAAACTTCGGTGGCGACTTTACTGTCTAGCGAGCGTTTTCCGCCCGCGCATTTTCCCCGCCGCTTCAGTGATTTACAAATATTTCTTTGATCTTGACAACTTTTTTGATTTATTGCATTTTTTTCCTTTTCTTTTCTTTTTATTGGTTTGCTTTTCTTTCTTTTTTTTTTTTTCTTTTCTTTTCTTTCTCTTTTTCTTGTTGGCAAGATCAATTACAAAATTCACCAATTACTTGACATAAACTACCTCCCTTTTCTCCCCAACTTATGCACAATGATACCCTAATTGAATGTTCCTTTATCATTTGGCAAAGAACAAATAAACATGATGGATAAGGGTTCAAAATGAAAGTAAAATATCAAAATCCATTAATGATTTAACTATGAACTGGATTTTTTTACAAACTCCGACAATTTCACTAAGCATTTGAGCTTATGAAAATTGGCAGTTCATAGTTAACGATTCTGATTCATTAGGCTCAATGGGGTTATCAAATACTCACTTCTCACAGGGTAGGCTTTTTGTGGTCAAGTGTTTCTACTCATATTCAAAAAATGCCTTGATCATTTCAGTGCTTTCATACAATTTAAAACAACTTTCAGATTTAACATAAAATAATCGAGTTAAACAAAAATAAATGCCGGTCTCCTGCATATATACAAAGACTTTGAGGATTCCTCACATTTTGGCTAGTTCTAAATGGTTCAAACATAAATATATTAACAAAGCAAACTGTATGGTGTAACTTTTGTACAAAGTACATATTCTCATTCCAAGTTTAATCCTAGAAAACAAGAAACATGTACCTTAGCTTTGCGCAAATCAATCAAATCTATCATTACCATACATCTGTGGCTGAATCATTCAGCTTTGGATCAATCCATATTTGAGAAGATTTGTCATTTTTACTAATGATCCATAGCGAAAGCATAATTTTTGACATTTAAAGCATATTCAGAAATTAAAAATTAATAGGCACTAATTATGATTCAAAAGCCAAATAATAAAAGAGTGATAATACAAATAACATTAAAAGAGAGTACAAATACAAAACAGTAAACACAAAAAGTCTTAAAAAGTACATCGAAAACATAAACATAAAAAAAATGAACAGCAAAAGCATAAAAAAGGAGCGACTCATGGAGTGTGAGCTTCATCATCCTCAGTGTCCTCATCATCACCATCATCATCACCGTCATCATCACCATGTCCTCCAGCAGCTGCACTGCTACCACCCCCCTCTGAGTAAACAGGCTTGTCCCCAGGCCAAGCAACATGAGATGTAAATATCTCAGGTGACATGATCTGGAACTCAGGATCCGCCGGTCTGCCCATCTGCATCTGAAGCCTGTACATAGAGTCATGCAAAGTAGCCATGGCCCTATGGTTGGACGCATTTTGGTCCCATGAAAAAGTGCAAGTATGGTGGCCCTGTGGTGCAGGTGGGGCTCGGGGTCGTGGTTGTTGTGCTCTAGATGCTCTCTTCCCTGTGCAATGCCTCCCAATGTAGTCATCCGTAATAGGATTCTTTATAGTTTCTGAGATGTGGGGAGGGATCACTACACGTGCATCCCGGCAGAGACCCATGATCAGGCCCGGGAATGCAAGAGGGCACATCTTCTTAGCTGGTGGTTTAATGCCACTCTCCACCACAATCTTAAGCTCTTGTGCAATCACCCTAGCAACATCCACTTGTTTATTGTCGAGGATGTAGTAAATCAATGGGGTGACATCTAATGTCGTGGAGGAGGTGTGGCTCTTAGGTTTGATATTGTGGACGATGAGATGAAATATAACCTGGGCAGGTGTGGTGAGATTATTCTTAATGGCTTTGGTGGGCTGGCCAGAGGAGTTAAGCTCATAATTCTTCCCGGGTTGAAAGATGGTTTGGGCAAAAAGTTGATGATTCCAGTTACCTCGGTTTTGGTGCCTATGAAAGGCACACAATTCATCATGGTCTAGCTGGAGGGGGTTTTGAAGGTAATTGTTTATGGCCTCGCGGTCGAATCTAATGACATGACCACGAACCATAGTCTGATATGTAAATTCCCCCTCAGGATCAGTAGGGATGGCATTTGCGTAGAACTCCCTAATAATGTCATAATTTAGGTTTAAGGGAGGGTTAACCAAAATTCCCCAGTTGCGGGAATTGATCAAATGCGCTATTTCCCGGTATATGCCATGCTCGTTTATTATAAATTGACTCTCGGCCCAAAATGTCCGCTTAAGCAGCTCTGCATACCTCTCCTGGCTGCGGAGGCTTAGGAATCTTGAAGCGTCATAGGCCCCTTGTGGCCTTGATCCTGACGATTCGGCTCTTGATCGCTTTCCGATTGCTTGCTTTGGTGCCATCTATGAGAAAAGAAAATTAAACAGCAAACATAAGAAAATACATAGGCAAGATGAGCTTAGACAAACTGTATTGAAAAAGAAGCATGAAAAAAATTAATTTTGTTCTGTTCTGTCATGGTCGCTCTGCGAAGTTGAGTTCGCAGAGCAAAGTTTGAACGCAGAATTCTGGGTTTTCCAGAACAATGGTCGCACTGCGACCATGAACTTTGCTCTGCGAACATGACAGAATACGAATTTTTCCACAGAATCTTACCCTAAACCTTTGGTTCTGTTTCATTTTAAACATTCAATGTGTGTTTAGATAGATGATTCAGAATCATTAAAGGGTACAAAATCACTAAACAGACCCATCTATTTCAATTTTTACAAATGGGTTATTTTTCCAAAAGAAAGAAAGTGAAATTGCATTTTTGAAACTTGCATGCTTATGATTCTGTTTCATATACCCACATTGAATGTTTAAACTGAATTGAAACTTAACACAAAACTTAACCCTAAATTGAAATTTAAAAAAATCAAAACACTAAGTCACATACAATCCTATCATGTTGAATCAGGAATACGAAAAAAGAAAAAGCTGAATTCGTACCTTGTGTGCTTGCACAAATGGAAAGAATTAAAATCAGAAGATACAAAGTTAATGAGGAATGGAAAAATTTGTGAAAATGGGTATGTGTTAAAAATTTAGGGTTGTTTTGAAAAGTAATGAAAAAATGAAGGTTTTTGGGTAAGAAAAGTAACAGTTGGATTATGGGTGAGGGAGTGGAATGGGTGGTTGGGAGGAGTAATGGATGGGTAGTGGCTTTGAAAATTGCACTGACAGAATTCGCAGACTTCGCACTATGAAGTACCTTGGCTCTGCGAACTTGAGAGTTAGCTTCGCAGTGCGATGTAAACCTGGCTCTGCGAAGTTATCAGACTCTGTAATGTTCGCAGTGCGAAGAGACTTTGCTCTGCGAACATGATAGGTTCTGGAATTTTTAAAATTGCAACTTTTCAACAAATTTGTCATTTTTATCTTCACCTATGGTTACCAAAAAGCAGTAATAAAACATAAATACTTACAAAATTGGGTTGCCTCCCAACAAGCGCTTGTTTTACGTCGTTAGCTCGACGCCTGATTCGTTAGGGTGGCCAAAATGAGACGGAAAGCACATCAGCCTTTGTATTCCTTTGTTTTGGGAGGAATTCCATGAACTTGCAGAATAGCTGATGTGGAGTCCATAACCTCCCTATCCAGAATTTGTTGAGCAAGGAACATATGTCGTCTATTACAGACTCAAATTCTACCTTGCTCACTTTCATCCCCTTCTTTTCACAAGTTTCTTCCTTGTTAAGAAACTGTTCCGTCTTCTCAATATCCATCACTTCTTCACTATCAACAGTTCTGGCCTCTTCAGATTCTGACCTTTCTTGAGGAAGTTCTACTTCATGTGGTATCTCTATTTCTTCCGCTAATTCCCTTATACCACATCCTTCAAACATTATCTCTTCCTCACTCTCATCAACATCGTCTTCAACAATCTCTCCAAATTCCAAAGTGAATTGATTGTTGGTCTGAACATCCATGATTCTTGATGAAAAATTTAATTGAACTTGCAAAAGTTCCAACTAGATTGATAACGCTCTCAATCTTTGGTTGGTATTTTGCATGTTGATCATGGATTGTTGCATGAACATATTCAAAGTATTTTCCGTTCTTGACATTTGTTCATCTTCCGACGGATATTGTTGATACTGTTGATAGGATTCATTCTCGAATGGAGTGTAGAAGTTGAAATAATCATGATGATCAGCCATGATTTCCTTTATGTTGAGAATCTGAAACGAGTGTAACTAACAAGAAAATTTTCTTTGTATAACAAAGAGGGTTAATGCACAAACAGTTTATAATGTACAAAAGAAATGAAAAATATTAACACGATATATACAAAAGCTCAAAACAATACAAATTATTGTGATGCTCAAAATATCTAAACACTAATCCCCGGCAACGGCGCCATTTTGTTAGTTGCGTAACAAAAGTAAGTATTTTTAAATTATCGTCTCCTCAGGGATTGGTGCGTTATTTCGAACCGTTCAACAATCGTTATTGTTTTGAGTAAGGGGTTTGTAACTTGTTTGCATATAAACTAATTGAACTTAAAAACGGAAATAAAACAAAAAGTAATAGGGAATAAAAGCGTTGGAATCGGAGTTCATCAATCTTGCATCGAATATAATCTAAAAATCATGCATATGAATTCTAGCGTTTTATTGAAAATATCACGTATCACTCGACAACGTCATTCGTGTCCAAATGACGTCGTGAGATCGATCGTATCGTTTAATCGACGATTTCCCAATCGATCAAACGATCTGAAAGCATTACGTTCCAACACTTTATGCGATTATCAAAACCAAATTCCATGTCTAGAATTTCTTATTTTGATAGAAGATTATTCTAAACCTAGATTCAAAAGTATTTGTCAATAACAATTAAATCAAGCATGAGAATGAAAAGCAAGAATAACTTCAATAACACATAAATTGCTAAAATCATATATTTGCATAATCAAAGGTTACATCTAAGCTAGATAAAGTACCTCCAATCCCAACAAAGGGAAGTTAGTTGTTCATTTTCATGACAACTATACAAAAGTTTAGAGAAAAGATGAAGATCATAGCCTAAGTTCTTGATTTCCCAAAGAGCCTTAGTTGATTCCACAATCCCTTCACTCTTGCTCCTTGAAGATCATAGCTTCTAGCCCTAAAAACTGTCTAAAAACTAAATCCTAAAATATTACTGAACTGAATTAAAAAGCTATATCTATTTAAAAATACAGCTTTTGAGCCTATTTATACGTGTTCTGTAATTCTGGACTTTGCTCTGCGAAGTCCTTTCTTCACAAATGGGCTTCTGCCACCTCAGCCTTGAACAGTTCAAACCGCCCTGCTTCGCTCTGCGACCAAACCTCGCTCTGCGAAATCACTCATTTTCTGATCTTCAGAAAATCCCTACCTGAACTCGCCAATCACTCACCAATCACTCGCTGGGCGAGATTCTTCAATCTTCTCTTAATCATTTCTTGCTATTTTCAAGTCCTGGCTTGCTTTTTCCTGCACAAATGGGGAAGAATAAGGTATACAAAGAATAATTGGCATTTCTTCATAAATTCCATGCTTTTCCTAAGATAACTTGCAAAACAAGTAACTAAAAAGCCTTATAAAAGACATGAATTTATTCATTTCTTGCCACTTATCAGGCGTCTTTTAAGGTCCCTGCCAACAACTTACATTTGAGGGAGTCAGCAGCGCCGATGATGGCCATCTGGGTGTTGAAAGCTGTTATGTGCTCCACTGGATCGCTCTTTCCGTCGAAAGACGAAATAAAGGGTGGCTTGAAGTTTTCCGGGACCGGCGCGTTCCAAACTTCGACGGAAAGTGGTTGTGGATCTGGATCTATTGATTCGTCTTGCTGGGATCTGTTCCCCTCAGCGTGTTGTTGTTGCTGGATTGTCTCCATCGTCGCTTGCAGAGCTTCGTTGTGGTCGCGAAGCTGCTGGATTTGCTGCTGTAGGGCTTCCAAGACCGCCGGGTCCGCCATCAATGGCGACGATGATGATCGTTTGGGTCGGTTATGAAGATTAAGGCTGGTGGTTGAAGATTAGCGGTTAGGATCGCGAATCTCAAGGGGAGGATTGATGTTTTGAACAAAGAACGGGTTGAATGTTAGATTAGAGTTAGGGGTAGATTTAGGGTTGAATCGCGGCGGATTCGGAGGTTTCAGGGTTGCTCCTGAGAAACACTGTGGATTCACGGCGTTCTGGTGATTTTCAAAGGCCGTGGATCAACTAGCTTTCTTTCGGAGACGGTGGCTAGGTTAGTTTTACCGTAGCCCCACGGTGGGCGCCAACTGTACTGGCTGTGAGTACAATGTATGAAAACTAGGGTTTCAGAGTCTGTTTAGGTCATGCCTTGGGAATGATCCCAATGTTACTATTTGTAGCCTTGACTTGGGCCTATCTGGCCATGGTTTTGGGCCCAAATCGTAAAGGGCCAAAACCATGACTAGGGCGCCCTCGTCAGCTGCTGAGGGCGCCCCCTGAAGGTGTCTTTTAAGGAGGTCACATAAGGTTATTTATGACTGTTAAGTGGGCCCTGCGCCCTCTTGGAGGGCGCCCAACCTTACTCCAAGGGTTCAAACCCTTGTCTTTAGGATCTCAAGACCTAAATGATGAGATCTACGGTCCAAAAATTAAAGCTTTGAAGCCTTCATTATCGTTGTATTTTTAAATATTTTGTCTCATATGTGCATGATAGAGTTTGACTATTTCTCTATATGAAAACTTAAAGCCTTGAAGTTTCCAGAATATATCTCTCTGTCTATAACCTCATCAAACACCATCTAACCCATCCAAGAAGAAAAAGGCACAAAATCCGAATACACTGTTTCGATTTGATATCAAAGTTTTCAACTTTGTCTCTTGTTATGTGAAAAGAAAAGAAAAGAAAAGAAAAGAAAAATGCTTGAATTTTTGTTTACCATGGCTTTCTCTACTGCTCCTTACTTCCTTCCTTTGCTTCTCTATACTCCACCAATCAGAAGCTTCAATACCTTTGTGGAAACCATGGAAGAAATTAATAGGGAGTTAAGATTGTATACCAACAGGTTGAATCCTCGATGACAGGTAGGTTGGTCTAGGATCTTGGATTGTATACTTTTCAACCCAAGGTAGATTCAAGAATATAATAATGGTTTTGTTTAATTTGAACCATGTAGATTCTTAATTTAAATGTTTTATCTTTTTTTTTTTTTTTTCTGTTCCCTTACTCTTGTAGATTGTATTTCCTTTGAATTTGAATTCTTGTCATTTTTGGACAATGCTTGATGTTATTGTGAAATCATGTTGAGTTGAATCGAAAATTTTTAGGTGTTGCCTTTTAATTTGGTGATTTGTTCCTCAATAGTATATTTTCTTAATTTTACGATGTTGGCTAGTATTGTGAAATACAATTATACTAATGTCTTAGGATGGCAGAAAAAATCTGCATTATCGGATATCCACAGATAAAATCCGCATCGGGTATGAAACGGATACCTTAATGAATATTCACAAATAAAATAAGCAGATATTTCAACTATCCGTTATTAATCGATATGAATGATGATTTGATAGTATCCGCATCCGTGGATATTCGTGCCGCTATTAAGTAAATTACATAAATAATCTTATCACCCTCAAATTTGTTGAATCAAGAAACTTTGTTTTTGTTGAATATGATGAACTTTATTTATGTTTTTGTTGAATCAAGAAACTTTGTTTTTGTTAAATGTCATGAACTTTTTTATGTTTTTGTTGAATCAAGGAACTTTGTTTTTGTTAAATGTCATGAACTTTTTTATGTTTTTGTTGAATCAAGGAACTTTGTTTTTGTTACATTTGATTAACTTTTTTTTTGTTGATAGAAATAAAAGGAATGGATATTATTATGTTTTGGTAAAAAGAAAGAAATGAACGTGACGAACTTTTGTTGTTAAATTTCAGGTAATTATAAAAATAATTTAACAAAAATCATTATTATTTTTTAAATGTTATCCCTGGATATCTGTACCTCAAAATTCGTGGATTACCCGCTTAACGAACATCCATACGGATATCATATTTATCCAATGTAGCGGACGCGGATATCATACTATCTGCGTCCATACATATTTAATTACATCCCTAATATATACTTGTTTTTTAATTAAATTACAAATAAAACATTTTATACTTCATATATCAAATTGTTTTAAATTTGACCTAAAGTTTTTAAAGTATACTATAAGCACCAAACATCAACAACACATAAATGTAAGAGCATTTTTTAACATCATGTTTTATGTAAAATAAATTTCAATATTCATAGTATAAGATGTGCTAATAATTTTAAAGATACAAAATGATGTTAATTTAAAGCAAATGGTTTAACACCGTTACCCACCAATAGACGATACATAAATTTGACACCTCACAAGTTAACTCCCTCATCGAGTAACTTACTATTTCATTCAAACAATTTTACGATAGACTATAACATACACTCTCTACCCCATGCCATCAAAATCATCATTATATAGAATGAATGTTGGAAATAGACCGCTCCTAACACTCATATATATAATATAATGTAAAATTGAAACCAAAAAAACACATCTCATCATATATATATATATATATATATATACACACACTATTATTTAGAATTATTACTTTGAATTATGCCAACTACTTTGTATCACGCAGCTACTTTGTAATAGGAGTGGCATATTCAAATAATTATCAACATGTACACCCAGCTACTCTGTATGCCAACTAGTCTACAAATTGTTTGTATCATGCCAACTATTCCCAGCTATTATAGCATATTCATTTTATTTTTTAAAATAATCATAGCATACACATATAATTAATTATAAAAACACCAAAAAATATAATTAATTATAAAATACACCCAACTCCTTTGTATCATGCCAACTACTTTGTATCACGCCTTTTGAGGGAGAATATATAGCAAGCAAATCGAATACATGGTTACCATAACCTTCGAAAATGTTGATACAACAAAGTTGAAGATCAACCTTAGAATTAAAACAATCTCTCAAAAACTGGCATATAGATATATGACCAAAACTCGTCTATATACATATAATTTGTTATTCTTTTTGTTCTAATTGGTTCCCTTTTAAAAAAAAAAATATTTTTTTCGTGTAAACATATCAATGTTAGAAACTTGAGGAGCGCCAAAAACACGTTCATTTAACATTCACTCTTTTATTGAATGATATTAATGTGTGTCTCACATATTGAAAATAGATCACACATGAAGGGTGCGCTTGTTATAGATTTTTTTTTAGAAAAAAAATCTATATTTTTATATAAAAAAATTACCTTTGTCGTTTTTAAGTGTTTGTTTAAGATTTTTAGAAAAATCGTTTTACCAAAATAAATCTATTTTGACTCTAAAATGAAAAGTTATTAGGATTAGTTTTTTCCAGAAAAAAAAACTCAAAAATAATGAGGTAACACATGAACAAGTTTTTTTTTAAATGCGATTTTTTGGGTGGTAAACAAACACAAATAGCTTCAATTTTTTTTAAATCTCTAAAAAATCTCTAGATTTTTCAAACACAAAATCTATTATTTTTAAATCTAAAATAAAGAATGTTGAAAATAGGGTGTCCTTAACACCCATCTACATATTTTATCTACGTAATTTTATATTTCGAGATTTGGACTAGGCTTTAACTTAAATAAAGTGTGAGATCAGTGTCATGTAGGTATAACTTAGTTGGTAGTTGTAAAGATAATTTTATGCGGAGGTCGGGGTTCGAACCCACACTCCCCACTTTTCCATATTTAATATGTCTAAGGCCCATCTACTAGTAGGTATGGCAATAAAACCGATACCCGCGGGTACCCGCCCGAACCACACCCAATTTGACAGGTGTTCCCCGCTTTGACCGGGTTTGGGTATGAGTTTGGGTTTTTTCCGATTTTAAAACACAGGTACGAGACGGGTAACGGGGATATGGGTACCCACCCCGAACCCATACCCAAACCCGTCCCGAATGTAGAAAATCAATTGATTACCCCTTTTATATAAATAGAAACTCAAACTCGAAATCATTTCACTCACACAGTCAGAGTCTTAGTCATTCAGACAATACTCACTTATCATAGTTCTCTATTTTCTCCTTCCATATCTCACACTATCGGTGTAACACCCCAATTTTTCTATTTTAATTAATTAATTCCATGAATTTTAATAGGTGAAGTTTTGGTTAAAGTTATTATTGATGCTTCTTTTGCTTGAGTGTTATTATGTTGTTGAGAAAATAAAATGTTGATGATGATTGATAAGTAGTACGAGAATTTAAATAAAATGAAGAGATGAATCAAAATAAAAATAATGGACTCGGAAGGTGTAGAATATATGTTTTAAATAAGTGGGGGAGGGATGAAATAAAAGAATAATGGGCTGAGGAGAAAAAGGATCACAACGAGTGACCGGTCCGAATATAAATAGAAAAAACATAGAGGTTAGGGAGTCAGTATTGCTGAACGTGGAAACGAAAGAAGAAAATAGCAGAAGAAGAGGAGGAAAACCCTAGCCGCAACAAGGTCAAGCCAAAAACGGAGATGTTCGAAGGATTCGAGGTAAGGGGGAGAATTCTTTCACTTTAGGGTATTTTAAACTATGATGGGGTTGTTTAATTCTTAGGATTTGATTGCTGTTATGATGAAGAATTCCAATGAAGAATTATGATGAATGAATGTAAAATTGTTGTCGAAAGATGAAAACTAAGGGAACCTGGTTTAGAGATTAGAATTGAGAATTTGACCATCAAAGAGTGTATAATTAGAGAGGTTAAGAGGGAATTAACGTACAAACAGTAGGGTAACCCTAGAGTGATGATTTGGGAGGATTTGAGTGAGTTGAGATAGAATTAAGTGGTTTAAAAGTGATTATTGGGCGAAAACACACTTTTGAAACTGTTTTTCGCTGGCTGTCTGTCAGCCAAAATCGGGCTCCGATTTGGGGAAATCGGGCCACGATTTTGGCCTATAAAAGGATGTTTGAACTCGACAAAAATCGGGCCACGATTTTACAAAATCGGGCCACGATATTTGTCAGACCAACTTGGAAAATCGACCTCTTTCACCATTTTCCGTTATGAACTGGGTTTTGGTGTAAACATGAAAGTTGTAGATATGGATGTTAGCTTTCATGTGGCTTTGGAGTGACCTCGTTTAGACATCCACAACTTGACTAATGATCAAATTACTACACATGGGTCAGCACAGTCGTGCACTCTGCCCAGGTTTAAGAAAAACAACATTTCCACCCCTCTCTGCCCCGAATTGGATTTAGGTTCCTTCATGAAAGTTGTAGATATATAAGTCCTCTTCCATTTCCCTTTGGTTTGAATCCATTTAGATCTCTTGAACTGGAGTTATGATTAAAACACCGTGCATGGGTCATGTTGCATTCCTCATGAGAGTCCAGCACAACCTTTTCAGTGGACTCTAAAACATTTTTGAAAGCAATAGTAAGTCTAAGAGGGTTGGTAGCATGAAAAGTAGGTGTATAATAAGATTCCAACCCAATAACCTTAGATGAGGGAAAAGTATATGTGTTGTAATAGAAGCCTTCTAAGTCTTGACGAACTTATAACAAATAAATAATCAAAAGATGTAGTGATGGAAAGAACGAATGGGGAGAGTAGATTCAAAAATGTAGTATTGATTAACGAAAGAATGAAAAATGTATATACGCTCATATAAGATGTTGATGATCGATGAGAAGTTACTGTCGTATAATGATGATTTATGACGAGATAGTAATTGTTGAATGACGATGATGAATGAAGCTTGTGAATGACGAGTAATGACGATGATGTACCCTGTTTAGGATGACGAGTAAACGATGAAGCGGATTACGTCGTAAGTAGAAGTTAAAGTAATAGGTAAGGCCGGAGATGGTAATAATAGTGAGAGGAGACATCAAGTTAATTAAGATTAACAAGATGAGACATTAGTAGTGAAGATGGTGAGGTTACATAGTGAGTTTAAAACATGAATTGGTTAATATGGTGAACGACGAATGATTAAGAATAGTGGAGGATGATGTAGGTAGATTCTTAGAATAGTAAAAAAAACTCAAGATAGTAGATAGAAAAGTGCAAACCAAAATGAGCAATTAGAATGGTGAAGTGGTTTAAGGTAATGACGGTGCTAGGTGAAGAGATAAGCCGAATGTAATTGAAAAATAGAAGGGTCCAAGTTAAAGCAAGGGGATAATGTTAGAAAAGATGATAATAGTGAAGTAACGACCTTAAGTTAAAATGAATAGAGTGTGGTCGATTTAAGGTGACAGACGATGTTGAGAGAATTGATAAGACCAAATAGAACGAGAATAGAAAGTTGTGTGTTGATTAATGAATGATGTTCAGGGGTAAAAATTAGTGATAAGACAAGATAATAAATCACTAGAGGAATAAAGACCAAAGTTAGAATGAGGTAAAGACGACGAGGATGATTGGAGTTATAAATAACGATGTCGAGAGATGATGTAATGACGATGTTGTAAAATGTTGAATGATGAAGTAATAAAAAACAATGTTGTATAATGTTGGATAATAATGACGTAAATGTTGCCTATGAAGAAAAGTAGCGACAAAATATAACTTGTCCATAACTGATGAGTCTGATAGATGAATTCTGTTGATATTGTGAGTTGTTGATGATGTGCTATATGTAGTATTTAGAGAGTCTTCCCTCATGCATCATATCATATTTAGGACCATGTTGAATGACAAATGACGGATGATGTATGTATGTTCAGTAACACAACTCTGACATACAAATGTTGATTATAAAACAGTACCGGCATGCATATAGGTCTTAGGAATGAGTTGCATTCCCCAGCATACATGTTGATGTATTCATGTTGATGTATTGTGAATGTTATGTGTGAATCTTTAATGTTTCGAAAATGTTGAACTATGATAATGATGACGTGTGAATGAAGATGTATAACTTGATGAAGAATTGTGAATATGCTGTAAATGATGACCCATGATGACTTGTCTACTTATATATTATTCATGTATCCCAACTAAACGTTATGAGGTATATTCTCACCCCTTTGTTGTTGTTGCATTTATGGTGTCTGTACTCTTGGGGTACAGACACTCAGGACGAGGAGCTCTAGTTGCGGGACGCTTAGAAGGTGACGACGGGGATTGACTTCCGTTGTTATTATTTAGTGATTTTATGTAATCGAGAAAAAAAATCATGTGCTCTGATCTATAACACTAGGGTTGGGGCCAAACGTTGAATTAATAATTTTTAAGAAGTTTAAGCTTTGTGAAATTTTATGTTATTTCTACTATTAATGTTGAAGAACAGATACTTTCATTTATGAGATATGTTTGAATTATTTTTTGTTGCAAAATTATGACGTATTATTATTAATCAAATGTTTGATGAAGAATATGTGTAACACCATTTATCTAAATATACTCTTATTATTTATAAAATCAAATGTTGGGGTTTAGGGTGTTACAATCGGCCCCACTCTTCTCCTTCAATATAGCCATTTATCGTCATCA
The DNA here is from genome assembly GCA_018208015.1 of Medicago ruthenica. Classification (NCBI taxonomy): domain Eukaryota; kingdom Viridiplantae; phylum Streptophyta; class Magnoliopsida; order Fabales; family Fabaceae; genus Medicago; species Medicago ruthenica. Next base: position 7,293,886 of record CM031373.1, read on the forward strand.
TCTCTTTGTTGGATAATGGATTACAACATTGCGCTCGGGGTTGAAAAATACTTTTATTATTATTAAAAAAATTATTCACTGCGGGGATGGGGATGGGTCGGGGATACCCGAACCCGTCGGGGACAGGGATGAGATTCGATTTCTCATCCCCGCTGGGTATGGGTAGGGTAACGGGGTAAGTATATGTGATTAGGGTATGGGGATGGGGAAGGTAAAACTTGTCCCCACCCCGCCCCATTGCCATGCCTATCTACTGGGCTAGCTACTAGACAAAAAAAAGTTTGAGATTGATTTGTACGAGGTTGTTGAACGATTGTTCACGGTGCTTCGGAGTGGCGGAGGTTGAGTCTTCACGGTGGAGGAGAAAGATGCATGCAGGCACGTTAGCACTCCAACGTTCAAGTTAGTATCTAAAATAGGTGGTTATGTGTGAAAAGTGGTAAAAGTGAAGTGTATCTTAAAGGTGACGTTGTGTCACCCTTATATAGACGCAAATATCGCTAACGGTTCCCGTGAGATGTAGCGCCATCCTAGGAGGCCGTTCGCGATGACATGGACAGTGGGGGTGGAGTCAGAACGTGTTCATGTGCAATGATCCTCATAAGACTTTGTCTGCTCCTTCGCCGGTTTGGCCTTGCTTTATCTTGGGCTTTGGCTGATTAGGCCTTGCATTATTGGGCTAGTAGCTGGTCTAGAACAATTTCCCCCCAAGTCATTGTTGTCTTTATGACGTAATGGACTTGTTATCTGGAGGCGTAGAAGATACCCCACAAAGGAGCACCGTCCTCGTGAGGTATTGTTCCTCATAGGCTTTGGAATCTTCGTTGACGCTTGCCACATTGGGACGCTCCGCTCACAAACTCTTGAAGGTGTGCTCTTTGTGAGTAGGGTTCGTTGACGTTTGTTCAACTATGCTTTACATGTGTCTCCATCGTGTGGATCACGCGTCTAGGTAACCAAGAAACAAGCTTTCATGTATGTATATGGCACTTACTCTCTCAAAGTCTCCTTTTGAAGGGTCTTTACTTTTTATCAGGGGTAAAATGGGTACTTTATGTAAAATGTTGGGGTGAAGGTATAAATGTAGGGGTATGGAGTAAAATTCCCGAATTTTAGTCTTTGGGTGAATTGTATGTTCACTTTTTCGGTTATTTTCGTGATGTTTAGGTTTTATTTTTATTTTTCTGGAAAACTAAAATGAATGTATGAACGAAATGCTGAAAAATAAAGAAAGTACGGAAGAGAAAAAGGACACAACGATATATACTAGTTCCCCTTCTAACCTAAGGGTAGTCCAGTCCCCTCACACCCCATGAAAGATTTTCACTGTGTCATAATCTTTGTTACAAAGCAAACCTCACTCAAAGGCCTCTCTAATAATCTTCCTAACAATTACAAGATAGCACCACACTACCTTTACAACAAGAATCTTCACCAAACTCTATGATGAAATCTCACAAACAAATAAGATAGCACTCCACTATCTTTAACAAGAATTTCCATCAAACAATGATGAAAATCTTACAAGCAATGGTTGAAGAAATATATGGTATGGTTGTATCATATCAATATCACTTTAAAATGAATATAACTTAATGCTCATAAACCATTTTGGATATGAAAATATAATCAAGATTTCATAAAATGGATGTTTGAAAGTTTAAGTGAGAAAGAGATATTTGATCTTTGAATATTTGAATATGAAAGTTGGTTGATGTTGTTTTGATCTGAAATATATTTATAGAAGCTTTAGAAAACGTTTATGAAGCTAGGCACTAGTTCCAAGGGGTTCCATGAACAATTACTAATCATTGGAATCACATATGTTCATGAAAAATTGCCTTATGTCATGTGGTAATCGATTACACCAATGTGGTAATCGATTACCACTTTCCAACGTTCCAAATAATTGAATTAAAGAGTTGGTAATCGACATGAAGTAGGTAATCGATTAAATGATTGTGGTAATCGATTACTCCATGTATAAATCAGTTTTTCTACATTTTTCAAAGCTTGCTTCATACAGACTCTTATATTTAACTTATAATATGATTTGTGATTAAGTTCAAATGAATATATGAGCATTCTAAGTTATATAGAAGTTGAAAGTGATAAATCAAAGATAAAGACCATACATACAACGATTCACACTATATAATATAAAAGTCTACATCTTCATTTTATCTTCATCTTGTGCCTCCATAGTTATTCTTCTTTTGTGATGTGAGTTTGTTATTATCAAAATTCAGCCAAGTCTAAGAAGGAAATCTTCTTCACATGAATTATTGTCCTTATTTTTGAGTGGCCCAGACCCAATTGTATTAGGTCTAGGGATATGAGCTAGATATTTAAGAAGGGGAGCTGCCTCTCTCTAGAATAATGAAAACTGCTGTTATTTTTTTATCTTCTTCTCTTATGTCTTTTTTTTTCATCTAGCATAACTTAGATTTGATTATTGTTGAATGCAACTTCCATCATTCTCCTTATTTTTTTTACAGGTATGGCATAAAAATGATAGCGTGGCTAGTCAGTTTTCAAGGATATTATTTAAAATATTGATAAAATAAATAATTAGTACATACATTCACTCTCTTCCATCAATAAACAAATTTCAGTAATTATTATAAGATAATAGCAAAGGAAATAGAACTATTTTTGTATGAATTTATCTTTCTTTTTTATGGTTAAATAAATTTTTATTTGAAAGTTGAAACACATTCAAAAGTTCCTAAGAATTAAACCACTGATATCTAAACAAAAATAGTCATAACTTTTTCGTGGCAAAAAATCAAAACAATACTTAGAAATATCAATTGTACTACATCTGTAACGTTACTTATCAATGACAATCAAAACAAGCCTTAGACGCATTGTCCCATATCAATTGCCATTGACATATGACAAGTGATGGTGAAGATCTTGTATTTATCTTCTGATATTACTATGGTCACCTTCAATTGGGAAGTAGAATAGTATTTGTTATGGAAGAACCAATATTTGTTTCACTTGATTGAACCCTAGCTTGGTCGCCTTAACTACCTGAAATTTGTGTAATACCAGTCACTGTAGTGACATTTGGTTCTTAAGTGTATTCGTAAATGTACCTCAACATGTTGAATTCCCCAGGAAAATATTCAATGTTGGTTCCTAGAGGAAAACTATGTTTGGTACCTCTTGAGTGCTTGTTAAAATACTCCACATTATGTCAGGATTAATTATTAGGTGACTTTAGAAATTCTCTTATTAAATCGTGCGGTGGTTGGCACTGCGTTGTTTCAAATTATTATCCACCAAATTAGTCATCCCTCTCACCATCAGCACCATCATTTGCCGGTGGGTGCAAAGCAACAAACCAGATTGACAATATGCTTTTCCCCCAAGCCTATAAATTGAAAATGTAATGTAGATATATTATAAACTAGTTCGACATCACGTAATGTAACTTTGTTAATTTACTGCATAACTAAACTGAGACAGATAAATGAATAATTCATCAAATTGATTCAATACTCAAACTTATTTGAACATCAACATAAAAGACATAAACAATGTTCCAAATCAAAATCTAAAAACAAATAAACTATTTTATCTTGTAACCTCCCAGCTTCAATTTATCTTACACATCTACTTGAAAAGATTTTAAGAATAAAAGGTAAAAGAAATTGTATGATTGGATATTTAGTTCTGGAAACTCACCGATCTGAAAGAATAACCAATGCTGTCATGTGCTTGAATTTAACCCCTTCTTAATGCATTTGTATTTAATCAAAGAAATCACACTCGATGATAATTTGTGTGGTAAATTACCGAAAGGAACAATAGTAGAGGCCAAAATAGAGAAATCATGTAAATATATGACAACATAGATGATTTTCATTCCACCAATCATACACTGATTGTCCATGAACTGTGTTTGGTTTCCTCGCAAGTGGATCTAGTGGACACAAAACAACACAAGATTAAACAAAACAAAGGAAGCCAACAAAAAACTAGATGTAATCAATTTGAGAACAAGATGAATGGCATGAGATTTTTCATATATATACCATGATTTAAGTAAAACAACATTCTGAGTGGTGTACCCCTCACCAAAATATCATCATAATCAAGTCATTCATACAAGTATCTACGTGAATAGGTGACAAATATAAATTTAAGTTTAGATTTACCTCTCTAAGTCGATGCGAGATTACAAGGGTTGAGAAAGAGATCTAGAGATCCATTGATATAGTTTTGGGAATCGGCGCTGGTTTGTGTCTTCGTTGTATAATTGAACAAAGTCACTCATTTATAAGGCCATCGGTAGTTTAGGGTTTGTGTTAGGTTCATTTTCTTATTATCTAATTTTTTTTTTTAAAAGTACTAATTTTATGATAAAAGTCAAAAGAAAATAAATTAAATTAAATTTATTCCTTATAAGTAATATTTACAAAAATAAATAAATATTAAACTCATTTTTCAAAGAATTAAAAATTATAATTATAATGGTATGGGCCTAAAAGGTCCAATACAAATATATTATGTTATTAGTCTCTGTAACTGTAGCACTTTTTGGTTGTGCTTCCTGGTGATGCAAAATACCTAAAAAGGTTTTAAAGGTAAGCAAACCATGATAATTAAAGGGTTGTGGTCTTCTACAAATTCTTAGTATTTAATATGTGATCTTGAGTGATTAACTATGAGAGGAACAAAGTTTAAATCAAATCAAGAATCATTGATCACTCACATGCATCCATCATCAAGTTTAGATAAAGATCAGATGAAAAACCAATATTTGCAAAAAGAATACAGACGCATGATTGGATCTTTACTTTACTGAACTGATAGTATACCTGACATAATATTTAAAGTTGGTTTATGTGCTAGATGTCAAACATGTGCTTAAGAATCTCATCAAATTGTTAAGGTTCTCATTTTGATATTGTATGATGCTAGTTTTGTTGGAGACAAAATTGAAAGGAAAAGTACAAGAGGATCATGTCAGTTCTTAGGACTAGCATTGGTTGGATGATCTTGTAGAAAATAGAACAGTGTTGCACTCCTCACCACAGAGGTTTATTATCTATCTGCATCTAGTTGTTGTTCAGAAGTTCTACGGACTAGGAATAATTATAGGATTACTGATGACTAAATATGGCAAGTGCACCAAACCGTATTCAAGTGATAAAGTGATAAGTAAGATTGTATCCACAGGGATTGCCATTTTAACTAGGAAATTAGCTAAACTTATTAAAACAAGAAATAAAAGCAAATAAATAAAGTAAAAGCGAGTAAATTTATGAGATTTTTCAAATTTGATTTGATCGCGTAAAGCAGTTGAGTTTTAGTAACGATTTTTTTATTGCAGAACTTAATGGTGGTTAGGATTCTTCGAATCTCCTCTATATCCTTGTTGTATTAAAGACAAGTAATTATCAATTATGAGATAAGGGTTCTATTTAAGTGGTGAGCTCGTGAGATTGTTACGTCACTCCAGCTGGCACGTTGCAGCTGCTGATCACAATAAGGTTATACAGGCTCTACGGGTACAGAGTCGTCAATCCTACAGGGTTTGTATGCCTACGTAAGGTTGTTAGAGTGAGGTCTTACTCTCTTAGAGGTAATTGAAGCATACAAGAATTGTTATTCCTAAATTGTCATCTAAAGGCTCCAACTTCGTTTATGAATCTTAGAAGTAAATCACATACATTTTCTTACATTAGTAATTCTACAAACGGGAAGCCTTGTGTCGTCTACCTTACTAATGGTAAAGAATAAAGTTTATAATGCAACGTTTGGAAAAGAGTGACCAAGGGTGTCCTCAGGATCACCCCTCGGATTTCTATGTTCGATTGAGATTCACTATCTATGTCACACTCTCTTGGATTCCTAAAAGCATTAAGACTTTTGCATATAAAAATTAAATAGATCTCATAAAATAACTAAATAAAAGACTTTAATTAAATTGATCCGACAAACATATAGAGGTTCATCATAGAATCCCACCCAATTAGGGTTTAGTAACTCATGGTAGCTAAAGACAAATTACAAAAGAAATAAAACATAGTCTAGAAATAAAGGTTGAGGAGAGACTCTTCCTTTGATGCTCCTAGCGCTTGCCTTCCTCTTGAACCACTTTGTTCAGAATGAGAATTTGTAGATGAGAGGAGTTGTATTTATAGGTTGATTTCCAAGTTGATTTGGGTTGAAAAAACTAGGCTTTTTTCTCAAACCCGCTACCAAAAATAGCAAAAATCTTATATTTTTTTCTTGGAGGCGCACGGCCCGCACATGGTCCTATGTGTGTCGCGTGTGTGCGTTAAAGCAGTGCTTTTTAACACTGTTTCGCACACCTTTGGGCCACATGGAAGCACACTCGGGAGCGCACGCCACCTATTTCCAGTGCGTTTCTTGTCTTTTCTTCATCTTTTTGAGTGTTTTCTTCCTCTAAACTTGTCACGGGACTTGAGATAGAATTTTCTCAACTTGTAATGTCTTTAGAGGCCTCTTGAATCTTCATTCATTGTCTCCACAATTCTTCATGAGGTGTTTTGCTTTGCCGAATTACATGATTTTGCTGTGACATACATCAAAAGCACCTTATAATTGCTTGGTTTAAAGAAAACTAGAATTACATGACTCGATATTGAAACATTACAAAATGTCCCTTAAACCATAGGCAATTGTTCTAAATCACCTCTAATATTGGTCATATCATAACTAAAATTACTAAAAAATATGCTGAAAATAACGTAAGATGACATGTCATCAATTACTCACTAAGGTACTCTAACATTCCAATTATGTGTGACAATACATGTATAATAAATCTTTCAAAAAAGTCAAATTCAACATTCTAAATCTAAACATATTGAAATAAAACATCATTTCATTGTGATCATGTTCCGAAAAAGGATATTGAGTTAAATTTTGTTGACACTACAAATCAACTTGATAATATTTTCACAAAACCATTGATTGAGTATATAATCAATTTTATCAAAGAAAAATTATGTATTATAAAAAATGCTAATAAGGATTGATTACTTAATTATTAAATAGCATGATGAATGATTATGGCCTTAGTCTTTTATTTTGTTTTGTTTTGGGATTATTAAAATAGGACTTTCGTGTCGTGCCTCTCTCTCATATCTCTATATGTCTTTTCTCATCTCACTCTGTCGTATGTAAAACGGGTATTTATTATGTAATATAATATTGAATAAGTGAACAAGACAAGGAGGACAACCATGAAGATCTAGCATAGAGAAGTATAGATCGTTCTTAGGTGTAGCTTAGGTTCTCTCATTGGCTTGAGGGAACAATTGCGCTTAGGGGCCATAACCAAATCATTTTATTTTATGTATGTTGATACAAGTTTGAGAGCCGATTGTATGTGATACATAAGTCGTGGTGAGGTGAGATCAAACTAATAATAATCATTCAAAAGATAATATATTAAGTTAAAGGCTTTACAAAAATGATAACACCCTTCAAGACTAATATCAAAATGTGTGAGTTCGCCTTCGCAAAGTTCACTTTCTATACTAGTAAGTTGCAGCAAGTTAATTTCATTTACCTAGTTGTTATTATTTTGGGTCTAACTAAACTAAATTGATTTTAGTGAGATTAAAATAAATTTAGAAGCAATATTTGGGAACATTGATAAGTGCCTAAAAGTTGTTATCTTTTGGTACAATTTAGGGCACTTATGATTACTTGTTTTACAAGTTACCTTAGGATTAGAGCATATTTGTGTTAAAAATGCAATATTTGTGATCCTAAGCCTTACCCATGTTATTATGCAGGAAATACATGCTTGGACCTGATTGATGCAAAGAAATGAAGTTTTCCATGAAGCCATCGCTTGAAGCGCAGAAGCCATCGCTAGTAGCGAGGATAGGCAGGGATTTCCATGAAGCCATCGCTTGAAGCGCAGAAGCCATCGCTAGAAGCGAGCCTAGGCAGGGATTTACAAGAGTTCATCGCTTGAAGCGATGAACTGGACACTTGAAGCGAGCCTAGGCAGGGAATTTCAAAGATCCATCGCTTGTAGCGACAGACCTTCTCGCTACAGCGACCAGAGGGCGGTTTAATGCTTGGTGATGACGTGGAGCTCATCCATTGGCCAATTGACTTCCTCGCTACAAGCGACAGGCTGGTCGCTTGTAGCGAGCGTGCAAATTCTCAGCATATAACTATGTTTGAAGCTCATTTTTTCAGATAGTTAGTTTTTTATCAGATTTTTCATCTTCCAGAGCTCAAAATATTTGTTTTCTAAGAGAGAGAATAGGCATAGAAGGAGGTAAACTTCAAATAGCAAAAGGATTTGGATTGAAGAATACATTAAGAAGCTTTGAGAAATCAAGCCTTAACATATCTTCATCTTCCTTTCTTGTTTTGCAATAGTTATCATGACAATGATCAACCAATCTCCTTTGTTGGGATTAATAGGTAATCAATCATTCCATGTTGTAAACTTTTGATTTATTAAATATATGATTCTAGCATTTTTATATACCATTGAATTTCTTCTTGCTTTTCACTCTTATATTTGATTTAAATGATATTGGAAAATACTTTTGAATCTAGGTTTAGAATGATATTCTATCAAGATAAGAAATTCTAGAAATGGGATTTGGTTTTGATAATTACATTAAAGTATTGGATCATAAAGCTTTCGAATCGTTTAATAGATTGAGAAATCATCGATTAAACGATATGATCGATCTCACGACGTCATTTGGGAAATCAATGACGTTGTCGAGCAATACGTGATAATGTCATATGTAAGAAAAAGTTAGAATCCGTATTTATGATCAATCGAATACAAACGATGTTTGATTGATGAACGTTAATCCTAACACCTTTTATGTCCTATTACTCTACTATTTATTTATAATGCTTTTTAAATATTGAGTAGTGTAGTAAAGAAAAAGGTTAAACCCTAACTTAAGACGATAATCGACGTTGAACGGTTTATGATATCACGTTAATCCCTGTGGAACGATATAAAAATTATACTTGCATCTGTGCAGTTAACAAACATCTATATTATAGATTAGAGTAAGGAGTTACTCACCAAAATGACATAAAAGTTGTATAAGATACAATCGGAAAGAGTTCCTACCTAAATAACTTGGTTTCGGGGATCATCCCCCGCTGACTCAAAACTAGGTGAAATATGGATTTCATCCCACTAGAAAATCTTCCAACGGGATTTTTCGAATTAAATGTTGAAGGTCATTTGGTTTGAGTAAAATAGTGGGAGAATATTTTACTAAAGGCCTAATTAAATGTGTTTTTATTTTAATGATACTTATATCTTCACAATTTTAAAATGTAGATAACCATGGAAAACAACACTTCAAATAACATTATGCGAACAATTCTTGAAAAGAAAAATTGTTTGGGACAAATTTTCTTGACTGGCATCACAATTTGAGGATTGTCCTCATGCATGAAAAGAAGTTGTATGTCCTTGAGGAACCTGTTCCTGAGGAAGAGCCTGGTAACAATTCTCCTGGGGATGAAAGAGATGCTTATAGGAAGCATGTCAATGATGCCTTAGATGCGAAATGTCTCATGTTGGCCTCCATGAACTCTGAGTTGCAAAAACAACATGAGAACATGAATGCATCGATATTATCGAACACTTGAAGATGCTCTATCAAGAGTAGGCCATAACTGAGAGGTTTGAGGTTTTCAACGCCTTTTTTCAAACCAAGCTGGCTGAGGAATCTCCTGTAGGTCCCTGTGTACTCAAAATGATTGGGTATGTGAAGAACCTAGAAAGGTTGGGTTTTCCCCTCGGGCAAGAGTTTGCGACTGATTTGATCCTACAATTGTTGCCGGAGAGTTTCAGTCACTTTGTGTTGAACTTCAACATGTTTGACATGGAGAAGACTACCACAGTTGTTAAGCATGTTGAGACAAGTTGAGCGGAAAATGAAAGCAAAGCCTACTCACTTCCTCCCACAAGAGCGGGATAAGCCCCCAGAGCAGAGGAAAAGAAACGCCGCAAGAAAGAAACTCAGAAAAGCAAAGCCTACTCACTTCCTCCCACAAATGCCGGGATAACCCCCCCCCCCCCCCCCCGGCGGAAAAGAGGAGGAAAAAATTGTACCTGAGAAACTGGAAGAAGATGCACAGAGTGGGGAAATTAGCGGTGTGAAGATCATTAAAGTTTGCCAACGATCAAAGTTGCTAACTGCAAACAGGAAACACCCAAAGCCTCTTATATAGGCTCCAAAAGGGCAGTTAAAGCAACAACGATCTGACGACTCAGCATGGGAGCAATCAGAAAGGCTCAAATCCAACGACTATAAAATCCATCATAAGAAGCACCAAAAGCTGGTGCAACCAACCTGCCTAAAACCTGTCAAAAGGTACCCCAACCGTCTAAAACTGCCCAGGTGGCAGAGGAAAGGCGCAATCATTCGCCAAAGCCAACGCTCCAACAGTGTCCCTCCTGACTTCAAAGGTTAACTGACAGGTACCATAAAGCGTACGCGCTCCAAAGGTCAGAGGAGCAGAAACAACCTGACGGATACAAGGGTTGGGAAGTCACAAATTCCTATCGTTCCTTCTGCATCTTCAGGACACTCTACTTTTCCCTGCGACAGACCAAGACCAACGAGTCGAAAAAAGCATTTTTCATCCAAAGGGTCTTCCCAAGAAGCGAACCAATCCCGAGGACACCAGACTGGACGACACAAAGCCACAGTCCTGGTAACTCGATGACTCTGGAAAACATCGGATTGGACGGCACGAAGCCACGGTCTGGGTAACTCGATGACTATAAAGAACACTAGACTGGACGATACAAAACCATGGTCCAGGTATCTCGAAGACTCTGAAGAATTTTGAACTGGCCAGCACGAAGCTACAATCCCGGTGACCTAAGGGGCCTTGGACATTCTGAACCGGACGACACTAAGCTACGACAACGAAAATTCCAAGGACCTCACAGGAAACACTGCTCAAAGTCTGACGAGGCCCTCGCAGCCCAAAAGCCATGGTGTCAGACCAAGTCTCTAACCTCTAAGGCAGACTTCCAAAGAGAGAGTTTTATCAAGCTACAGTCTGACTCCCTCGGCCTATATCCTGGGGGCTATTGTTCCAGACTGGGCTAAAGCCCAATCCGGCTCTGCTCAGGTCCGACCCGAGCCCACTAAGTAGGTGATATCATATGAAGGACACGCCCTAAAATCTACCAGATTACGGTGCGAGTTGAGGGTTACACACAAGGTCCGGGGGTTGACCACGCCCACGCAGGCCGAAGGTTACTCCTCAGGGCCGAGGGTTACCCACGTCCGTACCAACAGGTACGATTGTAAGGATAAGGTTTGTCAGCCAAGCCCTACCTAACCCCTATATATACCCAGGCCTTAGCCTTAGGCCATGTATGACACTTCTTACCCTAAACTTGTGATTTCTCCTCTTAAACCTGTTATCCTGGGCATCTAACGTGTCCGTAGAGTTTGATGAAGTACTTGCAAAACTCATCAATTCTCTCCACGGAACACAGCTTTGAAAAAGAAAAAAAAAATTGGTTTTAACAATAGAGAACTATTTTTTTTTTACTCAATATTAATGATAAAATTGACAGGTTGTTAAGTAAGAATCATCAAGAACCAAAAGATAACCTCGAACTAAATCGTGTAAGTTGCTTCGAAGCTGGATCTTATTTTAAGAAAAAAATTGATTATTCGCCATAGAACCTACCAAGTGATGCATTGCAATGTTATTATTCAAAAAGATATGAATAGTCATTTATAAGACCAAGCTCTTGTTATTAAGATCTAGCAAGTGAGTTAAGTAATTTATACAACAATTTTCTTAATCAATTACGTCTCCCTTAAATTTTACACCATCTATCAATTTCGTCATTTTTTTGTGATTTAACACCACAATAAAGGTTCCATGTTTGGCTTAATAAAACTATCCAAGAAGTTATGTAGGACTTTTTTTAGTTTTGTTGAATGTTTCCTAACAAAATATTTTGATGTAAGGAACTACATTGAATGTTATTCTTGAATGTTTAGCTTAAAAAAATTATTCAAGAAGTTATGTAGGTCTTTTCTTAGTTTTGTTGAATGCTTCCTAACAAAATATTTTGATGCAAGGGACTCTACATTGAATGCCATTCTTGAATGTAAGGGGGCTAAGGTGTTTGACTCTTAAACTTTTTAAAAATAAATTTTTGATAAAAAAAAAATCACAGGCAAATGAAGGTAACAATTTATTGACAAATTTTAAGTTCAGTACAGATGTATTGAATCATCAGTTTCAGATTCTTATATCATTGGTACAATAATGTGTTATAAAGAATGATTTGCTTGATATATAGAAATAGTAATAATGAAGAAAACAAATGAAAGAATAAATAAATTTATAATCACTTATGACCGAGTTTACTTTCAACGAGATTCAGCTTGATAATGTTGTGCAAGGCTTGAAGAACCAAAACATGTCCAAGGCTTTTGTTTCTCTTCCATCAGATATTGTAATACTTTTGTTGTTTTGTGCTGGTGATTCCTTTGCAATTTCCTTGTTTTGCTCAACTTCTTTAAGTATTCCTCTCTCCTGCATGATAAGCCTCATCATCAGATCTCTTTTTATACAATTACTACTTCTCTAAAGAGTATAAAGGGAAGTCATAAGCACACACTCCTCATTCAAAATTAAATGTGGTCAAAGACCTCTTCCAATTGACACATTAAATAGTTTTAGATTATTCTAGCTAAAATTTTATAAATATGATCAAATACGATAGTGACTTAAAATTCAGATAGAATATATCGCTCTCTTAATATGGAGCAACTACCTTAATCTTAGTTAATATGGAGCAAATACCTTAATCTTTAGTTCATGAAATCTATCAATGAATCTCTTTAGGCTATTATATTTTATGTCGATGCTATAGTTTGGTTTTGTCTAGTCTAAAGATACCATTGTCTTGTAAATCATCATCCATATATATGAATAGTTTAATCTTATAGGTTGGGACATACCATTAGCCGGGATCTGGAACCTTTTGAAGGGTTAGGGTTATTGAGCCCAGCAGAAAAACACTGAGGAGAAGGAGGATTTGTACGAACTTGTTGTAAGCTATTCTCCCTCTTTTGTCTTGCATTCTCCAAGTCAAGAGTTAGAGGCATGTTTTCTGCTTCATCAGGTCTTCTGCACAATACAAGCGTTATACAAAAATGATTAACCAAGGAAATAGTACAAGAATTCGAGTACTGGGAAATATAGTTTAGTTGCTACTTTGTGGTTAGAAAAGACTTAGTGTTGTATGCAGTTTCTTGTAAATACAACTAAAAGCAAAGAGTTAGCCACTGAAGTTATAAAAAGATAATTTAGCCAATAATTTGTATAAGTTATGCATTGTCCGAATACTTGTAATGTTTCACTTTCAAATTTCCCATCTAACTTGAACCTAGATTGCCTACCTTAGCAACCTATAAAACACTGACACTGGTATGGACATTGGAAACGACACTTAAACTAAGATAACGGTAATAATTTAAAAAATTGAAAGTGATTGAATGTAACCACCCGCATGTGTCGGTGTTAGACATTGTCACACGTTCCAGACTTAAGACACGCCTTCGAACTAAAGTGTTGGTGTTACATAGATAGCAATGTAATCAATTGAATCATCACCATACGTCCTACATCAATTTGGATCGTAAACTTGATAAATCAGTTTCAAATATCAGATTATTATCAATGATCAAGTAACTTTTTGACTACATTCACTACCCACTAAAGATAAAGAAACACAGATTATAAGAGAGAGAATGCTTACTTTTTTCTGTTTAGCTTCCCTTTAACACACATCCCCTCCAACCTTTCAGCCTTACCCATTTCAAGCAGTGGTTTCCTTTCTTTCTCTCTTCTATCCAACTCTGCCAAAGGGTTCACCGGCGAGGTCTTCTCATGCACAAAAACAACCTCTTCTTCTTTACTCTCTACAGGGTTCAAATTTTCTTCATTTTCTCTCTCCCTAGCTCTTAATGCCAATCTCTTCAATTCATTGCAGAATTCTGTGATTTGATTCAGAATAGGCCGTCTCGAAAACAAATTCTTCGCAGAAAGAGTTGATTTCAATGAAGGCACCTCCGTACTGTCTTGCAATGTGTCATCAATTAGCTTCTTCTTCTCTTCACTTGACTTAATCAAAGCCTTCATGGACTTAAATTGAGGAGTAGCCAAATTCGGATTTTGGTTTTCATTATCGATGTTGAATCTGTATTTATCATCTTGGGGAGAAGATGATGAAAGGGGTGGCACCCTTCTCTTGATTTTCCCATCTCTATAAAAATATTAAACACATAGACACTAATTAGTGTCTCAATTTTTCAGCAAAATCTCAAATTGCTATGGAAAAAGGAAAGGGTGTTTTGCTGTTTAGATACAAGTACCTTCTAATTTGGTCACCACTTGGAAGATTTTCTGAGATATAAAATGGACTTCTGGCCTTCATTAAAGAAAAAAAAAACAAAAAATCAAAAGAAGGAAATAATTTACACGACAATTAAATAGAATAAAACCAAAGTTAGAAGCTAAGAACAATGAACACAAGCATGAAAAGTAACAGAAAAAAGGAGAAACAAAGTCTCTTATAAGAAACAAAGACTCTAATGGAATGAACTTCTAATTCTAACCTCCATGAAATAAAGAAAAAAAATAGTTTATAAGACAATTAAAACAGGTATAGAAAGTGACATGGAACAAGGGAGAGATAAAGAATCTTATATAAGAAACAAGGTCTTATACAAAATGAAATTCTAATTTTAACCATCATGTCAGAAAAAAATTATAAAAATTAACTAAATTAACACCATAATTAGAAGCTCAGAACTATGAACACAAGCATAAAAAGTAACATAGGAAAAAAATTGGGGAAAATAAAGAATCTTAAAAGAAAACCAGCTAAATTAACACCATAATTAGAAGCTCAAACTATGATTAACAAAATTAGAAATGTAGTAGACAAGAATTGAAAACCTTGAAAGGATTTGGTGATCTGAGAAAATCCTCTGCTGTTTTGGGGTGATTGCAATCTACAACAACAATAACAAACAAAATCAATAAATGATCAAGACCCATTAAAAAAAATCCAAACTTTAAAATCACAACTATAACAAACCCATTAATTAAAATCACAACTATAACAAACCCAGTTAAGAAAAATGCAATCTACAACAACAACAACAATAAAATCAAGAAATGAATAGAACCCATTAATAAAAATCCAAACTTTAAAAAACCCAATTGAGAAAAATGCAATCTACAACAACAACAACAACAATAAAATCAAGAAATGAATAGAACCCATTAATAAAAATCCAAACTTTAACAAACCCAATTGAGAAAATGCAATCTAGAACAACAAAATCAAGAAATGAACAAGACCCAATTGAGAAAAATGCAAAATTTGAGAGACCCAATTGAGGATTAACTTGAAAGAAAGAGAGAAAACTCACCAGGTTTGCAAAACCAAGCTTCATCATCATTGCTGTTGGTGTTGTGATTGAGGGACAAGAAGTCAACAAACTTGGGTGCGTTGAGGTGTTCGTAGAGTTCATCAACAGTGAAGTTCCATTCTAGATTTTTCCAATCGATTTTCGCGGGTTCCATTGATCACACCAGAGAGAAGAGAGAGAGAGAGAGAGAGAGAGAGAGAGAGAGAGAGAGAGAGAGAGAGAGAGAGAGAGAGAGAGGGAGGGAGAATCTGCGAGTGTTCAGAGAGAGAGAGAGAGAGAGAGAGTGGGTTGTGTAGTGAAGAGTGTAAATGTGACCGTTATGGGTTACGTGATAGTAACGGAGGGAACGTTGTGCTGACCGTTGGAGATTTATTTTTTTCAATAATGGAGGTCTCTCTTTTTTGGGTAACACTTTGGAGTTTTATCATGTTGATGACTTAGATGCATTTAGGGAATGGATGAATTACTCTCTCTTTTTTTGTCTTATTTTAATTATCACTTTAATATTATTTTTTATATTAAAATAATTGTCTTTTTAGAAAGATAATGCACATTTATTATTTTTTTATTATTTATTGAATTTCATCTTACTTAACTATTCCAATAACGTATCTAAGAGCGTAGTTTAATGACAATTAAAATGAGACAGATAGAGTATTAAATTAAATTATTTAGATAGAGAGAGCGATCGCTGAAAAGAGATGAAACAAAGTCATCAAACTCTAAAATTACCTAAGTGTTTTTCCTCTTTTTCTTACTCAAACTCATAATAGCTGGACTAATATGGAATCAATTCATATTTTGTCTTTCTCACATGTTTGTTGTATGAGAAATGTTAAAAGAGTGTCTATGAGGCACTTGTTAAGGTAATTAATATAGAAATATTGTGTTAAAAATAGTAAAAGATGGTATATTTAACTTTATGAAGAAAATAATAATAATTATCAATGAAAATGTTCTAATTTTTACTTTTTTAACTAGTGCTCTAGTGGAACTAGTTATTGTGACCCTTTTTGTATTGTTTGGAATCGGAATCATCCATCAATCAATTTATGTTGTTGCTTGTTTGTGATTTACTGAAATTAATCGTCCATATGGCACAAGATCGTTTTGTGGTAGTAGAGGATTCATATTTCGAAACTCAATCCTTGCTTAATACTTATGTGAAAAGATTATTATTACACTCTTTGCCCTTTTTTATAAGAATTTGTAACAAAAATCACGAGTATTAAAAAAATGTTATTGAAGTAATAAATTTGTATAAAACATGTGTGACTATTACTCCCTCCGTCTCAAAATAATAGGAGTATCATTTACTAAAATACTCTTATTAATTGTAGTTAATGGAATAGTTAAGTTGGATTAAATTCCATAAATAAGAATATAAAAGTGGAAAAAAAAATAAATAAATGATGTATTGCTATTCTAAAGTGACAATTATTTAGAGATATAGAAAAAATGTTAAAAAGACAATTATTTTGAAACGGAGAGGATACTAAATTACACTTTGAATATAGATATATTCAATGTTACTTGTTTCATTTCCTAGACGAAATGATAGCATTAATATGAGGTATATCTAAAGAAGAAAAAAAAGAATACTCCCTCCGTCCCAAATTGTATGACGTTTTGGGCATTTCACACGTATTAAGAAATATAATTAATTTTGTGTGGGAAAGAGATATTAAGAGTTGTTTTACAAAATTGTCCTCAATAAATGATATGGGAAAGATAAATTAAAGAGTTGAAAAAATATAGAGTAATAAATAGTTAAGGATATAATAGGAAAAATAACATTAATGTTTCATTGGTATTGTAAAGCGACATATAATTTGGGACAAATTTTTTTTTCTAAAACGACATACAATTTGGGACGGAGGGAGTAATAAATACATTTAAAAATTTGTATAAGGTCTTGTATTTGAGAACAAACAAATTTTTGTAAACGGTTTTATAATTAAGAATAGAGGGAGTATATCATACGTCACATTTATTTCTTTTGTTTTTTTATAAAGAAAAGATATATTAGATTTGGAGACTTACAAGAGTCAAGGTGGACCTCAGGTTCAATTCATTGATAGAAGTATTTATTTAATTATTTTCAACCAAATTTTTTTTTACAATAGTTGTTCATATATTTATGAAATATGAGTCAATTTCTTGTCAAATGATCCAATCCGTTAAAATTCACTAGGATATTCTTTCTTTTTTTTTGAAAGACACTAGGATATTTTCAGATTGATTGATGCGTTGATTTCACTTTAACTGGTTCAACGAGCATCCCCAAATAAAAAAATATCAACGAGCATCCCCAAATCAATTAGAATCTATTAGCCCAAAAAATCAACTAGCCCCACTAAATCAATAAACACATGCTGTAACACCACAATCACATGAAATAACATGTCAATGTAGCCATACATTTCCTACGTTTCAGAGGCCATGATTTTTACTTTTTCATATGATTTTTACTTTTTCATGAATGATTGGCACTATCATTCTTACTTTGTCTATCAACGAAGACAGGCCAGGATTTTTCATATGGAAATGGATTTTCTCATATATTTTAAGAAAATTAAGTCACAAGCAGACACTAAGGAGATGAAAAATATATTTATACACTATTTTTAGACAATTTTCGGACAACTCTTTCATACTCAAATTGTATTCTTACGCTCTCTTCCTCTCTCTATTGCTTGACCAATAAAAAGAGACGATAAGATTATATCAAAAGTTGTCACAAATGAACACTCAATAGTATTTCCCTTAAATTATAATGTGCAATGTTCTAATGATTTAGCCATCTTAAAGAAAATTCACCAATAATTGTTCATCGTTCTAGGACAAATATTAGTGGCTTGATAGTTAAGGACACCAATATAGTATACATATCTTGAAAAAAGGGGCACCAGTTAGCATGTCATTAGTTTAGGAAAATACCAAATGAATAAAACAGGCCTAAACCACACCATTAAGAAAGCGGCTTGAACCACACCTTCCCCATATAATAATAAAGAAATAACAGAAAGTTATAGAATACTTAACCAACACCTACATTGATCATAGCGGTATTGTGTATTGATTGATTGTATAAGGATCAATCAAACTGGACATCAGTGTAAGAATCTCACCAATAAGGATGATCATGAAATAAAACTCATAGGGTACTTTATTCTTGAAAGAAGACAACAATATATATGATAATCATATATTTCAAAATCTCCAAAAGAAATTCCAAGTGACAGTTACTTATCATGCCACTCCAATAAATCATGCTTTCAATTTCAACTTTCCAACTAAAATTTAAAAGTGTTTGGGATAAAATCCCACCGAGTAAATTTATTAAACAAAATTTGCTGCAGCAATTAGTCTAACTCTCGGAACTTAAATGATTTTCATCGCCATCTAAAAACAATAAATTTGACTTAAAACACTAAATAATTAAGCACCGCCAGATCCGTATTTCTTGCCAAACACAATAACCTGCAACTTGTCGTAACCAGCAAGCACACCAGCACCAGCAACAGCACGGAGGATGTTAGCACCAGCTCCCTTGAACAATGACTTAGCACCCTCGTTCTTGAGGATTTGTTGGAATGCATCAAAGGAACTCTTGTACTTAACAGCTTCCCCGGAGGTCATCATCATTCTTCTCCTAACAGTGTCAATTGGGTATGATGCTAGACCTGCACCATTAGTGATGAGCCATCCTAGCCCAAAGCTGGCGAAGAAGCTATCCTGTTATGTCAAGAGTTCAAAAGATTTCAGTAAATGATCAAATAAAAAAATAAAGTATCTTGCAGTGGCATGCTTGCAACGAAAAAAATAATAATTTGGTTAAAATAAATATCACTTGATCAAAGGGGAAAAAACAAACCTGCAATTTTCCAGTGAGAAGAACTGGTTTGAGGGAATCATACATTCCGAAGTACAGACCACGATAGACAATGATTCCAACACAGGAGATGTTGAAACCACGGTAAAGCCCAGCAATTCCATCAGTAGCAAGAGTCTTCTTGTAGACATCAACAAGACCATTGAACTGTCTTTCTCCACCTTTCTTAGCTGCCTTAGAATCATTGGCAAGACGAGTACGGGCATAATCAAGGGAGTAAACAAACAAGAGGGATGAGGCACCAGCAGCACCTCCAGATGCCAAGTTACCGGCAAACCATTTCCAGTAACCATCCCTGTCCTTCTTGAAGTTGAAAAGCCTCTTGAAGTAATCTTTGAATGCAAAGTTCAAAGCCTAGAACAATTTAAATAGCAGATTCAGAAACACATTAAATACACAACAATTGGACATGAGTAAAATTCAAAACTAGAAAACGACTAACCTGAGTAGGGAAATAACGGATAACATTGGCAGTGTTTCCTCTCCAGAGAGCAACAACACCCTCATCGGCCATTGTTCTTTTAAAACAATCACCAATACCCTTGTAGGGCTCAGAAAGCCTACCAGACTTGATCATCTCATCCTGGTTTTGGATCAAAAGCTTAATACGCTCAATGGGAGCAGCAGCAGTTTTGGAAACGGCAGCTGAAACACCACCCATGAGAAAGTCGATAACAAAATGGCTCTTTTCTGCTGGAGCAGCGACGAAGACAGGTGAAGCAGTTGTTGCAACTGCAGACAAATCAACAGTAGCCCTGCAAGTGGGCGCCATTGGATTCTGCAATGCTGCGTTTGAGTAGTTCCCATAGGAGAATCTTTGGGACATGGCAGAATGGCGGTAGGTTCCTTCATAACCCCTAATACCAGATGAAAGACCAGATCGACGGTGGAGCTGGCCAGTGACCTTCTCCATGATTGTTGGTTGTTGAACCTGATCAACCATGGTTGCTGAACCTGAAAAATGTAATCGACTAATGTCAAATAAGGCTTCATAAATGATAATATAAATAAACTAATGCCATAATCAATCCATATCCAATATAATCTCCAAATTAAAAACAGAATAATTAATAGATATAAAATAATTAAAGTCAATCAAAACAGCAAAAAAAAAAAATAGCATCAGATTCAAGACGATAAGTTCATAAATGACAAACAAGAAGAAAGTAATAGAGTTCATAATCTGAAGAATCAAGTTAACAGCAACACTAATTTTGCATCAAATTAAAGTCAGTGAGTTCATAAATGACAAACTACAAGAAAAATTTATCAAAGACTACATCGGGTCACTATTATAAATAAATATTATTTTTATATTCATTGAATAATTGATGTATCTGGTTTATAATATAGACCATATACATCAATCATTCAACGAACCTAACAACAAGAGAGGGTACTACAATCTAAAGAATCAACCAACAGCTACATGAAAAATAACCCTACTTATCTGGATCACAAAATTTCAGTAGCATAGAACTAAATTATCTTCCAGAACAGGTATAATCCACAAATTCTAAAGCCAAAGACAATTAAATAATAATACTAGATACCACGAGACAAACTCAAACAAAACCAAGATTTGTAAACTGAATTGTGGTCATAAACTGATAAACATTGAAATTGAAATTTCTCACACACACAAACATAATACTAAAAAATAGATCGATTTAACTCTGAAAGAAAGAAAAAAAACACTTTTCTTCTAAAACTAAGATCCACTCACATATAAACAATCTGAATCAGATCAGATCCAATCAGATCCGAACAGACAAACAAAAACAGTTGCAGATCTATCGCATCATACAATTTAACAATGAAACAACAATGTAACTGTAACAAACAAAGCAACACCAATAAAAAAACCTAAGAATCGAACAAAAAATCAACAATAAACACCAAAATAAAAAACCGTATGAAAATAAAAAACAAAATTGAATCAAATCAACAGTATCATACATGAATAAATCTGAACAATTGAAGAAAAATTGAACAAAATGAACAAAAAAATTTAGATCTGAACTGAAGTGTTACCTTTCACGAAGGGTTTTTGCGAAAGGATGTGAAGAGAGAGAGAGAGATATGTGTTGAGGCGTGCTGCGTGCTTTGAACGGAGCAAAATTCGACCTGAATTTATATGCGAGTTTAGTGTATAGTGGTGCAAGTTGGTGGGTCCGGAGTACACGTGGCGTGTTTCGGTTTGTACACGTAGGATATACACATGCTTTTAGATGCTCGCATCACCGTCCAATACTCCAACTATTTGTTTAGCCCTCGGAAGGTTCTAATGGAGATGCACGCTTGAATTGAAAGGACACCGTTGATTTTTTGGTGGAAATGAATTACATATAGCTATTAGTATATATCAGTCATATCAGTCGTTTGATCAAGATCTCATGATTTAAGATTTAAAAGATTAGTGACTGCATAGAAACTTAATCATTGTTTGGTGGCAAATTTTTAAAATGAAATTATTAATCTATTTTTGTTTTTAATAAACACATTAATATATTTTTAGAAGTCATAATTTTACTATGGATTTGACTTTTTAATAAGAAAAATTAATTCCTCGATTTGACTTTTTAATAAATAAAAAGATTAGGTGATACATGCTCCTATATAAGATTAAAAAGAAACACTAATTTTATTGACAATTTACAAAATAAATTTTGGTTGGGTGAGCGATGTGAGCTTGAGATCTTGGAGTATGTTTCTCTCAAATTTGACTTTTTTGATATCAATTTTGATGGGGTAAGTTCATACAGAGCTTTGTTATACCTTTAAATGGAACCTCGCAAATGGATGGTTGGATAGATTAATCAAGTCTTAAGTCGGATACTGAGATTAATCAAACTTGACTTTCTTGATATCAATTTTGATGGGGTAACTCTATACAGAGCTTTGTTCTAGCTTTAAATGGGACCTCGCAAATGGACGGTTGGACAGATTAATCAAGTCATACGCCCGATATTGAGTATTCAAAAACATGGTTAGGAAAGGAAAACACAAATTGTATGTTTCATAGAGGAAGACTAGTCTTTTCTAAATGGCGATGAAAATTTTGTAGATGTATTATGATAAAAAGTAATATACTCACAGAGAAACATGTGTATATATTTTATTACGTGTCCGTCTGCCCGCTGTTTTTACTACGTTAACGTGTGTATATATTTAATTATATTTGTCTGTATAATTTTGATTACAATTTTTAAATTTTTAAATATTAATGGAAATTGTTCGTACATCGATTTATCTACAAATTATTGTCAAATCATATAGCGAAGTTATTTATCAACTAGGCGTATTTTGGTTTGCATGTATATAAAATAAAAATAAAATAACGATCATTTATTGCTTATTCTAATAATAATTAGTAAAATGATAACATAAATGTATAAGTATAAGTGACTTGTTATGTAAAGGAAAAATCTTTTGATTACGTTAAAAGAATATCTTTAGAGTCCGTTTGGTGCACATGATACGATAGAGATAGGATATGTTATAAAACTGGATAAGGATAGGAAATGATATGGACATGATAAACATTTATCATATCACATGTTTGTTGCACACATGATAACAAACATAATATCATATATATCACAATGAAATGACATAATTAACGTTGTAATTAATTATAATTAAATATAATTAAGCTATTATTAATTAGATACAAAGCTATTATTGTCAATCGTCTTCTTCCTTTTTTTAGGGGTGCTATAATCTTCATTCTTAAAGTTCAAATAAAACAAATCATGACTTCTTCAATTAAAAAAATTGTTTACTGTCTTCTTTCTTCTTCAATTACAAAGTTCTATTAAAACCCCTTTGTGTAACTTCAACCTGTAAAAAACTTCATACACCAACAACAACCTATAAAAAAATTACAATTACAATTCAAGCTCTTAACCAAACTAATTGTTGTCTCTGTTGAAAATAATACGAAATTCCAAAACTCTCTGTTTCATCTCTTTTCAAATTTGACTTGAATACATAATAGACAATCAAGAAAGAAACAAACAAACAATTAAGTAGATTGAGGAAGAAGTGATTGGAGGGTGGAATTGGGGTCAGATCTGTAACAAATAGAAGAGATTAAGTTGAAGAGTTATGGAGGAAGAGGTAGAGGTCAATGGATGGAGAGCATAGAGAGCATGAGCGATGAATTGAGAGAGAGGACAAAATAATCATTTTAGTGCTAATCATGATAGGATAATTCTAACTCACCAAAAACTAAGGATAAAAATAACAAAGGGTGAGTATGATAGGATTAGAAATGGGTTTAAGTTATCATTTCCTATTGACGCACCAAACAACAAATTGAACCAGGATATGATAGTTTTATCATATCCTGTCTTCCTATCATGAGCACCAAATGGACCCTTAAAAACTATATTTTTTGTAAAGTCTTCATCTTCTCCTTGTATTTATTTGATGAGAACTTTTGTTGAATTTTGAGAAACTCCTCCTGATAAAGCTACATATAATTGAACATGGTTGAATACATGTCGTGGAAGATAGATTCCAACATTGGGAATGGTCTGCCCTTGTGACTTCTTTATGGTAATAGCAAAACTTAGTCTAACAGAAAACTGTTATCTACTAAGCACAAAAGGAAGTCTTAAACTTGTAACACCCGATTTCCCGACGATAATTATATAATATTAAGAATACATCTTTAATAAATAGGATGTTACTAAACTCAACATCAAAACTCATAATAACAATAGCAATCCTTTTAAATAATAATCTCAGCATGCAGAAACAATTCACTGTTCACATTAATGAAAATTTGTTCTTGTTATTCAACATCACGATCAAAATACTCAAGGTTTCAAGATTCAGCTCAAAGAAAACAAATTAAAGAAAACTTAATGTCAACCCCAACCCTGGTGTTACAAGAATCAGAGCTCATAACGACTACATGCTTATTCAAATACTAAATAAAAAGGACTAAACGGAAGACGTCTCTCATCTCCACCTTCTAAAATCGTCCCACAACTAATCTTCTTCAACCTGAGTGTATGTACCCAAAGTACAATCCCCACAAAGAAAACAACACAACAACAATAAAGAGGTGAGAAATCCTGCCATAAAATAATATTAGGAAAAAGCACGCACAACATTATAATACAACAATAACAATATTCTATCGTCATACGATCATCAACATTTATTATATTATTCTCAACAAATCATATATACCATCATCTCACTCAATTCACACTTAAAACATCAAGTACAAGTATCATCATTTAGGTGCATATTGACTCACCCTAAGACCTATATGAATGTGGTACCACATCTATCATCGTCATAATTTGCCAGAGATATGTTACTGGATTTTCACCGTCATAATTTGCCAAAGATATGTTACTGGACTTTCGTCGTCATTTCATCTTCATAATTCCTAGACACGACTCTATATTCATGCATGGTGACATACTCATCAAGTATTACACATCATCACATCATCAGGAATTCACAATCATAAATGCAAGACTCTCCCTAATATGCACAGCATCAATGCAAAACACATCGTCATCATTCTCATCGTCTTCATAAATAAACATCATCATTCTCATCATCATAATAATATAGACATCGTCATTCTCATCATCATTATAATATAAGCATCATCATTCTCATCATCATTATAATATAAACATCATCATTTCTCATCGTATTTATGTATATACTTGTATATAATATCAATTGTCATCACTCTTTGTCACAATCATAGGATTCATCATCATTACTCTCTATCACCGTCTATATCACCACATTATCTCCTCATTAATCCAACCCTTAAGCACGACTTGTAACAACCCTATTTTTAACATTAGATTTATTTAATAATATTATTTATTTATTATATTTATTAACTGTTTATTTGATGTGTGGTTGGTGGGTTAGTGGATTTTTAAGTGATTGAGGGTATTTTAGTCATTTTCGAGCGAGTGGCATTTTTGTAATTGTGTTAGGACTAGAAATTTGAATTTTAGAGAATAGTGGTGTATAAGTAAAATGGGAAGTTTAAGTGAAGTAAAAGTATAGAGAAATAATTATGAGAGTTGGATATGACTAAGTCCATTAGTGTGAGTAACCCTAACCCATTATATTTAAAGAGAAGTGTGTGTGTTAGTGAGCTAGGTTAAATCATTTCACAACATTTTGAGAAGAGGCAAGAGGGAGAGGATAGAGAATAGAAGAGGCTTGGAGAGGAAGAAGAAGGGAAAGCTCTAAAAGGGAGAAATTCAAGCTATGAAGCCATTTTTTAGAAGAATTGAGGTAAGGGGGAAAATTATTTTCACCAGTTGGGTTTTAATAAGCAAATAGGTAGTTTGGATGTTCTAGCTTATGCTTAATTTCATGATGTTTGTTGATGATTATGTGAAATTCGTGCTCTATTATTATGGTTAATTTGGGTATGTTAAAATTTGGTGAATTCATGTTTTGATTACGTCAAAATTCATGGTTTGTTATAATGAAATGATAACTTTGTGAGTTTTAAGGATTTTGGTGAAGAACATGATAATTGAATGATGTTTGTGGTTTAATAAGTCGATTTTGAGCATGAGTGTGTATTTTGTTTGAGATTCCATGAAATTATGTTGAATAAGTTGTGGTTTAAGTGATTGTTGTTATGTTCAAGGTGAAATTGCTTAATTGAGTGAATTTGAATAAGTTGTTGTTGTTGAATTAAGTTGCTGCTATGATACATGAAAAGAATGAAGGAGATTATGGATTATGTGGTTTTGTGGTGAATTGAGTTGTTGTTGTGTTTTGATGAAATAGCTTAATTGAATGAAAATGATTAAGTTGATGTTGGATTAAATAAGTCGTTGTTATAATGATTGAAATAAGTGATTATGAATATGTGGAACATGAAGGAAGTGTTGCTACTGTTTTTATACCATGTTTGTTGATAAGTTGTTGGTGAAAATGTGATTTTGAGACGATGTTTGAAACTAAGTGAAAAACATGATAAAGGTTTATGAAAAGTGATTATGATCAAGTTGTTTAAGTTGTGTTTGAAGTGAAATTGAGTAATTAATGTTTGCGTTAATAAATTGGATCGAGTTTGGTGAGTTTGGGGACCGAAGGATGTCATTAAAATGAGATTTTCTGAGTCGAAAAACGAAGAAAAATCAGTTTTCACTGTTTGTGCAGAACGCACGACCGTGCGTACCAAACGTACGGACCGTGCGTTAGTTACGGCATTGCCCAATTAAAGGGTGCACGACCGTGCGTCTGATGAGCACGATCGTGCGTTCCTTCCCGAAGCTTGGAACTTCAATTTTTTGCAATTTTTAAAGTTCTTAAGGCATGTGTTGGGTCCCAAACCCCTAAACTTGATCAATGGGTGTTTAATTATGATGATAATGGTTGATTATCATACATGATTAAAGATAATTTAGAAATGATAAGAGATGAAATGAACTAGTGAATTATCTTTAATTGAGACGTAAGTTGCATGTGAACTTATTAATTGTCTAATAATGCTTGAATGATGATGAAACATGATTAATATGTGAGATGGTGATGAGTTAGCTTATTGTAGGTTAATGGAACCTTGTAATTGAATAATCGTGGTTTGTGAACTATGTGAATAATAACAAATGAAAACATGATGTTACAATGATTATGATGTGATGAATAAACATGATGAATGATGATGTGATGGTAACATGACTTATGATGTATGGAATGTATTGATTTGATAATGCAAATAGTAGAGACATGTTATATGATGAAGTGAATTATATAACAACATGATGAGTGCATTGTTGAGTCTATATGTGGTGTCCATGCATACATATGTTGAGTCGGGACTTTGTTAGTTACCAACATGCCGAGGGACTTTTAAGAGTCACCAACATGTCGAGGATAGTTCAGTAATATACATCTGAACAAGCCAACATGCCGAGGGATTTGATAATCCAACATGTCGTGGGATCACTCAGTAATAGACCTCTGATATCTAAACTTTGGTACCACATACATTTAGTGTCGTAATAGGCACATTTCATGAACATGATGTCATACATGGTAATGTTTTGGTGTGAACTTGTGCATTTATGTGATAAATGTCTAATTGATGACGTGGATTGAGATTGTGAATATCTTATGATTGAATTGATGAAATGTGAATGATGAGTGGATATTTATCTGTTGATGACTTAAACCAGACTCTTGATTATTGTTGATGGTGTATAGTTGAGTTGTTAATTATCCGTTGATGTGAATATGTTATGTATGGAGTGTGAACCTTATTTTGAAATGTTGATGAATTATGAATGAGTTATGTATGTTATAAAGTGGTAATCAGGTTTAATATGTTAAATGCTTATATGATGTTGTTTTGCCTACATGAGTTTATTAATCCTTTTTATTTAACGTATATCTTACCCTCCAGTGGCTTTGTTGTCGCCTGCATCTTCGTGGTGTAGACTTGCAGGTTGAGGAGTAGTTGCTTGGTGAGTGTTTGCTGAGGATGACATCACGCCTACTCCTATTATATTGTTTTTGAAGGTGTTTAGATTAAGTGCTCTGATCTAGGAGTCTTGGGGATTTTATTTTACTTGTTGGATTGTTGATGATGGATCTTTGTGATCATGATGATGATGTATTTATTTCAAGGATTTTATGATGAGACCCGAGATGTTGTTATTTGTTGAGATGATTATTTTCTGTTGTGCTATGAATATTGTTGATGAAATTTTTTATTATGAGAAATTTGTATGAGATTATTGATGAATTGTAATATCATGATTTGTTAAATTGCATGATTTATTGTTTAAATAATAGTCTCGGGGATCGGGGTCTTATACGACTCGTTTCTAAGTCAACATCCCTCTATTTTATTTTTGTATTCATCTTACGAACATGCTCTATTCTCTCGTCTATTCTAGGCTCTCTAGATATTTTATCCTAATAGCATATCATATTCCTCATTCTTAGTTTTAAGATGTTTACTTCTCCATTAAAATTACATATAATGTCTCATCTCTATACAACTAGGTTTCACCTCACCATCGTCAATAACTCTTTCCTACTTATTCTTCTCATTAAAACGACTTTATATCTTATTACTTCGTCTGACATTCATCGTCATCTATAACCTCGACCATTCCCTTAACTTAACTTCATTCTAATTTAAAGTTATTATCTCACCTTATCATTACTTTCGACGTCATCAACTTTCCTCACTAAAACTTCATTATAATTTAAGGTTTTATTCTCTCAATACCGGTCGTTATTATTATCGTCAAACATTATAACTATTACCTCTTATCTTCTTTCCTATTCATCTTGCTCTCTTCTAATCGATTACCGTCTTATTCACCGTTATCATTATTCCTATTATCTTTCATTACTCAATACATAACCCCCTATCGTCCTTTACATTTCGTCTTAACGACCCTCTCATCTTCTACGATCATCTAAATTCGACTTCTCTATTCTTTATTCATTTTTACACCTTATATGTTCCTATCTAACGTTTATCTTAAGTTCTTTAATTACCTTGACTCTTTTACTCTTCAACTTAACAATATTCCTAAGCTCATTATTGGTTTAAGAAGATTATGTTTAACTTCATCAGTTACTCGGAAAGCACCAATTTCATATCCCCTCTTATCATCGTCTCTTTTCACTTCTTTATCTCTTTAATATTTTGTACCCTCTTAATCGACTTACCATATTAGACCTTTTAAATACCCCAAGGGAGTATTCTCGTTGTTATCACTCCGTTGTGAACTACTTATCTATATCTCTCCTACTTTTCCTTCTACTGCTTAAACTATTTCACCTTTTTAGGCTCATCTCTAATTCAAAGAACTTATGTTTACCCTAGTCATCTATCTTAAACAACTCCCTTGTGCCTCCTCCTATCATTGTCTTTCACTTCCTATTGCCAAGCCATCTTTAACATCATTAGGTTCTCATAGGCTACTATCTTCAATTCATATTTAGACTTGCTATTATCTTGAGGTAACCGCTTCTATTTATGATCAAACACACTCCCTCATTTAAATATGTAGTTTAGGGATCCTTATTTTTACTCTACACACTAACAACTTTCTTAAACTCACTATTGCTTTCATAGATGTTTTAGAGTCCACCGAAAGGATTGTGCTGAAATTTCATGAAGAACGCAGCATGACCCATGCACGGTGTTTTAATCATAACTCAAGTTCTAGAGATCCAAATGGATTCAAACCAAAGGAAAATGAAAGCTGACATCTATATATAGAACTTTCATGAAGGGACCTAAATCCAATTCGGGACAGAGAGGGGTGGAAAGGTTTGTTTTCCTAAACCTGGGCAGAGTGCACGACGGTGCTGACCCATGTTTAGTAATTTGATCATAACTCAAGTTGTAGATGTTCAAATGGAGTCAATTCAAAGCCAAATGAAAGTTAAAATCCATATCTACGACTGTCATGAAGACACCTAAGCTCAATTCAGAACAAAAAATGGTCAAAAGGTTGTTTTACTAAGCCTGGAAAGGGTGCACGACCGTGCTCCCTGAGGGCACGACCGTGCGCCTCCAAAACAACAAAAAAGGCCGCAAGCTGAGCACTGGTCGTGTTCCCAAGTAGCATGATCGTGCGTGGGTGTCAGGTATCAGAAATTGCAGTTTTGCTGCAATTTCGCTTAATGGGATCTTCCCGAACCTCGTTTTTGACCTAAGACTCACCAAACTTGACCCTAATCTTCACCCCATGATTACCCTATCATTCAAACACTAATTCTTCATTAACCCACCGAATTATCCACTCTTTTTAAGGCTAAAAACTCGATTCAAAAACCTAAACTAGTTTTCCTCAATTTTCATCTTTCAACTCCATCTTTTAATTCGTTCATCATCAATCTCTAATCACAATCTCACATCATAACATCAACATCATCTTAAGACTTAAACACCCCCCGTCATATATTAAGATACCTTAAAGTGCAAAGATTCTCCCCCTTACCTCGAATCCTTCGAATATCTCCGGTTTCCGGCTTGACCTTGTTGCAACTAGGGTTTTCCTCTTCCTCTGCTCTTTTCTTCTTTCTTTTATATGTTCAACAATACTGACTCCCTAACCTCTACGTTTTTCTATTTATATTCGGGTCGGTCACTCGTTGTGATCCTTTTTCTCCTCAGCCCACTATTCTTTTACTTCATCCCTCCCCCACTTATTTAAAACTTATATTCTACACCTCCCGACTCTATTATTTTTATTTTGATTCCTCTCTTCATTTTATTTAAATTCTCGTACTACTTCTCAATCATCATCAGTAATAATATTAACTAAAACTTCACCTATTAAACTTCATGGAATTAATTAAAATATAAAATTGGGGTGTTATAGAACTCGCATTTGTTTTTAATTTAAGTATAGACAAGAATACTCTTTTTTCAGCGTTGTTTCCTGGTAGGATTTCCACATCCAACTTATTCATAAACAATCCACAACATAATAATCATGTCCCATTGCACAGGCCATGTAACGCCCATACTAAATTTATCTAGAATATTTAGCGTAAGCATTAACTTAGTACTGGATGTATTAAACACGTGCAATTCAGTCAATTTATACAAACTACTAGAATTCTTGTCTGAACATTTATTCCATCTGATTAGTACATAAATACTCAACGACAACAGTAAAATGATATGAGATATAACTGCGTAACTCATCCATCTTCTTCTACTTATCCTCATCACGAGCATCACGCTTATCTGAAAAAAATTAAAAGGATTGAGATGAGACATACTATCTCAGTGAGTTCCACCTATCCTAGGCTATATGCAATCTCAGAGAAATCTATGATCGTCATCTGCCTGTATATAAAATCTATGGTGTATATTGTGCTGAAAGTGCTATAGTGATTTATGGAAACTAGGATCACTAGTTGTCTGTAAACTATCCAAGTTGCATATTTTGTCATAGCTTTCATGAGTCAATTAATTTTATTAAGTTAACGTGTAACAAACAATTAATCTGAGTTGATTTTACGGGATGGCCGGGTGGAGTAACCCCAGAACACCCCCATAACATAACCGGTGAAAATTCCTATCGTATCAGGCTAACACCAGAACTCCTCTTGTCGTCGTGTAGATTTCCCCTGTGGGGAAATCCCATCCACCATTACCTGGAGCCTGAGAGGGACATGACTTATCTGCATATATATAATCTGAACATATTCTGAAGCTGAGTTCATAAGTGTGTGGATTTCCAACTAGGGAGAATCCCATCCAGCATAATCTGGAGCATGCGAGGGACACAACATATCTAAAAAAAAATCTAAGTCGTAGCTAATCATAACTTGTCATAAGGTATTCCCATGGTTAGTGATATTTCCCAATATACTGTTATACATATCATATATTTTTTTCACTCTTGTGTTATCGTATTGCCGTTAAGTTTACCCTATCAATGCATGGTCCGAAACAATCGATTGCGCAAGAAAAGGCAAGTTTTTATCAGTTTTTAGGCATGACAACCGGATGCACATTAAGTGAAACCGGTTGCACAATTTGAGAGGGTTAAACCGGTCGCATAGGCTAGTGCAACCAGTTGCACAAGTTCAATATTAGTTTTTCCTTCAGCCATACTTTGTGTAACCGATTGTCAGGCTTACAGAATCATCCATACAGTTCAAGAACAATATTAACAACAATACTAACACATTATAGGGAAACTAATCATGCATTAGTTATACCTAATTTAATTATTATCTCACACGTACACACATAAATAACCCCAAACGTGGGAACTATTCTAAAGGAACTCACCTTATTGTAGCTTCCACTTAATGCCAAGATCCCCAAAATTCTTACTTCTTTTCGAGCTTCAGAGACCCAAGCCAAACTTTAGCCTCGACTTCTTTAAGAGCTTATAAGCCTTCATGAAACTAGAACAACATGGATGGATGGTTCTCCTATCCGGAACATCTCACTCACCGATTCATACGACTCTCATCTCCAAACCCGTGGGGCTAAACCTGCAGTTTTTCCAGCATTAGTAATAGAACTTCAAATACGTTTTCAGAACTCATTACTAAACGAAACCATATCGAATTGGTACTCAAATCGAAGGGAATTGAGTCAAGATTTCAAAATTCTAAGAACCACTCAAATCTGGGTTACACAACAAGAGATACGACCCAAATACCACAATCAGTACTTACAAATTTTTAACTGACATTCCATAGAGTTCAAACATAATCACTTTTAACAATGATAATCCATTTTGAGCAGCAACTCAACCTTACCTACATCAACAACAATCCATTTTGAAGTCATTGATTCACCATTTCACCCTCTAAGCTTCTTTTCCTTCACCAAGATTAATTCTCAACTCCTATTCAACCAAAGAAATACTTTTGTATACTCGTAATTCATGCAACCACTCAATTGAACCAAAGTGAGAAAAATTAAAGTGTGGTAATAAGTAGGGTTTGGGTTCTGCCCATTAAAGAGGAAGAAAGGGAAATTATATATTTAACTTACCTTTTTGACTTTCCTTGCTTTCTATTGAAGAATTTGATGAAGAATGGATCATCCAAAGCTTGAATGTACAAAATTTGAGAAATTTGGATTTTTGGGGGGAAAATAGAGGGGTTCAGCCATTAGAGGAGAAATGAGGTGAAATTTCTCAATTTACATTATTCTTCAGTGTTCAATTGATGAAAGGTGAAGAGAGTATCAACATGTAACTGGTGGTGGCTTCTATGGAGATTTTGTGGTGGTAGATGGTGGAAAAGGTGGTGTTCACGTGAGGTCAAGAGAGAAGAGAGAGGGATTCTGATTTTTGTTCTCTCCCAATCTATGTTATAACTCCTTTTTCAACATACTTTAATCACAAAAATGCCATTATTCAATCTATTATTTAACAATTTTCTACTAATCGTGAAATTGACCAAGATGCCATTCCTTCTCATTAGAAATGACTAAGTTATCTTCTCCCAATTATTCTTGGTTAAACCGTCTCTAATTCTAATTAATCATCTTTCCATCATTAATTATAATTTGGGTTGTTACATTCTACCCGCTTAAAAAAATTTCGTCCTCGAAATTCATACTTCACTCGACTACAACCGAGATTATTCTCTTGCGTCCTGATTCAAGTTCTCATCAATTACTTTCAAATCCAATCTTTAATCCGACCTCTTCAAGCACCTAACTACCTCAATTTAATTTCAGAAAATTTTACCATTGCCCATTCGATTTCTTTGATAGACAGTTTAATTTTCCCCTGTGGTATATCCGTCATGATCTTATAAACATCTTTGTTCCAAAGTCCTAAACTTCTAAGTATTCCTCGACTTCATTCTTGATTAAATCTCCCGCTGCGTCCTCTGATACTAACAACTCGCTTCAGGGGTAGAGACACTAAGATATTGATGCCATACAGATTTTATACGATCAACACAAATCCATTATAACTTCTCGACTAAAAACCATTTCATGGCCTAATACTTACTCATGATCCATTACTACTGTTCATCCATTCGCCCTTTTCTCAAGGTTTTCAAGGTTCCAACCTGTACAACCTGCAACATTGGCACTCTGATTAGGTGCATTTGACTTAAGACAATAAGGCCCAATTATCCTCCGGGGCTTGCACCCTGATAACAAGAATGGTTAATTGCATACTACATATTGCTTGAAGCACATATTTACATCACATACAATTCGTCTTCAGATGCTGCAACTTCCTTCAGACAAATGATACATACTCGCTCTCACAAAAAATCTTTTGAATGCTTTCCACGTTCACTTCGTTCATATACTAAAACACACTTCGTGGTTGATGCTCACTTCCATGAGTCCCATTCTTGTCCATAGTAGTAAACATACTTAAGGTCTCATCTAAAGCAACTTCGGTTTCTCCAATC
Organism: Medicago ruthenica; assembly: GCA_018208015.1. Taxonomy (NCBI): domain Eukaryota; kingdom Viridiplantae; phylum Streptophyta; class Magnoliopsida; order Fabales; family Fabaceae; genus Medicago; species Medicago ruthenica. The sequence continues at coordinate 7,328,155 of CM031373.1, forward strand.
AGGTCCAATCGGTAATAAGTTACCCATTTCGAGTTTCCAGAATATCTACGTAAGATAACTCGTTGTATGAAAACATATAGATCTTTGACACTCAAACCACATTCTTAGGGTCTATTTGGCAAAAATAACGGATAGCTGATAAGCTAGTTGATAGCTTATAGCTGATGACTTATGACTTATGGCTGATAAGCTAATTGAAGTGTCTGGTAAAATTAACGGTTCAACTAGCTGATAGATGTAAAATGACATAAAAGGACATTTTTATATCATTCAATTTTTTATGAAGACAAGAACAACATATAATAATAATAATAATAATAATAATAACAATAATAACAATAACAACAACAACAACAATAGGGGAAAAATCGCAAAGCTGGATGAAGAAAGGAGAAGAAACAATGGAGGAATGGTGGAGAAGGAGAATGACGATACAAAGAGAATGAAGAAGCAGTAAAACCCATTTTTATCTCTCTTTGTATGATCGTTGGTATTCCCTATATTTAATACATTTATTTTTTATTTTAAATTATAATAAAACATAAGGGGTAAAACTGGTATTTAAATAAAATAGTAAGGGTAAAAGAGGAAGAAAAAACAATAAGTTATAAGCTATAAGCTCCTGAAATAAGCTATAAGCTCCTGACTAAAAGACTGTTACCAAACAGGTCTTTTTTTGCCAGAGAAGCTTATAAGCTATAAGCTATAAGACATAAGCTTGTTTTTGTGCCTTGCCAAACAGACTCTTAACTTCTTCGTAAAGATTACGGTCTTCCAAACGGCAGAACCTCAAGGTAATTCTCAACTCAAAATTTCTGATGGATCCTTAAAATACCGATCTACTATAATCCTGCATTAACTTAAACTTCTCCCCTACATTCTGTTAAAGAAGTTCGTCATTGTCTGTTCACACGTTCACTAAGTTCCATTTTTTTCTTCGTTAATTAGCTGTTACGAGAAAAATAAAACAAGGGATAAAATAACAACACAACCAAAATTTTAGCTGAATTTTCAAATATTATTGAAGATTTTTGAGGAAAACATGAGAAGATGTCAAAATAGAAACCGTTGATAGGAGTGGAAATCTACGGCTGTGAGTTTATGAGAGAAGGGTATTTGGATCTTGATCCTAGACATGAGAAAGTCACCAATAGAATTATTTCATTAATATTTCTTTTCTTGAGCTTTATTTGATTATTTTTTTATTTACAAAACCCTAAAACCCGATACATATACGAGGGTAGACCAAACAAAAAAGTATCACACATATATTATAGCGTTAAACGTACACAATCACTATGGCAAACACATTTTTCTATGATGTTTGTCACAAGAAACTCAAACCAAAGTCTGCTACATCATTACCCACTTTCCATAACAACAACACAATCAATGATGTTTTGATTTCTTATTCCAACAAGGAGACTCAACAAACCCATTCTAACGTACTCTCAGAGAAAAAGTTTCTTGGTTATATAATGGACCGGTTCAAGAAACAACAGTGTTTTGTTACTTTGCAAAGGCTAATGTTAAATCCGGATGGAAAAGATTTCAAGGATGCAATGGATTCAAAGAGATTGGCTCGTTGTGATTCTAATGATATTTCAGGTATGTTTGCTATTTTAAAGTTTATTATTTGTCAAGGTTTTAGTTTTTTTTAAGGGAAATTGATTGTTAAGTTGTTAACCGAAATAACTGATTTTAAATAGAATTTACCATATATAAATATGAAGTTTTTATATTGCCGTCGTAAGTCTGGACTGTAAGGTACAACGCGTTTAACAAATTAGGGCATGAATTTAGAAGAATTCATTTTATTTGGATTGTAAGGTACAACTCGTTTTCAATGTAAGTATATCTATTTTTTTTTTCTTTTAAAAGTAAAGCATATCTATTTGAATTTCACACTTGGAATTAATTAAGTATTTTTTTTTTTACAAAAGTTGGAGTCAATTCTTAATTACACTCACAAAGTTAATACTTAATACTTTTCAGAATTACTTTTGAAGTATTGTGCTAATTCTAGAATTGATTAAAAGTAGCCAAACATATGTGATTAATGTGGAATCAATTCTAACTCTTTCTATTGTGATTTTGGAATAATTCAAAAACAGGTGGACCATTAATTGAATTTGACACTGTGAGTTGAAGCTGGAGAAGGGTTTATACCTCACAACAGATCAATTTGCAAGTGATGTTAGGATCATATTTTGCAATGCCAATAAGTTGCATCACATGAGCCATAAAATTCAAAGAATAGCAATGAAATTAAGTGAGCTATTTGAGATGAAGTGGAAATCCTTGGAGGAAAGATGGGCAGCTGAGAGACAAAACAACAAAGAAGAAAAACCAATGGCAAAAGCAAAGGAAAATGTCACAGAAGTTTGTGGATCAGGGTCATGTAGAGCAAGAAATAAAAGGAAGTTTGAATTTGATATCATTAAAGAGAACAAGTGTCCAAATTCCGCGGAAAAGAAGGTTAAGAAGCAACATGTAGTGGATACCGTATTGGATGCACAAAGTAATTTGTTTGGTTGAAATAATGTTAGCTTGGAAAGGAAGAAACAAAGGGAAGCTGCTAAATTGATGATACAGAGCATAAAAAGAACGGCGTTTATTGATGATAATTTGCTGTCTTATAAAGATCTGGAGAAACTGTGTGGTCATTCATTGCAAGATTACAACAAGTTAAATCCATTGAAGACATTTGTGGGGTTGGTTCTAAAGGATGAGATTATGGGAGTGACAGATTTGAATGAGGAGAAATTTCTTAACAGAGATTGGGAAGAAGGAGAAATTATCATTCTCGATTAATTAGCTTTTTATTTTGCACTCCAGCTAATTGCAATGTATGTATTATCATAGGAAGGAACTAAATGTAAGAAATTATATTCAGTTTATATATTGAAATTTTATCTTGATTTCTTTGCAAAGTTTTGTGTAGAAAAATTACCTCTCTGTCATATGATATTCACAATGTGTTAATTGATGGAATGATGATACGGTCTTCAATTGGGAAGAGCTAGTTGCAATGTATGTATTATGTTAGGAAGGAACTAATTGTAGGCAACTATGTTCATTTGCAAGATGTTGATTTTGGATTTCCAAATTATTGTATTTGGATTTCCAAATTCTATTTGGAAAAAGAATATCTACCGAAGTTGTTACTAGGTTGAGTCACGACCAGGTCGCTCTCTTTAAGAAGTTTTGTGACACTGCCCAAAATTGTGAAAGACAAACTATCAACCACGTCGCCTCCAGGATAAAACAAGTTCAACTACAACTGTGCGGTTAACTACTGCACTGTAGAAAACCGTTTGAGATTTACACCTTCAATGTGGTACCAAGACCACTCTTTAATACTGAAACCACTTTCTAATTTGGTACTGTGACCACTCTATTATGGTGCTAGGACCACTCAAATATGATGTTATCATCATTCTAACATTTAAGTTCTCCAAAATATCAATATGGTACTACGACCACTCAAATATGGTGATACCACCATTCTAACTTTTTAACTTCTCCAAAAATAGAAAAATATTGAAAGAATATTTATATATACCGTTAAGATCTTCTTAATTCCGACGGGACATTATTATTCCAAAAGGGACTATGATCTTAAAAATACTTTTTATCCCGAAGGGACTTATATTATCGAAGAGACTATGTTCTTAAAACCTTTCTTAATTTCGAAGGGACATTATATCGAACAAGGACTATGATCTTAAGAACACTCTTAATTCTGAAGGGATAGAAAAAGGAGATGAGGGGAAGAATTGTAACAGCATGATTTTTAGCGTTAGATTTATTTATTATTATTATTATTATTATTATTATTATTATTATTATTATTATTATTATATGTTTATTATATTTATTAATTGTTTATTTTGGTGATTTAGTTATTTTGGGTGATTAAGGGTATTTTGGTCATTTTGCAGATAATTGGCATTTTTGTAATATGTTAGAAGTTAGAAATTTAAATTTTAGAGTATAGTGGTGAATTAGTAAAATGGAAGGTTTAAGTGAAGTAAAAGTGTAGAGAAATAATTGTGTGATGAAATGTGACTAAGCCCATTAAAGTGAGTAACCCTAACCCATTAGTATTTAAAGAGAAGTGTATGTGTTAGTGGAATTAGGCTAACCATTTGTCACAAAATATTTTGAGAGAGGCAAGAGAGAGAATAGAGAAAGAGGAAGAGGCTTGGAGAGAAAGTTGGAGGAAAAGCTGAAGAGCACAAGGGGAAGAGAGGAATCACTTAGGAAAGTTTGAATTGTGAAGAATTGAGGTAAGGGGAAGATTATTTTCATCATATGGGTTGTTAATAAGCAATTGAGTAGTTGAGTATTTTTAGTTTATGCTTAAATTCATGAACTTATGATTATTTGTGTTAAATTCGTGTTCTTTTTTGATGATTAAATTAAGCATGTGATAAGTTGATGAATTCATGTTGTTGTTTTACCAAAAGTCATGTTTGATTATGTTGTTTTGGTAACTTTGTGAATTTTGATGATTTTGATGAAGAACATGATAATTGATGATGATTATGCTTAATTAAGTTGATTTTGAACATGGGTATGTGTTTAGTTTGTGAATTCATGTGATTATGATGTTTGGAATATATTGAAGTTGTCGGTGTTGTTGTTTATCAGAATTTGGATTAAATTGGTGAAAATGATTAAGTTGTTGTTGAAATGATTTAAGTTGATTCATGCTAGTGAATTAAGTGATTTGGATTATGTTAAGTTGAAATGAAAGTTGGGATTGTTGCTGTAAAATTCTGTTTGGTTAATTAAGCTGTTTTGGAAAGAAATGGATTTTTGAGACGAACTTTAAATTAAATTGATTAAGATGGAATTAAGTGATTATGGATAAATTGTTTAAGCTAAAGACAACAAAAACATACTATGTTGACATCATCAAAAAAGGGATGATGTAGTTGCCCCTTGGATCATCTAATTAGTTTTGATGATGTTTAAGTTAGTTATATATTGGTGTCTATATTATGTTTTTGTTTCCTTGCCTATGTGTAGCTAATTATGAAGCACCCTATTAATCTAAGTCTCGAAGCCTCCTGTGTCATTCACATATTTTTGAATCGCTTGTGTTAGGAAGTTAGTGATAGGTTGGGAATTTTATTTTTATCATTTTCTTATAAAATGTGCAATTCTGAAGCTTTTATTCGAATCAAAATAGCCCTGCATGCATATTTTTGAATCGAATCACTCTTTTTCTCGGGTTTGTCTTTTGGATGGTTGATTCAATTCATTTTTATAAAAGAGCAAAATGAATCGAATCATTTTGAATCGAATAATTTTTTTTTTATAATAGGCCTTTTGATTCGAATCATTTTTCCTCTCTAGAGTTGTCATTGGAATCAAATTTATGGTGATTCGAATATTCATCTGGAAATCACTGATTCGAATCAAAGTTTATGGCTATCGATTCAATCTTCATAACAACCCAGATTTCAACATTTGCATTGTTGACTCGATTCAAACTTTTCCCGATTTAAATCAAACACACATTTTTAGTTTTATTTTGAGCCCAACTTGTTCCTATCTCACTCGCCTACATATACTCGCCTCCACTCATTCTCTCATTCATTGAATCAAATTACAAATACTCTCTCAAGTGTTTCATGTCTCTCTTTTTACAAACTTCTTTAGATTATACTTTTTTTCTAAGAACTCTTGTAGAATTTGAGATCTAGATTGATAGGGTGCTATAGGATAATTGTAAGTTTGGTGTCATTCAAGGATCTTGGTAAAGTATCAAGGATCTAAAGGAAAATGATGTACTTTTAATCTCCAAAGAAAATTGTGGGGGTTGTTTCTTGATAAGTGCCAAATTACTGATATTTTCCATAGCACTTATCGACTTGATTTGTAAGAAATCTATCATGAAAACCCCCAATTTGATACGTCGTTTATATTAGGATAATTGTTTTGAATTGTGTCGGGAAGGTAGATTCTAGACAATGCCATGGTGGCTATTGAAGTCATTCACTCTATGAAGAAAAACACGAGAGTCTTTGATGGTAGTGTGGCCCTTAAGTTGGATATCAGAAAAACTTATGATCAAATAGACTAGGACTATCTAAACGGGGTTATGGTTGAAATAGATTTTAATGCTCAACGGATTTAGTGGATGACAATGTGCATTGAAACAATTGATTACTTGGTATTGGTTAACAGTGAAATGGTGGGTCCGATATTTCTGGGTCGAAGGTTACAACAAAGGGGTCCTCTCTCTCCCTACTTGTTTATTATTTGCGTGGAGGGGCTCTCTTCCCTAACCAGGAGAGCTAAGGCTCGAGGAGTATCTGAAACTTTGAAGCATTCAATCACCAATATCATGGGAGTTCATGCAGTTCTTGGAACAGGGAAGTATCTAGGATTAAAGTCGATGATTGGTTGAAACCACACAGCTATATTCTCTCATGTTAAAGATCGGGTATGACAGAAAATTAATTCTTGGAGTAGAAAATGCCTATCCAAAGCTAGTCGCAAGTTCATGATCAAATCAGTTCTGCAAGCAATTTTTTCATATGTTATGAGTTCTTTTATGCTACCTCTGACTATTATTTCTACCATTGAGAAAATTATGAACTCTTTTTGGTGGCGACACGGTGGATTGAGTAACCGTGGTGTTCATTGGATGTCGTGGGAGAAGGTATTTATGCAGAAGGTTTATGGCGATGTGGGTTTAAAAGATTTAACAGCTTTTAATCTGGCGATGTTAGGTAAACAAGCTTGGAGGTTTCAAACTGAGCCCCATTCTTTGGTTTCCCGTATTTTCAAGGCGCGTTATTTCCCTAATAATATTTACATGACTGCTTCCATGGGTCGCAATCTGAGTTATGTATGGCAGAGCATTTTGAAGGCTCGTTTCATTATTAGAGGTGGAGTGCAGTGGTGAATCATGTGCCTATATCCTCATTCTTAATGAACCTTGGTTAGTGAATGGAGCTAGATTTGACGATAACATTCCAAATGCGCCATTGCTGCAGAGTTTTTCGGTGAATGGTTTAATTCACCCTTTATTAAAAACTTGGAATCATGAAGTTATCGATCAAGTGTTTGATAATCATTCGACTTCATATAATTTAAAGACTCCTTTGTTGAAACAAGTAGTAGAAGAAAAGATGGTTTGGAAATCCCAAAGGAACGGGGTGTATACTGTCAAGAGTGCCTATCGTCTTTGTGTTGAGGATTTGATTAATACCTCTCAACTTCGTAAAGTGAGGAATTGGTCCGGAATATGGCAGTTGAAAGTCACTCCACAGGTTAAAAACTTAGTTTGGCGTATGTGTCGTGGATGTTTACCCACCCATGTTAGGTTGCAAGATAAAGGAGTACACTGCCCCCTCACTTGTTACACTTTCGACAACCCTTATGAAGATCTCCAACATGTTTTCTTTTGACTGTTCTTTTGCTATGCAGGTTTGGCTTAGGACCGAGTTATGGGATGATGTGCACCTTGCTTGTACTCAGACTACAAGTGTCGTTGACACTATTTTCCAATTAGTGCAGGTCCTTTCTCGTGAAGATGTCCAACGATTTGCTGCTCTCTTATGAAGTTTGTGAAAGCACAGGAACCTTAAGCTTTGGCAAGATGTATCCGAAACAGTAGCTCAAGTTGTTGACACAACTTTACATCTCATGGAGAATCAGAACTTAGCCAATGTTCCTCCGGTAGTAGCAGATAGTAGCCGTTTCGTAGCTCACAACTCGTCTTCCAACTCCACACTCCCTCCGGTGGATACTGCTAGCTCGTCTTCTGCTAATATTTATGAGCAGCGAACGCATCCAGGTATGTCCCCTATTTCGTGGTAGCGACCACAGTGTGGTCGAGTAAAATGCAAAGTGGATGCTTCTTTTTCGGAACAGCTAACTAAGACAGGAATAGAGATGTGTATTCGTGATGAGGATGGCATGTTTGTTCTTGCTAAAACTATCCATATTCCAATTACGTATGTTATCAATGTCGGAGAAGCTATGGGTCTCTATTATGCGTTGGAGTGGTTAAGTGACATGAGGTTTGACAATGTCGATTTCATCCTAGACTAAAAGCTCACTACAGCTGCTTTCAACCATCAACGTCCAGATGTTACTCAATTTGGACAAATTATCATCGCTCACAGAAGACTTTTCAACTCTTACGTCATAAACTTAAAGGTCGAGTTTAATCGGCGACAAGCAAATGAGGTAGCTCACACCCTTGCCGGGGTTGCCACATTATCAGCTAGTCCCACCATTTATTCTAATGTACCTCGTTGTATTGAACATCTCATTATTAAGGGTTAATAATGTTTTACCCCCGTGTAATATAGGCCATTTATGGTTTTCCCCCCTGTAATATTTTTTATTTAGATTTCATCCTTGTAATTTGAAGATTTTTGGTTTTGGACCTTCATGAATTTTGACTGTACAAAATCGATGATATGGCAGGGGGTAGACCGAAATTTTATCAAATTATAGGGAGTAAACCGAAATTTGCTCAAATTATGGGGGTCAAAAGTACCATAAATTTTATAATTTGATGCCATGAAGGTCCAAAACAAAAAAAATCTTAAAATTACAAGGACAAAATCTATTTTTTTTTACAGGGGGTAACCCGGAAATGACCTATATTACAGGGGGTAAAACACTATTAACCCTATGATTAATAAAATGCTGTAAACATCATTTATCCAAAATAATAATAATAATAATAATAATAATAATAATAATAATAATAATAATAATCTATATTATATATAAAGAAAATAACATCTTTTGGCTCTTTTGGGCTAGTTTTTTCTCTTTCCCAAATTACCCTAAACTTTAAATACAAATAATACATATAACAAATAGATAAGAGTAAATTCAAATATTTAAAAAAAGGTAACAAACTCAATCTTTATTATCCACGTTATATCAATTCTTTTTCCTCATTCTTTATCCTTTAAAAAGATAATTGATGGGAGTGGATTCAAAATAAATAAATAAATAAAAAGTAACAAACACAATATGAATATGTGTCAAGTTTTAAACCTTTATGCTTTAAAAAATGTAATAACAAACTAGATCGAGTATATTTATACTATATATAAAGAAAATATAAGATTTTGGGTAAACTTTTTCATTAACCCAATCATACCCTAAAACAACTTTTTATATAATAACGATTGTTATTGGTATCATTAAAAAGATCATAATTTAGATTAATTTTTTTTTGTTATATTATTGGTGTCATTGAAATAGATAAACAAGGTTAGTTTCGTTTGTTATAATTTGAAAGCAACAATCATTTATATTTATACTTTTAATCAAAATCAAAATTTCATAGAAAAACACCGTTCATAATTTTCAAACTTTAGCACAATAAAAAGAGCGGAAAGACGGGCACGTGAGTGCATGTCTTTTCGCTGGTAGTAATAATAATCTATATTATATATAAAGAAAATAGCCCCTTTCGGTTCTTTTTGGCTGACTTTTTCTCCTTCTAAAATTATCCTCAACTTTCAATGTAAGTAACACATATAACAAATAGATAAGAGTAAATTCAAATATAATTATAACAAAATGTATCAAATTGTATATGTTCGATTTTTTTCCCTATCATTTAAAAAAGATAATGGATGAGAGTGAATTCAAGTATTAAAAAAAATGTAACAAACACAATATTATTTTTGTTACCGCATAAAATATATCGTGTAACAAATACGATACGAGTCAAACACAATATTATTTTGTTACCACATAAAATATATCGTGTAACAAACACGATACTAGTATATGTCCAGTTTTTTTTTCTTTATCCTTAAAAAAAGTGTAACAAACTAGATCAAATATGTGTCACTATCAATATAATCAATAAGAAAATGATCGTTATTTTATATAAATATAATCAATAAGAAAATTATCGTTATTTAATTTTTATTTTATATACAGACAAACCAAAATATGCCGAGTTGATAAATGATTTTGTTATATACTTTGACAATAATTTTAGATAAATCGATGTACGAATAATTTTCATTAATATTTAAAAATTTAATAATTGTAATCAAAATTATACAAAGAAACATAATAAAATATATACACGTTAGCGCGGTAAAAAGAAAGGACCGGTCTTTCCGCTAATAATAATAATAATAATAATAATAATAATAATAATAATAATAATAATAATAATAATAATAATAATAATAATAATAATACATTCTTAAAATGATCCTGAATAGAAAGAAAAAGAAAACAAAAGGAGAAAAAGAAATGCATAAATAGAGTGAGTCGTTTTGTCAAAAAATAAAAAAAATAGAGTGAGCCGCTTCATCGTTCCATATCACAAATTCATTCCCTTCATCCGAGCCCTAACCCTAACCCCGAAACAGTGGAATCAATAAAAGTTCTTTCTACAGCAAAATCCCCTCAACACAAAACAAACTATGTTGAAGGTGAGCATAAGAGCCGCAACATATAACGACATCGATGATCTTCGCCGCAGATATGGTCTGGTTTTAAACAATCCCTCTGAGATCAGGCTTCTTCACGTCGCGGCCACCAACAGCTGCATGAGCTGTGGCCGTGACAAAATCGTCGGTTATGTCCACTCTATAGTTCATAAGGAAACTAATGAGTGCAAGTATCACGCTGAAATCCATCACATCGTGGTTCTCCCTAGCTATTATAGACGTGGTATCGCTACAAAACTTGTGACCGCCGCTCGTGAGGACTTGGAACGGGTTTGTTACCGATTGTTTGTTTTGATTACTTTGTTTGTTATGTTATTGATATGTATTTATCACAGGATTCCTAATCTATAATTCTATATGTTAGGAGTTAGATTTATTCATAAACTTTGGTATAACCAACGTCTTTGATGCGTGTAAACTTTAATATGGTTGATGTTACTGTGTTTGACACAGATGTATCATCCTGAGTACATCTCAGCGCTCGTCCCGAGGAAGAAATTTGGAGCTTATTGTTTGTTCGCAAAGACCTTGGGGTACGATATTCATGGTGCTGATCTTGAGAACAATGCTTATATCTTTGGGAAGCAGATGCATCCTGAGGAGACCAAAGGGAATGGTGGTGCTTCTTGATCTCGGGAGAACAAAGGAAATGCAATATCCACCTGATTGTGAGAGCAATCCTCACCTCCTTTTTCTTTTGTTGCCTGTTTTTGTGAAAATAATTGGATCTTTCTTGGCTAGTTTGATACTTACAAAAAGGTAGTTTTTAGTGTTAGTTTCGATAAGACTTATTTTGAGCTTATGCAGATAAATGAGTTTTTTTCTATTATTTATAAGCCTGTCAACAAAGATTTTGAAAAAACTAGTTACGAGGATACAATTTCGTTAGTGAAAACTTATAAATTAATTTTAAAGTTTATTTATTTGCATAAGTTGTTTTACATTAGCTCAAAATAAACATTATCCAAGCGGACCCTTAGTTATGTTTGCTATTGTCTCATTACAATATGAATTTGTATTACTCCCCCGTTTCGTTTTTACTGACTTTTAGAAAGTGGGTTTTTTGGAGTTTTTTTCTTCTTCTTTCTATGATACCACATTTTAATCTATCAATAAATTTCTATTTTTTTACATACACTTTCTCTTTACAATTGAATTTCAATGTGATATCTTTTTCTCAAAAAAAAAATTGTTAGTTACTCTCCCTCTCTTCAACAAATTGTTGTTTTATTTTGCACTTGAAATTTTTAACAATGTTACTCATCTTATTTATATAACTTCACTATTCATGGACATTATTATATAGGTAACAAAATTTTGTTTAAATTTGCAGATAGCAAACAACTACCTTTGTTTAAAAATACAGACTTGATCAATATATAACATTAATTAGTTTTATTAAAAGAGAGTAAGTAAAAGTAATTTTTTTTGCTAAACCAGGAGCATGGGCAGACATCAAGGAGAACCAACGACATCCCAATTAGGTTGACACCCCAATGAACCCACACAAAAAGAGATTCTGACAATGAGAACAGAAGTCCGGAAGCCATTCATAGACCACCTCCACACAAAAAGAGAAACCCTCCCTCTCTACCATAATCTCATGAAAAAGCTTCTTTGAAAAATCCATGTCAACTAAGACTTTTGCGTAGTGGCAAAAAATGTGCTTGGAGGTCGCATTATCAATGAGCAATGGCGTGCCAACCTGTGCATGAGTGTTGTGCTGGTTATGCATATTGAAATTCTTAGTCCATTCAAAAAGCCGTAAAACACTCGACTTCAAACTAACTGTTCCTATTGCCCAAACCGTACGTAAATCATTTTCGGAGGCGAAAGAAAATTCATAATATCCCTTACCTAAAGACAACATGGTCCACAAGTTTGATGTCTTCCATTGCTTTTGAAGCTTCAATTGAATATCCTTCGTTGTATAAGGTTTATCACCCTTATTCAATACAAGTCTCCCACGAAGGTTCCTCTTGCAAACTTCAATTCCTCTCTCATATGTTGCCTTAGATATTTTGATACAAACGGCCTCACCTCAGATGGACGATTGAGGCAAATTTTCATTCAAAGAATCATTGTGCGATGAGGTTAACGCTTGTGCAAAAGAGATTGGTGCAGGTGCAACCGCAGGCGCATGTTTGAGATGAGGCTGCACCCGCGCGACTGGGGAGATGACCGCCGATGCTGAAATCTCTGCCTGCCAATCAAATGGCATGCAAAAGCTGGTACAATTAGTAGAGTGTGAAATCGAAGGGGAGAAAAACGGAACTAAATTGGTTCACCAAAATAATTAATGACGGTGAAGCAATCCAAAGTAATCCACCGAAAAGCAATCGTAATTGCACACAATGAGGTGGGCTCTCAATTAGATATGCAATACGTATACTTGATGAAGGATTAGCAATAACCACTAGCACCGAACAATGGATAGATTGGAATACTATGAAGCACCCTAGGCTAGGTAGATCAATGAATAAACCAATCACTATTGAACGATAATTAGAAAACCGAGTGGAAAAGGTTCGTTGCTGAACGGCGCAACACAAACCCTCTAAGTAAAAGTAATTGAAAAGGTGTATAAATGACAAATTATACCCTTAAACTATCAAAACGATAGTTAAATATGAACGTTAAATTCGTACTCGAACGACACTTAAAAAGAAAATGAGAGAGTAATTTTTAATGAATTCTCTCGTTTGTAGTTTATGTCTTGTTGCTTGATTATGATTGCATTCAAATATCTCAGCTTTTATGTCATAGAGTATACATAGAGTGATGCTAGATAGAAATGTCATATAGAGAGATAGATATTACTTCTCCAGTCTTAAGTATACGAAGAGTATTGTAATATCAACTTTTTTGGGAGTTTGGTGGAGAGTTTTTTTTAGTGAGTGAGAAATATTGGGAGAAATGAAAAAATCTGACATTTTTTAAAAGAGTGTTGTTTTTATATAATGTTAAATTGATGTTTATAATTAATATATTTTTAATTTTAAGAATATTATACTAACATAGCGTATAAACCTTGTAAAATTCTCCAAAACTACGCTCAATATAATTTTTTAGTTTTCTAAATTAAGAAATTTTTATATTGTGAATGAAACTAAACCCTCCAAGGTCTCCCTTCCAAAAACTCTTCATTATTTCCATTTGTTATTTCCTTTATTCCAAATTAAAGTTCTTTCACCCCTTTCCCTCAAAACTCGCAAAACACAATAAAGGAAGTAGAAAATGGAACTGGACTGAGGTATCAAGTTCTCCCACCTTAGAAGGAGCCTTGGTTTGGCTGCCAAAACTCTCGCAAAACTCAATAAAGGAAGTAGCAAATTTGGAATAGTTACGAGGATTGGTTTTATTCCAAATTAAAGCCCTCCCCTCCCTTTTTAGTTACAAAAGGGACTGGAATTGCAAAACTCAAAACAAAACAATGTTGCAAAAGATACTTCAATATGCCACAATTATTAATTCAGAAACGTGAGAAAGACGATTCTTAATACATTTAAAATACATGAAATTGACATGACAATATTATTGGATAACGGTGTAAATAGCCTTTACACCACCAATGCACCTCAATTGAACTCATAACAATTACTTGACAAAGATAATAAAATCCTTCTTATTTTTCTTTAACACCTTCAATAATATTCCACAATAAATTTAGTGGAACCGTCTTGTTCTCACTGCTTAAAGATAGCTAGCATTGACAACACAATTGAAGCTCCCATCATAGCCACTGAAGTTGTAAGAGATCCAACAGCTCCGGTATCAGGTGCTGATGCCGGAGCCAACGAGGGACTGACGTCTTGAGCCGAGGCTACATTGACGGCTAGGACGAAAACAAAAAGGAAGGAGAAGATCTTCATTGTGGTAGCTGATGATGCCATTGCGAAATTGTCAAATAGAGAAAGTGAAAATGAAAATAGTGAAAATTTGTGAATCTATGGAGAAGTTGTGCAAGTTGTGTATGTTGAATGCAAGATATTGAGAATTGAAAGGGTATGTAAAAATTTATAAGAGAAGAATCATTTGGAGAAGCACGTGGGCAAACAGAAAACATGGACAGGTGGAGCTTGAGATACAATCATGCCAAAATTGTACAATTGTCTCATATATGCCGACGTCTCCTTTTTTATGTCTGGTCTAAATATGTTCTTCTTTCGTCCAAAATGAGGATATTCTAAGTTTAATTTTTACATCAAAAACAAGTTTAATTTTTATATAATTTTTTAGATCTTTTCTAAATTGTGTTTTAAAGGCTCGTGTTAAGAAATTTAAGAATATAAATTTTGCATTCACAAACAAAATATTGACTTTTAAATATTTGAATGCACAAATTTTAAAATATTTATTTTGAGGGTTTGTCTAACATGTGCAATATTGCACATGTTAAACAATTAAAAATAGTAAGTTTTTATTGAAAAACAACAATTATTTATTAAAAATTTATATATTAAATACAAAATGTACAATTTCTAATGCAAAGTTACTATTTTAAACTTCTAAACATTTGTAAATTTGCACATGATAGAAAAATTCTTATTTTGATATTGAGTTTCTTAACGTTTGTCCTTAATTCTACACCTTCCGTCGAGACCTTCATCCAGCAACCTTCATCGTGACCCTCATCCCTCCATTTCGTCCCACATCTTTTGTGATTTCATCTACTACGACCCGTAGGCTACATCTTCGACCTTTCATTTGTTGCGATTTCGTCCTTCATGTTCGCGGTTCTGCTGCTGCAATTTCCTCATCAACTGTGGCAATTTCATCACCTACAACCTGCTATTTCAATCTTCGAAATGCCAAACAAGAAAATTGTGGGAGGTATGTTTGTGTATTATATGTTGATTTTTATAGATTAAGAAATAGTTTGTGAATGTTTCTATTTTAATAGTGGTTGTGCTCAACCACTGTCCCTTTGTTTGTCTATTTTTTTAATGGTTGTTGTGGTCCCCCATTGGTACTCTTGTTGCATTTAGTATAATTTGGTAGTGAACAAGTTTTGAGATAGATAAATGTTTAGGGTTTGATTTGTTTATTTGGACAGAAACATGTATTATATCTGATTGTTTTATATTATGGTTCGCATAGTCCTTTGAGTGTGTTACGTTAAAAATTCATCATACGAGTCAACTTTTAAAAAACCTTGTTCAGTGGTACACTGACGGGGGTAATTGATGAAACGGATACGAAGTGCGGGGTAGACCACAAGTGACACATACAATTAGGGTTTACTGATGTTTTAGATGATGAAGGTTGTGATTCGAATGTGTTGCATACCTAACATTATGAAGATACTAGACTCTAACCCGAGCGATGCACGGGTTTTGTAGAGCTTCATATATAATTATCAAATTTGCTATATTATTACTTTTATAATTATATTCAATATTATGTTATCAAACTACCTTAAAAAACAGCAAAAACAAAAGATGGACAACAATAAAAATGACAAATCAAAATAAAAAATATATATAAAAGCTTGCACCAAGAAATTGGTCTTAAATGTAAAAGCTGGAACTGTTATGTGGTAATCGAAAGAAAAATAATAATAATAATAAAAAGGATATGTTAATAACTTATATATAATGATGAATAGAGACTCCCCCTTACCTTTGGTTTGCAGAATTTGATATTCCTACGGTAAAATCTCTCTCCAGGTTCTTCTCACTTGTCTCCTTGCTTCTTCTCTCCACAACCCTAGTTTTCCTTTGATCTCTAATCTTTTCTTGTTTGTTGTAACCCTAATTCTCTAATGTTCTCCTCTATTTATAACCTTTTAACTGAGCTAGGTTTCTCTCATAACTATTTAACGGGTTTACTCTTCAATTTTAAAATATATTATTAAGTACAAAAATATATTAGATTTAGTACAAAAATATCTCAAATTGAGTACCAAAATATATCATATTCAATATAAAAATAGTATATTAGATTTAATTCAAAAATATCTCAAATTGAGTACCAAAATATATCATATTCAAAATATATCATATTAGATTTTTTTTTCATAAATTTCTTTCAAAAGAAAAGTTAGGGTTAGTCATTAGGGTTGTCAAGACTACCCTAATTATCTAATGCTCTCCTCTATTTATAACCTTTTAACTGAGCTAAGTTTCTCTCATAACTATTTAACGGGTTTACTCTTCAATTTTAAAATATATTATTAAGTACAAAAATATATTAGATTTAGTACAAAAATATCTCAAATTGAGTACCAAAATATATCATATTCAATATAAAAATAGTATATTAGATTTAATTCAAAAATATCTCAAATTGAGTACCAAAATATATCATATTCAATATAAAAATAGTATATTAGATTTAATTCAAAAATATCTCAAATTGAGTACCAAAATATATCATATTCAGTATAAAAATATATTATTGAGTATTAAAATATATTTCATATCACAAACCAAAATATATTAGATTGTGCATAAAAATATTTTAGCAAAACTTGGGGACTAAAAAATCACTTTCTAACATATTCAATATAAAAATAGTATATTAGATTTAATTCAAAAATATCTCAAATTGAGTACCAAAATATATCATATTCAGTATAAAAATATATTATTGAGTATTAAAATATATTTCATATCACAAACCAAAATATATTAGATTGTGCATAAAAATATTTTAGATTTAATTAAAACACTACTTAATTCCTTCATTCAAACCCCCCTTTTTATAATTGCCGTAGATATATATAAAATAAAAGCAATTATAAGTCACAAAAACCATTAGTGATCCAGTGGTTACAGCTGTGACCTATTAGAAGTTGGTCTGTGGTTCAACTCTCAGCAAGGATTTTTTTTCATAAATTTCTTTCAAAAGAAAAGTTAGGGAGAAATGTGTCATTTTGGGTGTTAGGGTTGCATTAGGGTTAGGGATTCATGTAATCAGACTACTTAACATTTATATGTAAGTGATTATGAAGAAATTCCTAACATTCAAGGATAATACAGGGTTTAAATTGAGTATGATTTTAATACTCAAGGGAAGGTCAATCCAAAGAAAAAGAAGAAAATGTTGAGAGTAAGATTGTTATTGATCATGGATCACAAGCTCCACCCACGACCCAAGACTCACAAGCATATTATTCTGATTAATTTTAGTATTGGTTTGGTACATCTAAGATGTTATGAGTATAAGTAGTTTTTTTTTTGTTATTGTATTTTGGTACACTGGTATTAGTACATTATGGTAATCAACATCTATGACTAAAAGTGAAAAAAACACAAGAGAGAGTTTGAATTGTATTGGCTTTTTCTGAAAATCTTTTTAAGAGTTTTAACAATCACAGAGCAAGAGATAATCATATATAGAAAGAGAGAAGAGAGACAACACAAGGAATTATACTAGTTCACCCCACAATCCGAGGTTAGTCCAGTCTCCTTCAACATACAATGAATTTTTCACTATAATCACACAACATTATAATTGCTCCAACACACAAGTCAGAGACTTTCTTGCCTCACACAAGATGGCTTATACAATCAAAGTTTTAAAAATAAGTTTGTATGTGTTTACACTTTCAGAACTCAGAGAGTGGTAAACTAGCTTTAAGTTCAAGAAACTTCCGACACTTAAGAAATTCTAAAATACTAAGTTTGTAAGAATTTTTTCAAAGTGTTTGAGTGCTTTTGAATTTGACTGAGGTTTGGCTCTTCTGAAATATGTGAAGCCACTCAATTTCTTCAAATTGCTCAGATCCTTATATATGAGAGAAATAATAGAGTCGTTGTTTGAAGATTGACAACTTGTAAGACCCCGATCCCCGAGAACATTTGTAAAGCGATAAATCACACATTATCCTACATCAAGGTCTCACTACTTAACATACATCTCATATAAATATCCAATATAAAAATTTCATCAAATATATTCGTAACACAGTGGAAAATAATTTCATAACTCAAATGTGATGTCTCGGATCATAACATAATATCTCAACATAAAATAACAACATCAGTTTGATCATAAAGAACCCATAACATCAAATAACATAAAAGTAAAAATCCCCAAGTCCTAGATCAGAGCTCCTAAATCTAGACTCTTCGAGAAAGCAATAAACATGAGTAGGCATCAAGTCGTCCTCATCAACTCACAAGCAAGTGCAACTCCTCAACCTGCACGTCTACATCACAAGGATGAGGCGACAAAAAGTTACTGAAGGGTAAGATATACGTTCAACATAAAGGATTAATAAACCCATGTAAGTTCAGGCAAAACACAACAACAATCATCATCAAATAAATCATATAACAATAAGCCTGATTTAACTTATACAACAAGCATAATACTAATCACATTCAATCATAAGCTTGGTTACCCTCACACATCAATTTCAAGATCCTCAAGCATACATACATATATTCATCAACAATCAATCGTCAATTATAACATCAAGTTAAGTTGAATCAATACTTCAACAAGATACTCATAATATACATAACATATTATCATCAAAAAATAATCACTAAAGCAACATAAGCCATTCACTTCACGTCAACATCGTCAAGTATTCAATTACCACATTAATGCACAAGTTCACTCAAAAATATTGTCATATAATACTCGTCATGTTTATGCAATGCGCCTAAAGACTCTAAATGCATGTGGTACCGGGTTTTGGATATCGAAGTTCTTTTATCTGAGGGATCCCATCGTCACTTTCATCGTCACTGGACTTGACTCATGAATGAATGCATGTACATATATGATGACTCAACATCACATACATACATATGACACAACACCAACATCATCAACTTTATCATATATTCTTTCATATGAATATCGTCACTTCATCATCACTTGTAATACATCATATATCATATATTCATCATCACTTATCACATAACATCGTCACTTATCACAAACATACTATTACATCATAACATCGCACCTTCATTTAAACTTCATGCACATAACTCAAGGTTTGCATCCAATTAATCAAGGTTATTCTGACCTATTAACTCATCATCATTCTTAATCATTCATCATCATTCATAACTCATGTTAAGACAATTCTTAAGTACGTCTCTTAACCAATTAACTCCTAAGCTTCCTTATACTTAAGTCCAAGTTAATCCATCAATTACATCACCATTAAGCACACATCAATCAAGTTTAAGGGTTTGGAAATCATTCAAGTGCATTGGATACCTCAAAAAGTCACAAAAATAGGAGTTTCCCCAAACAACAGGGGCGCATGGTTGTGCCACATGGCCGCACGGTCGTGTGTCCCAATGTCGAACAAACCGCACGGTCCGTGCCACAGAGGCGCACGGTCAGTGCGGTCCTGACATGACAGCAAACTCCTATTTTCGCGTTTTTCGCGAAAACACCGTTTTTAATATCAATTTTCGATCCAATTCGTACCCAAATCATTTCAAAATCTTAAACCAATTTATTTCCATTAACTACACCTCAACTTAGCTTAAACAACTTATCCATAATCACTTATTTTCAATTTAACCAACTTAATTCAATGTTCGTCTCAAAAATCCATTTCTTCCCAAAACAACTTAATTTCCCAAACAGAACTTTACATCAACAATTCTAACTTTCATTCCAAATTAACATAATCAAAATCTCTTAATTCAACTAGCATGAATCAACTTAAATCATTTCATCAACAACTTATTCATTTTCACCAATTTAATCAAATTGCGCATGAACAACAACAACAACTTCAACACAACCAAATTCACATAATCTCACAAATTCACAAACTAAACACATACCCATGTTCAAAATCAACTTAATTAAGCATAATCATTATCAATTATTATGTTCTTCATCAAATTCATCAAAATTCACAATGTTACCAAAACTACATAATCAAACATGGATTTTGATAAAAACAACAACATGAATTCATCAACTTAACACATGCTTAATTTAACCATAAAAAAGGAACACGAATTTAACACACGTAATCATAAATTCATGAATTTAAGCATAAGTTAAAAACACCCAACTACCCAATTGCTTATTAAGAACCCATATGGTGAAAATAATCTTCCCCATTACCTTAATTCTCCTAAAAAATGGCTTCCTAGCTTCATTCTTCCACTTATAGAGCTTTCCCATCTTTTCCCTCTTCAAGTTCTTCCTTTCCTCTTCTAGCCTCTTTTCTCTAAAGTTGCAAATGTTTTGACCTAGCTCTACTAACACTAACGCTTCTCTTTAAATACTATTGGGCTAGGGTTACTCACTCTAATGGGCTTAGTCACATTTCATCACACAATTATTTCTCTACACTTTTACTTCACTTAAACCTCTCATTTTTCCAATTCACCACCTTCTCTAAATTCAAATTTATAACTTCTAACATATTACAAAAATGCCACTAACCTGTAAAATGACCAAAATACCCTTAATCGCCCAAAATCTACTAATCTCTCAATTCTCAAACAATTAGACAATTAATAAATATAATAAACAAATAATAATAATAATAATAATAATAATAATAATAATAATAATAATAATAAATAAATCTAATACTAAAAATCAGGCTATTACACAACTCATCAAATTCGTCCTTGGGAAGCTTTGAATCAGATTTGAAAACCTTGCTTCTAATGGATAATGTCATTGAATAATACTTGAGAAATCCTTTGCTACATATGGAATGATCCGTTACATTCTCTCTGCCATTGAATTGATTTGTTTTTCTTGAACGTGGTCAGAAGAAGACTAACAATACTATCAGAGCTTGAAAGAAACATTCCTTCAGAAGAAGACAAAATAAGTTAGAGTCACCAGACTGCTAATGTGTCCTTTAAAGCATGTTTCCTTCAGAACTTGTATCCATCAAAGTCTTCAAAACATCTTTTGATCAGAGTTTTGAATTTCTGTTGACCTTCTTCATATTGTCCTCTAAGTCTTCAAAAGATCCCAATGCTTTTCTAGAGTACCAAAATGCTTTTCTTTGTGCTCAGAACTTGACCTTGAAGTTAGAATTTAATTATACGGTCTTGCACACTTGAACGCATATTAGAGTACCAAATTTTTCTTTCATACATTGTTATGATCAACATCTTAGAGAAATTGTTCTAAAAACCACTTTGGTTCAACAATCACCCCCTTTTTGATGATCATCATGATGAGAAACTTATGTATATCAAGAACAATTATCTAAGTTAGTTAACTTAACTCATCAGAAGGTGAGGTTAGTAAGCCCCCTGAGTCAGAGGTTGGTTTATTAAGACAATAAGAAACATTATTAATTAGAGCATAATCAATAAGAAGAAATAAATTTAAGTTACGAATATTTAAACAATTGTTAGTAGATTAATTAAATTCTACTTCTATTATACCCCCCCTTTTGTCATCTTTCAAAAAGCTAACTTTCATTAAGATATTGAGAATTAATATACAAGTTAATTGTTTTCAAAATATTAGAAGAAAAGTGCAAATGACAAATAATAAGAGGGTTCTTAAGGCTTTCTAAGATCTTTGGTAGCAAGTTTAATCAGGAGATCCAAATTTCCATGCATTGCCTCTTGCTTAGTAGACTGAGCAATTAACTTGTCATATATAGCTTCTTCCTTTGCATGTTGAGCAGGAAGTTCAGTTCAAATTTCTTCCTTGAAAGATTCAAACTCAATAGCAAAAGGAGCTGAACTTTGCATAAAAGCACTAGAGAGAATGAGATCATGTGGCCTCAGAGGCACAATAGGAGTTTTTGAATTAAGAGTTGGAAACTCATAGACATCTAGAATCTCATCAGTAATGGTTTTGCTGGCTATTTGTCTTGAAGGGTTCCTTCTTAAAAGTTCTAAGAGTCATCCTTTCACAACTTCTCTATGTTCCTCAGCACATAGTCTTCCAGACTCTTTCATTGTATGCAATGCCTCATTCGCTGATGCTTTAAGAGCATCCCAATTTGCAGCGTGTTCCTTAAAGTCTACAATGTCACTCCTTTCATCCAAGAAGCTCTGAACCTTAGCATACATAAGATTTTTGAAACAGTCATCAGGTTCAGGTTTAGAGGATGAGGGATCAGAAACAGTCATCAGGTTCTCAAAAACTGGTTGATCAGGGGTTGTTTTGTGTACAAATTCAGGGTTTCTCTAAGTCGTTTCGGAGTCAACGATTGTAGCAACATGTACCATAGCCAACGTATCGGTCTCTTGTTGAGGCGGGGAGTCAGGTAGTTTTGTGATAATTGGAGGTGGGGGAATGTATTATTGTTTCTGATAGGCATATTTTTCTCTAGCTTTATCATAGCCCATTTTGACATTGGAAAACAAAGCTTATGCCCATCTCTTATCAATGATTTCCTCAGATTCTGTCTTAGAATCAACTATAATTAAGGGCTTTTTTCCTTTAGGATCAGCTATCTTAACTTTTTTTGCTGGTAAAGGTGATGGTGATTTTTGTCTAGGTGGGGAAGGTTATTTGTGAACTGGTGAGTTGTATGGTGTAGGCTCTTTTTGAGGTCTTTATGGGGTAATGGTTTGAGTTTAAGGTTCAGAAATAGAAGGTGAGGGTTCAGATGTTGTGACAAGATCAAATGTTATTGCAGACTCACTATGATGTTTGGGTGGAGATAAGTATGTGAGTTGTTGAGGGGGTTCAACATTAGTCTAAATACTAGACTAAGTTTCAGAGGTAGTGATGGGTGCAGTATGAGTTTCAGTGTTGGTTGAGGAGTGCAAACTTGTATTTACAAAAGGTTTAGAGCTTATACCTTTTATATATGAGGTTAGAGCAGTCTCAAAACAAGCAGCATGTGCTTCCTTCTGCTCCAAGGTCTCAACAACCAACTTGCCCTCAGCTTTAGAAGCTTCTCTATCCACCATCTCTACAGAAGAAGATCCTTCAACTTAGTCTTTTGATGCTTTCATCACTTCCTCCTTTATGGTCTTCCTTATTAAAGGTGCATTGATGGTTAGATTTAGGCAAGTGTACCAAATCGTTTACCAAGTAATAAAGTGTAAGTAGAGTATCGTATCCACATGGATTGTCGTTTCAACCAAACAATTCGCGTTACTTATTTGAGAACGATAAAATAAAAAAAAAGTTTGTAGTTTTGCAATTTAATATGTTTGCAACAGAGCAAAGTTTACCTGTTTTGATTGCAGAATATTAGCGGCGATTAGGATTCTTCGAATCCCCTCTATTTAATTGTTGGAATTATGTAACAGTCAAGTCTTATTCATGCTATTAACGTTATCTATCTAAATGATGAGTTCATGGGGTTTTACTACCTATCAGCTGTCGAGTTGCAACTGCTGATCACACGGGTAGGTACGTGTGGGGTCTTACTCCCTCAGAGATATGGATTTATTCCTCTCCAGCTGTCAGCAACAACCATTACACCGGAGTTCCTACGTGTTTAAGTGTTTAGGGTTGTCAGTCCTACAGAGAGATACACTTACGTACAAAGCTTTACATGTAGGTTCTTACTTTCTCAGACATATTTGAAACAATGATTGATAATAGGGTTCCTAAATTCAAAGTATCTTAAAGGTTCCCTCACCTATTGAGTCTTAGAAATATATAGCACACTCTCCCTCTTGGTAGTTCTACAAACGGGCAGCCCTATCAATGTCTACCTTACCAAGGATCGAGGAGAATGAAGTTACTGTGTTGATTTAAGTCGTGAAATCACCTATTTTTCTAATTACTAACTATTTACTTCTTGATTAGAGTAGGTTTGCACCAATATTAGGTATGTCACATCCCTAAGTACCTTTATCTCAGGGTTCTACTCTATGGCTTGTTTCCCTGGTTACTAATTAGTTACTTCCTGATTAAGACATGTATACACCAATATTAGGTATGTCACCTCCATAAGTGTCTATGTATCAGAGTTATGCTTTAGAGGAGACAAATCCTATGCATGACAGTAAAATTAAATAGCATAAATAGAATAACTGAATAAAGACTTTAAATTAAATAAATTATCATACAACCATAATAAAGGTTCATCTTAGAACCCTAGCCTAAAAATATTTAGTTACACATGGTAACTGAAGACAAATTATAAAAGAAACAAAACATACCCTAGAGACTCGAAGTGAGGAGAGAAACTCCTCCCTTGGAAGCTCCTAGTGCTTGCCTTCCTTTTGAACCGCTTCGTTCTGAATGAGAAATTATTAATGAGAGGAGTGGTATTTATAGGGAAAGTTTCCACCTGAAGTTGGGCTCAAAAGCCGGGCTTTTTCCACTCAAAAGTAACAAAATTCAGTTCTGGCCCGCAGGAGCCATGCACTAGGCGCCTAGGAGCATGCATTAGGCGCATGCGTGAGAGACCAGGCACCAGGCCCCTAGATCATGCGCTAGGCGCCCAGAAACATGCGCTAGGCACATGTGAGTGTCGTCCCGGTGCTGAAAATGCATGTTTCTTCGTCTTTTTGGGTGTTTGCTTCCAAATAAGATGTCTTGGGACCTGGGAACAGAATACCTCCCTCTTTAATGTCTTATGAGGCCTCTTGATTCATTCTTGATCTTCTTAAAGTCTTCACAAATCCTCAGATGTCTTGCTTTGCCGATTTGCATGATTTCTTCGTGAATTACATCAAAACACCCTAAAATTGTTATGTTTCGGGAAGAATAGAATTACATGACTCAAATATAGAAAATATTAGAAATGTCCCGAAATCATAAGCAATTGTTCTAACACTCCTCTATTATGGATGAAAAACCTATTGAAAATGACTGAAAAACATGCTAAGAATAATGTAAGATGACTTGTCATCACAACCCTAAATTTAAACTGTTGCTTGTCCTCAAGTAACGAAAGAAATGAATTTTATTCTTTGCATTTTTTTTCAAGAAAAACATACCTTTCCGGAGAGGTTGCTCAAATTGTCATCTCATACCATTCACAGCTTTGACTTACTTACCACATTACATCCAAGCGGGACAGGCTCAGAGAACATAGTTCATATACTTAACCACACTCTTTCCCAAGATACACATATGTATCTCCTAAAGCCATTAGCACTGGTCATGACATTTGCCCACTCCAGTCGTCACATGAATGTACCTTGCTGTAAATTTGAGATAATTCTAAACAGACAGTCAAGATCATATTATATACACACTTTGAGGTCTTTTAGGGTTGTAACATGACTTAGATTATCAACCTAAGGATTCCTACTAACATTAAAGTACTGCCAACCTTCCTTCCTTGAATCAAACAAGATGGGTACTAAGTAGAACTATTTATCTTTTTCTTTTTCAACATAAATACATTTTTTTTAAGAGACCAAAATTTTTGATGTTTTTGGCTCTTATTTTTTTTTTCTTTTTTTCTATTTTTTTTGTGTAGAGCATGGTAATCTACATTTTTTTTCGTTTTTTTCTTTTTGATAAATAAGTTCTACTGGTACCCAACCCCAAACTTAAGATGTTGCTAATTCCAAAGAGCAACCCCAAACTTAGTTTTAAATCATACCAAGTTATAAAAAAAATTCTATCTAACGCTAAGAGAAATCAAATAGATGACATTAATGTTCAGAACTGTGACATGATTTGTCACTTAGTAACAACAAAAGGAATTATTGCTGTTGGCTCAAAAGGGTTTCACAAAGCATAATAAGAATATATGAAGGTGAGAAAAACACAAGAAGAGGGGTTGAATTGTGTTGGCTTTTTCTAAAAACTTTTCTAAGTGTTTCAGAACTAGTCAAAGTCTGATGGATTTAGAGTCTGTCTCAAAGTCTATATGCAGCAGAAATATCAAACACTAAGAGAGAGAGAGAGAGAGAGAGAGAGAGAGAGAGAGAGAGAGAGAGCAGACACAAACAATTTATATTGGTTCCTCCCACAAAACAGGAATAGTCTAGTCCCCTTGCACTTCCAAGGGATTTCACTATAATCTCACTAGATTACAAATGCTCAAGGACTCTTCCAAGAGACTTACAAATGCTCAAGCACACTTGCAAGAGACTTACAATGCTCAATCACAACTGAAAGAGACTTCTACAACTCAAGCACGCAGGCAATAGACTTCTAAATGTTTATAGATAAACAAGATGTGTTCTTACACTTGATATACAATCAGAGGTGTAAACTGAACAAATCAGAACAGACTCTAAAGATTTAGAATTTCTAAGATACAAATTTTGATAACAAATTCTTATGTGTTCTTTTGCGCTATTTGATTTTGGCAGAGTATTAAGAGACGTTGGAGAACAAATGCCAGCGCATTAAGAGTGTTTGAGTAGCTTCAAATCAAGAACGTTGACCCTTTGCCTGGTATGGATAGTTTCGTTGATTAGACATTTGAAATTCCTTTGCAGAAACTGGAATGATCCGTTCACTCTCTTTGTCCTTAAGAGCCCGTTTGGTGCACATGATATGATAGAGATATGATATGATATGAAACTCGATAAAGATAGGAAATGATATGGACATGATAAACATTTATCCTATCATATGTTTGTTGCACACATGTTAACAAACATAATATCATATATATCACAATTAAATAACATAATTAACCTTGTAATTAATTATAATTAAATTTAATTAAGCTATTATTAATTAGATACAAAGCAATTATTGTCAATCGTCTTCTTCCTTTTTTGTAGGGGTGCCATAATCTTCATTCTTAAAGTTCAATTAAAAAAAAATCACGACTTCTTCAATTAAAAAAAATTGTTTACTGTCTTCTTCCTTCTTCAATTACAAAGTTCTATTAAAACCCATTTGTGTAACTTCAATCTGTAAAAAAAATCCATACACCAACAACAACCTATAAAAAATTTACAATTACAATCCAAGCTCTTAACCAAACTAATTGTTGTCTCTGTTGAAAATAATACGAAATTCCAAAAATCTCTGTTTCATCTCTTTTCAAATTTGACTTGAAAGAAACAAACAAACAATTAAGCAGATTGAGAAAAAAGTGATTGTAGGGTGGAGTTGGGGTCAGATCTGTAACAAATAGAAGAGGTGAAGTTGAAGAGTTATGGAGGAAGAGATAGAGGTCGATGGATGGAGAGCATAGAGAACATGAGCGATGAATTGAGAGAGAGAGAGAGAGAGAGAGAGAGAGAGAGAGAGAGAGAGAGAGAGAGAGGGAAAAATAGCATTTTAGTGCTAATCATGATAGGATAATTTTAACCCACCAAAAACTAAGGATAAAAATAAGAAAGGGTGAATATGATAGGATTAGAAATGAGTTTAAGTTATCATTTCCTATTGACGCACCAAACAACAAATTGAATAGGGATATGATAGTTTTATCATATCTTGTCTTCCTATCATGAGCACCAAACGGGCCCTAAAGTTCTTTGTTTTTTTCTACACCTGGTCAGAAGAAGACAAACTGTACTATCAAACCTTGATAGAGACAACTACAGAAGATGAAAATCTGACGTGGAGTCTGGGTCTCTCAAGATCTTCTGAGTCTAGAGGTCTTCCAAGTCTGATGAGGTCTTCTGAGTCTGATGTTTCCTCAGAGTCTGAGAGAGTGTTCAGCTTCTGAGTAGCATCATTTCTTCTGATCCAAGGTGTTGACTTCTGGTTGACCTTTCTTCAGATCTTCTACAATAGTCTTTGAGCTTCTCTTATGCATCTGATGCTCTTATACATGTTCAAACCTTGTTAAAGTTTAATCTATGGTCCTGCACACTTGAACATATATTAACATATCTAACTGTTCTTTAATACTTTGAAATCATCAAAACCTTAGAGAAATTGTACAAACCAATTTTGTTCCAACAATCTCCCCCTTTTTGATGATGACAAACACATGTATTTAAGGACAATTGTTGTTAATTTAATTAACAAAGGTTTGTAAGCTCCCCCTGAGTCTGACATTCCCAGGTTCTGAGGTTTGTAAGCTCCCCCTGAGTCTGATAGTCCATAAGGTGAATTTTGAGTTCTATCCAAGTTAATTAAATTCATTTTTAATCACGTTTAAAACGTATAAGAGCATAAACTGCTTATCATAGCATACACTTAGTTTTAAGCTTATAACAGATTATATTAGAGCTAAGTATTAGACCGGTCTAACTAGAGTCATCTGATTCTATATGATTTAATACATGTACATTTCTTTTAGAAATTGAGTTAAACATTCAGGTCATCCGGTTTAGGCATGCGACTATATCAGCGACCAAATAGTTTGACCAATAAACCAATGACCCAGTACCTTGATCGAGATGATCACCAGTTCAATTTTTAAAACACTGTTGTATTCCATTAAAAAGAGTGTAATGCTTTTTAACATAGGACCGTATTGTAGATGACTTGAGATCTTGGATTGACTAGGGTGCTTTCACAATTAAGCTATTTTAACAAGAGCAAAGAAACACAAAACATCATCAAAACCTAAACTAAGCAATTGAAGGAGCAATTGCACTTCTTCCACATCTCACACTCTTAGTCTCTCTCTTCTCCATCACCATAGCATCGATCGCCATCATTTCTTTGTTGGATAATGTATTACAACATTGCGCTAGAGGCTGAAAAATACTTCTTTTTTTATTAAAAAAAATTATGCATTGCGGGGATGGGGCAGGGACATCCGAACCCGTTAGGGACGGGGATAAGATTCATTTTCTCATCCCCATTGTATATGGATAGGGTAACAAGTAAGTATATGGGAGTGGGGTATGAGGACGGAGAAGGTAAAATTTGTCCGCCACCCCTCCCCATTGTCATGCCTACTTATGTCGGATTGCTCCATAACAATCATAAACTAATTATGCAAAAAATTTAAGGCCAAATACCTCTTAAAGGACCAAAGGATGTATTTGACCAAAATTTAATTTTAACTCAATGATTTCTTTTTTCTTTCAAAAAAAAACTGAATGGATTCTTTTTTTTTCTTAAAAAAATCACAATTTAAACATAAGATATTGAAATATATAGGACAAATAAAAGGGATCTTTGTTTGTAAGTGGTTCTCGAAACCTCTCCTTTGTATACTTTTTTTAGGTGTTTTTTATAGTTGGTTGTTGGGCAGAGTACCCCCTCGTACTTCTCCTGCTTGGCTTGTTAAGTATTATTTTTTTGAACAATTGGTCTGTTAAGTACTCTCTCCGGTCCTTATTATAAGAAGAAAAACAAAAAAAATATCAAAACTAATACAATCATTAATTAATATAACTTTTTTAATATTTTTACAATTGTACCCTCAAAAAAAATTGTGAAGCATTAAATATCTTCACAAATATTAAAAAGACAAATATTAAATTAGGAGTAGAAAAGTTTTTTAAACAATAACTATATCTTAAAAATTGTGACATTTTCTTATAAATAGGACAAATTTTTTTTTTAACTTTTTTCTTATATATATAGGACCGGATGGAGTATTATTTATACTTCTCTCGTTTATTTTAATATAGTTTTATTTTTCCGTTAAAAAATAACAGACAAATAAAAAGTAAAAATATTTATTGGAAAAAATACTAGTAAATGGAAAACGAGGAATAAAATTGGAAAAAGAAATCAATTGCAGAAATCATGGTTTATTTTTTATTTTTTTGGTCTTGAAATCATTTTTTATATATTACACAAAAAATTGAATAATATGCTAATAATAATAATTTTTCGACAAGGATGATAAAATCCTCTTTATTTTTACTTAACACCTACAATAAATAATGAAATATGAAAATAAATACTCTAAAAATACCCTCTCGCTCTCAATCAAGTATACATAGATCAACACTCAATAATCATCACTAGTACAGGGTAAAACAAATATAACGTCTATGTGTTCGTTGTGTTCTACTTCCCCAGTTTCCACGAAATCCCCGGTTTATGATGTTTTCAGTTATTCAATAGTGCAAGCATTGACAACACAATTGAAGCTCCGATCATGGCCAATGAATTTGTAACAGATCCGACAGCTCCGGCATCAGGACCTGATGCCGGAGCCAATGATGGACTGAGGTCTTGAGCCGACACCATAGAGGCGGCAAAGACAACGACGAAAAAGAAGACAAAAAACTTCATTGATGATGCCATTGCTAAACTATATATGGAAACAGAGAAAGTTGACAATTAAAACTGTGGAAAATTGTGAATCAAAGAAGAAGTAATGCAAATTGTGTATGTTGTTGAATTAGTGGTGAAAGTTTGTGGAAGAGTTTAACTATTTATAAGATTGGAAAGGCGCGTGGGGCCCACAAATAACGTGGACAGCTTGAGAAACAATTATGCCGACGTTTATCATATGACTGGGTCGGCCGTTAGATGTTTCTATAGGTTGTGTGTTGTTCAGTATTGGTTGTGATATATTTTTTTTAAGAGAAGCTAGACTCTTGACCCGTGCGTTTGCACGGGTCTGTTATAGATCAATATGTTTTTCTAACAATCAACTCAAGCAATTTAAAAAATATATCATTGTAGAAGATTGTGTAGCATTAAAATCCTAAGATTAATCACTCTACCCTGAATTTGGAAGTCAATATTTTCACCAACAATGTCTGCAAATTTTGTGATCTTCGAAGCTTTTCCTACAATACAAAATTAGAATAATTATTTTCACAGAACTGTAATAGTTGAAATAAACCATATATGGATACATAAAATCTACGTCAATACCAAAGCATACCTTTGTTTGCCATGGTTGAGTGTCAAAAGACTTGGAGATAGCTAATATGGCACGTAAACTATCAGTAGACAATGTCCAAAACAAAACAAATGGTGATATGAATTTATAGGAATTGCATATTGAAGGTGAGAAAAACACACAAGAAGGGGGGGTTGAATTGTGTGGGCTGTTTCTTCTCTTTCTCAAAAGCTTTGGTTAAGTTCAGAATCAGATTCTGAAACTTTTTCAGAGTTAATTAGCAGCGGGTAAATTTAAATGAGAGAGGGAAAGAGAGACACAAAAGTTTTTATACTAGTTCCTTCCACAAACCGGAAGTAGTCTAGTCCCCCTGTCACTTACAAGAGATTTTAACTATAATCAACTGATTACAATTGCTCAAAGCACACAGCTAAGAGACTTCCAATGCTCAAGCACCTAGCAAGAGACTTCTATGCTCAAAACACAAAGTTAAGAGACTTCTATGCTCAAAACACAAAGTTAAGAGACTTCCCTGCTCAAAGCACACAGCTAAGAGACTTCTAGTTGCTCAAACACTTAGTGAGAGACTTCTGGTTGCTCAAGCACGCAGGCTAGAGACTTTGGTTCAAACAGATTTTACAACAGAAAACAGTTTGAGTTGAACACTTGATATACTATCAGTGGTGTTCACAAAATACAATTCAGATGAGGCTCTACACTTAAGGAATTCTAAGATAAAAAGGTTTGTAAGAATTCCTAAGTTATTTGATGACAGACACGTAAAACAAAGTATGAACTTTCTGGTTTTTGCAGTCTTGTATTTCTGTACAGAGTTTTGGCTTTCTTCTTCAAATCTTCAATCCTTTATAGAAGAAATTAAAGAGCTGTTGTAGAAGAGCCATGTCATCAAAAAGAGCCGTTGGTATTGAAGCTATAGCCAGCAATAAATCCTTCCAGACCTGGTGCGCAAAACAGAGCATCAGCTTTTGAAATGTTTCCTTAAAGCAGGGATCGTGTTTTGCCCAAGGAGACACCATTGTAAAGAGCTGTTCTGACACAACAGTACTTTACTGATCATAGTTGCAAATGTTGACTGCTGCATTCAGACTTCAGAAGCTTCCTTCAGACACAGTACCTCGGAAGCTGGCATCAGACACTGTTCATCAGAAGCACTTCTTCAGAAGCAGACTTCAGACGCACTGTTAAGACGCTGACTTTTGTTGACCTTCAGACGCACTGTTCAGACGCTGACTTTTGTTGACCTTCAGACGCACTGTTCAGACCTGACTTTCGTTGACCTTCAGACGCATCCTTCAGACGCACTGTTCATCAGACACACCCTTCCGAAGCTGGTCTTCAGACGCACATCAGAAGCTGGTCTTCAAAACTGTCTTCAGAAGCTGATCAGAAGCAGCATTTCAGAAGCTGTTTGCAACATAAGCTTAATAAATTCCTTTGCTCTTAACTTGATCTTTGAACCATTGTTAGATACCAATCTTTAAGCATATGGTTCTGCACACTAGAATCAAGCATTAGCATATCCAATTTTCTTCTTAACACTTTGTTATCATCAAAACTTAAAGAGAGACTTGTTCATACATTTTGTTCCAACACATATAGGAAAGCTTCATGTGTAGAAGAAAAAACATGTAGAAACACAACCAAACAATGAAATAAATGATGTCTCGAAGTTGTAGGTCTCAATGTTGTGTTAATAAATTACCTGTCTAGTTCATATTAGGAGAATATCACATTGAGCACACAAAATGGATTGCATAGGTTGCGCATTAATGTGTATAGGTATGGTAAACATACATAGAACATTTATTGTTGTATTCCTCCTGCATGCAATATAGTAAATTCAGCCCACCTGGTTAACTGTGTTACGCGGCTAACTAAGCTAAACATGCACATTTTTTTCCTGCCATTATGAGGTTCACTGCTCTATGTAAGCTTTTTCAGCATGTGCTTTAAATCAAATTAGGTTTAAGAAGGGCCTCATGTGGCGCGCTAGGGCAAACAAAAATTGTCCATCAGACTGCCTAAGATTTTAAGTAAGTAAGATACTAATAATATTCACTTTTTATACTCTCCAACACTCTCTTTTAAAAAAAATAAAAAAATACTCTCCAACACTCGTCTCTTACCGATTGAAATTAACGTGAATATCATATTTTGAAAGCCACGTAAAATAGTATGGTCCACACACAAATTTTATTCAACAAATGAATGAATGTTAGAAAGAGTATTAAAAAGAAAATGTTTCTAACGTTCGTCATTTTCTTTATTGTTTTTCCTTTGAAGAATTCAACCGCCATAAGGCCCTACGCTTATGTTTTAAAATTTGACTTGAACTCTTCCTACTCTTTGAAGAATTTCCCTTTGATACTTTCTCGTAGAATCCGTCCCTACATGTGAGTTGTCTTCAATAGGAAGGCTGTTTTGATTTATCTTTAGCCTACGAAAGTTAAGAATTAATGTGACCTAGCAAAAGATATAATGAAATTAAGTTTAACATATTTATTTCTTTTGTTTAATATATGCAAGTGCATATGAGAAACTAGAAACTGAGTTCAGCATAATCGTGTATGAGCAAGCAAATTGAGGTTGATCATTGTGTGAGTATCGCCATACATTCCTCTAGGGTTACCCAACGTTAGTGGTTTTTCTTTGCATTTGGCTATGTTTTTCCTATCTTAATCGATCACCTCATCATCGATTCCGGCACAAGAAATTTGGAGTCTTTTTTTTGTTGGATTACTTCTTGTTCAATATTGCACAATAACTTCTTGGAGTTATGAAAAGTCTAATTGGACTTGTAGAGGGCCATGTGTGCGGTCTCTATTCCAAAGAATTTTATTCGGGAGCATTGTTGAACCAATTAAAGTGGTTTGAAGAACAATTACTCCCAAATTTGATTTTAATGATAACAAAGTATAAGAGAATAATTTATCTTCTAAATTTTTGAGGAAAAATATATCTTCTAAAATTTGATTCATGTGTAAAAATTATTGAAAAAATTAGGCATATAATTATTATAAAATACTCCACTCGTTTTATAATACTCGTCGCTTCTGATGAATTTACACATACCAAGAAATCAAATAAATTTTGTTATTTTTGATGAAATTCTTTGTGTTTTTTCCAGAATACCCTTAACCATTTATTATTCCATTCTATTATTTCTCTTTCTACAACAAATAAATAAGAGTATTATTGACAAATCAATAATTAATGTTGTATTGAAACTTGAAAGTGATGAGTAAAGTGAAACAAAATTATTTTTAAAAAGCGACAAGTATTGTGAAACGGATGGAGTAACGAACAACAAGAAATATTAATATCAAATTATTACTACCTCCGTTCCTTTTTAATCGTCACTTTTTGACATTTTACACAAACCAAGACAATTAATAAATGTCACTACTTTTGATACAATAATTTATACTTTTACTATAATAGCCTTATTCATTTAATATATCATCTCATATATTTCTCTCTCCGTAATAAATAACTAAGGATAATATTTGTTAAACAATATTTAAAGCTGCATTGATCTTTGAAAGTGACAGTTAAAAAAAACAAAATTTTTCTTCAAAAGTCACAATTAAAAAGGAACGGAGGAGTACATGTGAGGTCATACTGTAGCTGAAAGTTACATAAATGCATGTGGAGGTGCATTTATACTGTAATTTACCAAGTACTCCCTCCGGTCCTTAATATAAGAAGAAAAACCAAAACACATCAAAACCAAGACAATTATTAATTGTTGAAACTTTTTAAATGTTTTTACAAATATACCCTCATAAAAATTTGTGAAGTATTAAATATACCCACTAACATTAAAAATACAAGCATTAAATGAGGGTTAAAAAAGTCTTTTACGCAATAAATACACCTTAAAATTTGTGACATTTTCTTATAAATAGGTCCAAATTTTTTTTTTGAAAAGTTTCTTATAATAAGGACCAGAGTATAGCTGAAAGTGGTATAAATGCATCTGGAGGTGCTTCAAAAGACCAATTGCACATGGAGGAAAATAATGGCAACAACTTAACGTGAGTTGTTTTTGGTGCATGATCTTGGTTTTAGATTGCACAGCATGCACCTTTTGTCTTTATTGATTTTTGTTTTCGGTTTGAAGCAAAAATTGAAAATTGTGGCTCTCAAGGATAGTGTGTCATTGGTTAAAGAGAAATAGAGTAGAGAGAGTGGGGTCGAAAGAGAAGTTGTAAAGAGATAAAGAGGTTCCTTTTTATTTTGAGGGGAGATAAAGAGGTTACTTTTGTTTTGTTTAGAAAAGGTAAAAATATTAGTGGGCCTGCAATTTTTTTGAATATCCTTAAGCTAAGAAGAAAGAGGAAAAAATATTTCATCCAATCTCATATTAGATGACATATTTGACAATGTGCACTATTAATCTGACAAACTTTGATCATATTTTTTTACTACTCTCCGATCATATTTATAAGAGACTTTTAGGTCAACAAAAATTGATGAATCTGGTTCAAAATTTGGATCAGATACATAAATTTTTGTTGACCCAAATGTCTCTTATAAATAGGACCGGAGAAAGTAATATACAAAGACAAATAATATCCTATAAAGATGTTGGATTAGTCTCGATGAATATTTTCAAAATATTAAATTTTTATAATTTTTTCTAATAGATAATTAAAGATAAAAAAAATATTGTGACAGAGTCAACTGAGTTACTTAATATGAGACGAAAGGAGTAGAGAAGATGATTTTCATCTATGTCACTAATTGTTTACAAATCAATGCCCATAAGTTATCATTGAAATAGTTGTTTAAATAACATAACTCATATCATATTAGTAGAAAGACAAAAATTGATATGAATATATACTTTTCTATTGCACTTAATTGTATATAGAAAAAGAGAACAAAATATTTTTAACAAATAAGATTAAAGTAAAGTTCTTTTTAATAGTATCCAATATTATTCATATTATCATTGATCGTTTCTTCTATAATGGTGGATTGTTCTTATTTTAATATAATTTAATTAGCTTTTTAATTGATAATTTAAATATTATTATAAAAATGATAAAATAATTTAAATGAAGGTGTAAATTGAAAAAAAAATCTAACCCAAAAGGGTATATCCCTATATATATATAGA
Source organism: Medicago ruthenica (assembly GCA_018208015.1). Lineage (NCBI taxonomy): Eukaryota > Viridiplantae > Streptophyta > Magnoliopsida > Fabales > Fabaceae > Medicago > Medicago ruthenica. The sequence continues at coordinate 7,364,282 of CM031373.1, forward strand.
TATATTATTATAGGTTTCAAATCATATTACTTTTTCTCTTTTCTCACGTTCTCTTTAACAAATTTCGATTTTTTAAATTTTTATCCTTTTTAAATACAAAAAAAAAATTAAAATGAATAAGCACACAAAGATGCAATTCTTAAACACAAGGTGAAGAAGGTAGATTAATTTGGTTCCTTGATACTAATAAAACTTTGCATTATGCAATCCCAACATCAGTGATCATTAGATCAAGATCGAATGGCGAAATTTTTAAGTTAAATATTAGTGTTTTAAAAAAAATATTGTTCAGTCACTACCCAATAGTGACTGATTTGGTGATTGTGTGTCTAAATGCTAGTTTTCTTTAAAGAAGAGAATTCAGGTTTGAGTTAAACATGTCCCTAATCAAAGGATTTTACTTGGGTGTTTACAAATCAAACAGAATCAAAACAGCAACTAAACCACAAAGAAACATCACACAAAGAGAGGAGAACAGTAACAAAACACCATTCTGTTACTGTTCATCTTCTCCATCACTTCCATCTTTAAAAAACCACAACCACCCAAAAGCCCCTTTCATTCTTTTGTGCATTTGAAGCTTTGGCTAGGAGTTTGTAAGTATCTTGAACCTTTCTATCTCCTTTTTCGCATTTTGTTTAAGTGTTTGTAGCTTTTCTTAAAAAATAATGCATTTTTCATCATAAGTTCATGGACATGACTTGATGCCAGAATATATTAGGTTCTAGGACATCTTTTGGTAGATCTAAAACCACTAAGATGTAGTATTCATGGCAAACTTTACATTGTTATTTTTATTTTTGTATTTGGTTCAGTATTGAGTGAGAAATTTAACTCAGAAGTTGAGAAAAAATCACAAAATTCTGTTCTGCTGCTCTGTTGTTCCTGCATTATTTTTTCTGCATTTTTAGTCTTTTTAACTCATATTTTTGCACTATAAACATCATTCAAAAACCCCAAGAAACCACAAAGATCACAAATCACCAAAACAGAAGTGGATTGCTTCTTTTTCTTACTGTTTTCAAACATTTTTACCCCTGAGGTTTTGAAATCAGAGTCTGAAGTGATTCTGAACGGTGCTTCAGAAGCAGCTTCTGAACAGTGCTTCTGAGCTTCAGAGTCTGAACAATGCTTCTGAAGTTCAGAGTCTGAACAGTGCTTCTGAAGTTCAGAGTCTGAAGTCAGCTTCTGAAGGTTTCGCAGAGCAAAGTCCTGGTCGCTCTGCGATCGTAGCAGAACTCAGCTTCTGAACAGTGCTTCTGAAGCAGCTTCTGAACAGTGCTTCTGAAGCAGCTTCTGAACAGTGCTTCTAAAGGCAGCTTCTGAACAGTGCTTCTGAGCCAGCTTCTGGGCAGCTTCTGAAGGTTCATAACCTGTTTTGAACTATTTTTTGCAAGGGCTGAAACTCATTTTATTCAAAAATATAACAAGTGTTTTTGCCTTTATTTGTAATTTATTAAATTTCAATAACAAACTTGAATGAAAAAGGAGTGGTTTGACATATGTCTTTCCATTCCCCGATTGCACGGGCACTTGACGTATGTCTCATTGTTTGGACAATCGTCATTCCTTTTCAAAATACAAAAAATACATTTACTTTCAATAATAAACTTGATTGAAAAAGGAGTGGTTTGACGTATGTCTTCCTATTCCCCGGTTGCACAAGCACTTGGTGTATGTCTCGTTGTTCGAACAATCGTCATTCTATTTTCAAAAATACAAAAACATAAAAAACAAATCCAACACACCAAACTAATTCTTGGCCCCCCGTGGTCAATTAAAAATCAAATCTCTTTTCACAAAAGCACGATATTTCATCAATTCTAACGCGATACAAACAAACGCTTAAGCCTCCCACGCACGAGCATACAAGCTACGTTTAACCGCTAGAATACGATCAAAAACATTGTTCTTTAAAATCAACCGACAAACAAACATTTTCTTGCCAAGAACTACGTAGCTTTGAATTCTCCATCGCACCAGGAGATACGTAGGAGCAAGATCCCACTATTGTCAAGCACACTAATAAAAAAATACCTTTTTTCCCCCCTTTTCTTTTTTCCCTTTGAAATATTAAAACGTAGCAAGCAAACCTTTAAAACACTTTTAACCCTAAGCTAACTAGGAGGTTCCCGTTGAGTACAACAGATGTGAGGGGTGCTAATATCTTCCCCTTGCATAATCGACTCCCGAACCCGTTAATGGTTGCGATGACCATCTTTTCCACATCGTCAAGGGTTTTATCAACGTTTCCATTTAAAAATAAAACTTTGGTGGCGACTCCGTAGTCATTCCGAGCGTTAGTACGCTCGAGCATTTTTTAGCGACGCGACACATCCATGCCTAAATTATAATAGGACCATCCAAATCTTCCAATTGACTCAAGTATAAACATAATAAACTCTCTGTTAGACTAAGACGTTGTCTTCATAAGTGACTGCAATTCTCTTTTCCTCTTGGGCCTGTTTGTGTTATTTGCTTATTTTCCACATTATTGAATAAGATATCAAAAAGACCGTAATTCTAATAACCTCTCAACCCAGCTCATTTGTCTTTCATATAACAGACCTCAGACAGTGTCTTTGATTTTCACACCACTGCTAATTGAATAATTGAAACTTTTATAATTCACTATCAACCATTTTCACACTTATATATCCACACTACCTATTTTACCGATACAAACCATCTTTGATTTGTTCTAAACTACAAAAAAACAGTTTAAAAACTCCTACTTTGAAAATTGAAATTTTATGATGACATACCTATAGAGCTAAAACAATGAAACCTTACATTAAAAGGATATTTTCTAATGGAAAAAGAAAAGCTTAGCATCACCTAATGTTGTATTGTACCAACAAGAATGTTGGAGACAATATCTTGTTAATTGAATCTGAGCCATTTTGTTCCAATTTATGTCACCTATACATCAAAACTATACAATAAAATAATAAAAAAAACATAAGCATTCCCAACATTCCCTAATGTCTATGGGTACACTCATCAACAATATTGGTCAAACCATTTTTGAACAAAGCTTAAACAGATTCAGCAACTGTAGCAAAGTTCAAAACACAGCTTAAAATATAACAATGAAATAATCGAATAAGAAAGAATTTCACTAACCTGACCATAAGCATGCAGAGTATCAACCAAATCCAATGAGAAATCGATCAAATTCAGTGACAATCGAGCAAATCCTTCTCTGCAAATCATGTTAACTTCTATGAAATCATGTTGCGTCAATAGTGCAAATAGCGACATCTTTTTAGTAAAATGAATTCTATAAGATCATACTTTCATGTAAAAATCAATTATCTTCTGTACAAGTTCTGTGAGATCATAAATTGGGACCTCTTCACTCTGTCAATAAACAAATTGAAATTGTAAACATTACTAAAAAGAAGAGTCAAGATAATTTCTTATTCTTTGCACGCGGCAACGTCAAACACATGTAGACTTAAAAAAAATCACAAAACTGTGAGAAATATAACAAATCGACTACCTATGTTTTCTCTAACACTCATTGTAATTCTCATATTATTTTTTGCCATGTTCATTGTGTATAACTATACTACCTAACAATCTAACTAATAACTTGGTGTATTATAACCATATAAGTATTTGTAAAGAGATCAAACTTTCTTATTCTCAACAGGCAGCAATATCAAACACATATAGACTTAAAAAAAAAATCACAAAACTGTACAGAAATTAAAGAAACATCAAATCCATGAAACATAACTTACAGAATTTAAAGAAACGTCAAATTTCATTTATGAAACATCAAATCCCTGAAATGTAACATAAAAATTAAAGAAAAATCAAATCCTAAAATGTAACATAAAAATGAAATCTGAAAAATCAAATCCCTAGTAGGTGAAAATTACACAAATCATAAATATAAAATCAAAAGATTATGAATACCTAAAAATTGAAAAAATTGGAATCCATAAATATATGTTATATTAGAAAAGCGCTTTAGTCATTGATTCTTTGGTAAGTTCACCTTCAGCTCACCTTTTCGATTTATAGTTGAAGAAGAATTACCAGTTCGTAAGCGGTGCCTCCAAGTAGAACGTAGCTATTTCTGATTAAAAATAGAAATCAAAGATGTCGCTCAGTCTATAACGAAATAAAAACGCAAAAATGGAAGAAAGGAAGAAGAGAAAGGGTTGGGTGTTCATACCGTGATGGAGGAGAAAAATGGATGAAGATGAAATTGTTCAAATCACGAAATCATTCGGATCAGTTGAAAGCTTAGGTGATAAGGAGTTCAAAACTGGTTTTTGTTTGTTCGATCGGTGTTCGTGGCGGCCGAAAACAGCGTCAGACGGAGGTGAGTGGGCGAAGGTTTTGAGGAAGGAGAAAGGATGGCATGGGCTCTCTTTCTTTTTCCTTTGGAGAGAAATATCAAACAAAAAAAATGATATTTGGGTGAGGTTAATGCAGCAAAGGCTAAAAAGTAAGTGGGCCCTTTCAATTTGCCACGGGTTATGGCAGGTTGCTCCTGTCAAATTCAAACCAGGGGTTATGACAAGGTCTTACTCCTGGCAAATTTACCAAGGCTTCCTGCCCCTGGTAAATATCCCTGTGAAACCAGATCTTTTCTTGTAGTGAACGTTGGCGCTAGAAGCAGGGTCTAAGTCACACACGAGAGCTGACAGACCCTCAATCCCTCAACCTCGACTGGGGCTAATATTCTGTTGCTCACTGCTCACTAATTGATGAAAGGAGAGCACTCACCCTTGGAGAAGGTGAAGTTAATGGGGGCCAGCAGAGCTCCGACACGGTGGTTATTCCCAACGGATTCTCACCACAAAAATGAAGAGAAAAGAAGGAAAAAGTCACAAAAATGAATGAAGCATAAAAGAAGAAGAAGGACAGCGAAGAGGAAGAAAAAGGGTTAACGGAAAAGTTGCTCCTTTCGTGAAACAAATTGGACCAACGGAAAGCTCTCATCTAGTGAATAAAGAAAATGGTTTTATTTTCCTCGATCGGTGAGAATGACGGCCTGAGCAACGCTGATAAGCTAGCGGCGGTGGTAGGGTTTGAAGAGAGAAGAAGAGGTTGCATCGTAAGAGGAGAGGAAGAAGAAAGAGTGAGTCAGACAATAAGGTTGGTTTTTATAAATACTTTTTAAATGGGGTAAACCCACTTAATAGCTGCTCACTTAAAAACGTCACCTCCATGCCTATGTTTTTAAGTCTGGAGGATAGCTGCCCACTTAAAATCTTTGAGTTAATAAGTGTTTTATCTTTTGCATTTACATTCCGCAAAAGTTCTTCCTTTACTTCTCTAAATCTTTGAGATTTTTCTCCAGATTTTTCGGCATCTTTCTTGTTTTCTTTCCGAAGTTTGAGGGGTTTACTCTAAATAACTTTCTTTTCGTCGTTTGGCGTCAACAATTTCAGACTTTTCAAATTTTCCAGGGAAATCAAAGGTAGTTCCTTTTTCCCTTTCTCTTATTTCCATGTTCACTATTCTTCTTGGTTTTTGTTCTTTTACCCTTTTAGCATGGAAAGAAAACTCAGCCTTAGAAAGCCAGGAAATTCGAGTGATTTCTATCCTTGTTCCCCGTCTGGGAGTGGGGGTGTGATGGTTAGGGGAGCTGAATAAGAAGCGTATAAAGGTCACAACTTTGTTGGCCTTGACGTGAATCCTTTCCTAGAGTCAGAAAACTTGTTCTCTCTCCCCGCTCGTTGTGTGGGTGATGGCCACACCTTTGGTGAGATTGAGTTAGAAAACCCCATTGATGTTCCAAATATTGAGAATGATCATGTCTACCAATCAATGAAAAGTAGTTTAGAATTGGGTTTTAGCAGTCATACACTCCATTGGGACCAGCTTCCCTACTCACAGCATAATCACTACCACCCTGATATAGAGAATATAGGGCACATGCCCTCATCATATAAAATACTTCAATCTGATATTTAGGGTATGTGTCCTCTTTCCTTGCCTAGCCACTTCTATTGCTTCGTGTCCTCTAGTACTGACCTGGCCTTCTTTCATTGGTTCTCTTAGAGAATATTACTTACCGTCTTCAATGTAAAGGTCATCTAATGAGTAATGTGTGAGTACCCTCTTAATAGAGAACTAACACCATTAAACAAAAGAGGAGGTCTATGTTAGTTAGAAAATTAATTAAGGGAGGTGGGTTTTCGATTTAAAACTAGAGGCAGTGTATGTGATATTCAATATTACAAACCTCAAGGGAGATGAGTGTAATTTCTATATTTTTAATATATGATAAAATTTAGGCTAAAATATTTGAAAGGTCCCTGCAAATTTGTCTCGTTTGGTTTTTGATCCTCGTAATTTTTTTTTTGAAATTCGTCCTTCCAAAATTTTTCGTTTTTTAAAATAGTTCCTGGGTCTGTTGAAGCTGCAAGGTGGCACATTGATGCTGATGTGGCGCACGCTGACTGTGCATAAGTGGCCACGTGGCATTTGATGTGGCAATTAAAAAAATTAAAATTAAAAAACACATTTTTTAATTTTGAAAATGATTTTCAGTATTTAAAATTAAAGTAAAATTTGGAAATTAATTTTCGAAAATAAAAAAACGAAAAATGAGAAAAAAAAATTCTTGAAATTTATTTACATTTTTAAAAAAATAGTTAGATTTTTTTCAAAAATGCTCAGATTATATAAAAAAACTAAAATTTTTTAAATTAATTTTAGTTTTTTTTAAAAAAATTAACAAACACTTTAATTTTGAAAAAAAAATCTGAAGATATGTTTTCTAAATTTTAATTTCGAATTTTTTTCTTCTAATTTTGGTAAATCGATTTCCAGATTTTTATACTTTTTTAGAAGAAATAATAATTTTTTAATTTCGAAAAAAATTGAAAATAATTTTTTTTTTAATTTTTCGATTTTTTTTCAATTCTGAAAATTTATTTCCAGATTATTTAATGTTTTTTTTCGTTTCGAAATAAAAATATGAAGATAATTTTATAATTTTCAAAAAATATTATCTAATATTTTACTTTTTTTAATTTACGAAAATGATCTTTCATGAATTTTATCTTTTTGAAAAAAAAAATGTGAATTTTTATTTTAATTTTGATTTTTTTTTGTTGTGAAAATTAAGTTCCTGAATTTTTTTAGAAAAAATATAAAAAACTTTTTATTTTAAAAAAAATCTGACTTTTTATTTTAATTTCGATTTTTTTCTAATTTTCTCAGTATTTAAATTAAAGTTTTTTAATTTTAAATAATGAAAAATCATTTTCGGAATTAAAAAATCCATTTTTATTTTTTTAATTTTTTTATTGCCACGTCAGATGCCACGTGGCAACTTATCCACAGTCAGCGTGTGACAACTTATGCACAATCAACATGTGCCACATATGCATCATTGTGCCACCTTGCAACTTAAATGGGGTCAGAGACCATTTTAAAAAATAAAAAATTTTGCAAGGACCGATTTCAATTTTTTTTTACAGGCACGAAAAGCCAAACTCGCTATATTTGCAATTACCTTTCAAATATTTTAGCCTAAAATTTATTATTTTGTAATATTTATCCAAACCTTAAAAGTCAAAAGTCTGAGGAAAAATAAAGTATCCAGGATTCTAAAATCCGGTCTGGTAGTTAGTAAAGTCTAACAAATAATTGTTTCATCCAAAAATCAAACTTAAGTAATAATAGAAAAAACATTAAATATGAAAAAGGAAGAATAATAGGGAAAAATGATAAATTAAAAAAATCATCTTATGTATATTACCCACATAGTCGACGTTAAATTTGACGGTCCATACCATTAAATTTATAAATTTGAACTTAGCGTTCACAATCTCCTTACGCTAATTGGCACTCTTTTAAATACACATGAACGGATTTTAGTGTTTGACATGAATCGGTATGCAAGTACCATCCGAGGTTCGCAGCATGCCAAGAAAATTATGTCACTGTGGTAATGACTAACATAACAACAAAATTCACTTGAAAAAACATGACAATAAAATTATTGAAAGAGTAATAAAACCGTTCTTATTTTTTCTTAACAGCTACAATAAATATTGAAATATAAAAACAAATACCGTAAATATCTCTCTGGCTCTCAATTATACATAGATCAAATCGTAATAATATCACTCAATACCATATATGTTTTTTTGATGTACATAAAATTCTTATGATAAGAACAAGTCAATATTGTTTCCACGAAATCCACAAGAAAAAAAGTGGAACCATTTTGTTCTTAATTAGTTCTTGAAGATGGCGAGCATAGACAAAATAATCGAAGCTCCAATCATAGCAACTGAATTTGTAAGAGATCCAGCAGCACCAGCATCAGGACCTGGTGCCGGAGCCAACGAAGGACTGAGGTCTTGAGCCGAAGCCACGGCGGCGGCAAAGACAACGGCTGAAAAGAAGGCGAAAAACTTCATTGATGATGCCATTGCAAAACTATATATGGAAACAGAGAAAATTGAAAATTAAAACAGTGGAAAATTGTGAATCAAAGAAGAAGTAATGCAAATTATTTATGTATGTTGTTGAATTAGTGTGGTGAAAGGGTGTGGGAGTGTTTAACTATTTATAAGTTTGGAAAGGCGCGTGGGGCCCACAAATAACGTGGACAGCTTGAGCTTGAGAGACAATATTGCCGCCGACGTTGTATCATAGGAACGGGTCGGCAGTTGGATGTTTCTATACGTTGTGTGCTGTTCAGTTTTGTTAAAGTTAAACAACCAATCAGAATTATTGGTTCAGTTATTTTCTTTGAAGAATTCGACCGCTATAAGGAGTAAGGACCCACGTTTATGTTTTAAAAATTGACTTGAACTCTTCTAACATTTTGAAGTTTTTGCTAGGGGGAGTGATTGATATATACATTCTCTTTATAACATTCTTTCTAACATCTTCCTTATGAAACTTTCTCGTAGAATTCGTCCCTAGATATGTATTGTCTTCAATATGAAGGTTGTTTTAATGTGACGCAGCCAAGGATATAACGAAATTGAGTTTAACATATTTATGTGTTTTGTTTAAATGTTTATTAAGTAAGGTTTTTGTAAAGGACCTTTTACTGATATGCAAGTACATATGAGTAACTTTAAGTCCAACATAATGTGTAGATGCATTGTTTAGTAACCCTAGCCGCTGCTAAGGCAAATCTCTACACATTGTTGTCGTCCTTAACCTCAAGGACTAAGACACATGTTTCTCTTTAGTCTCTATATTCGTACAACCCTTATTTTGACCTGATTATGATGTGTGGAACAACTGCATGTTTGCGTCGTCTCGCCATTATCCTCCTTCTTTACATCGTTATTTTGTGCTGTAATGTCTGCCATTCATCTTGCCCTCGCCCCATTTTTGTTCCCACATTATCCTAAGTTGTTATGGCCATGACCAGGCACTCTAGGTGATCTGATTTGCTTTGCCATTGTTTCCTCTCCTAAGGTTTGCTACAATGCGCCTTCATCGTGTATGAGCTAGCACATTGAAGTTGGTCTTTGTGTAAGTGTTGTCATATGTTCCAATAGGTCTACCTAATAGGAATGGTTTTTCTTCTCCTAAATGGCTCTAATTTTCCAATCTTAATTGATCACCTCATCATAGATTCTTGATCACCTCATCATAGATTCTGACACTAGAAACTTAGAGTCTCTTTTATGTTGGATTACTTCCTATTTGATATTGTATAATAACTTGTTGGAGTTATGAAAATTCTATGTTGGAGTTCTCGAGGCTTGAGTCACATGAGTGCAGTCTCTATTCTCAAGAATAATATTCGGGAGTACTGTTGAACCAACTAAAGTGGTTTGAAGAACAATGACTCTCAATTCTAGTTTTGATAATAACAAATTATAAGAGATCAATTATCTTCAAAAAATTGTTTCATGTGTAGAATTCACTTTTTAAGGTGAATAAAATAAATTTGGCGTTTGGGGTTCGAACTCTGACCCCTGCATATAACAATGCATTTTTCAGGGCAGGTCATGTGCAAGTGCAACAAGGCCCTTCGCACAGGGTCTCACACTCAAAGGGGTCTCAAAATTTGAAAAAGGGGAAAACATGTACCTATGGACAAAATCTGTCCCTAAATGTCAATTTTCCGTAAGTGAAAGTCTGGAATACAGCAATTTTGTTGCCAATTATGGATTGTTCATGGCTAAATATTCATTTGTCTATTGCTAAAAGTCATGTTTGAACCATTTCTCGTATATTTAACTATAACTTAGATGTTTGTCACTATAAGTGGTGTTGAGTTTCTTTTCTCAATATTTTTTAAATGAGAATTATCAAAATTACAACAGAGCTTCCAAATTGTCGGGGACAACCATGTACTGTCCCTGCCAACTGAGTTATGCTCAAGGGAACATCCCATATTGTTTTTATTGTTGTGGATTGTTTCTATTTTAATGAGATTTAAATAATATTTTAATTGATAATTTAAAATAAGAATGATAAACACAATAAAATAGTTTAGCTTTTTTAAAAAAAGTTTAAATGAATGAGTAAAATTGAAAAGGAAAATTTCAGCTTTAAATATATTGGTATAGATATACTACGTATTTGATACTGTATTTTACCGGTAATTGATACTGTAGTTGAAAGTAACATAAATACATGTGGAGGTGCTTCGAAAACAGAAACCCCACATGGAGGAAAATATTGTTTTGACAAAATCATCAATAATGGCAATAACTTTTTTTTTTGAAGGAATAATGGCTACAACTTAACGTGAGTTGTTTTCGGTGCATGATCTTGGTTTTAGATTGCACAGCATGCACCTTTCGTCTTTATTGATTTTTGTTGGAATAAAAAAAGGAAAATTGTGGCTCTCAAGGATATTTTAGGGTGTGATTAGTTAAAGAGAAATAAAGTAGAGAAAGTGGGTTGGAGAGAAGTTAGAAAGAGATAAAGAGGTTCCTTTTGTTTTGATTAGAAAAGATTAAAAAAATTAGTGCACCTGCAATTTTTTTGCAATATGGTTTAACTAGAGAAGAAAGAGGACAAAAGTAGAGAAAAGTATTTTCATCTATGTCCTGATTGTTTACGAATCAATGCTACCATGGGGGCGTTTTTGCACAATTTAAAATATAGGTTTAAATGTTAAAATAACCAACGTAATATACGCGAAGTTTAGAAATAGGTCATAAAAAATAAAAATATATATTCTAATCATGTAATTTAAATTTCTTTTTATTTTGTTCCTCATATAGATTTGCCACACATGAGGGGTTGATGTGGCAGAGAAATTTGCCACATGATTACTGACATATGGAATTTTTTAATGACGTGCTATTCTTTAATATAAGAAAATTATTTTTTTTCTCAAAACAAATTTTTTGTTAAAAATTAGTTGAGACTGAAATAAAGAAAAAAATATAACATTTTACCTTGTAGAAATGAAGTCCAGAAAAATGGTTTAGAGGTCGAATTTTTTCATGATTTTGTACAGGCTTATTTAAACATTAAAGTATGACCTCTTACGTAAAATTAGAATTTTTCAACACAGAATGAATTAATTATGAATTTTTTAAAGAGTCAAAAAGTCAAAAAACCCAAAACAGCATAACCTCGACCTTGAAATCGAATTTTGAGCTGATTTTTTTGCCGAGACTTCTATAAAAATACATAGAACGGCTCTACAAAATTTTATAACATTCTAAAGACACCTCGATTTATTTTAATTTTTTCGACCAAAACATACAAAATCACAATTTTTTTACAAGTAAACATATACTCACGGGTCAAATTTTGTTTCCCCATTTTACACGCATGTTTAGAACATCGTAAAAACCGGTGAAATTTTGGTACCAAAGTTTTGAAGTTTTGTGTGGGTTAGTTATTTACTACATCGATTTCATTTTAATTGCTCTTTCATGCTTATTTACACATATCAAGTAAATTAATAAATTTGTTACATTTGTTAAGCCAAACTTTTATTTTATTTTGTATAGAATTACTTATTTTTCCTTCATAATTCCTTTAATTATTTATTATTTCAAGTTTCACATATTTCTCACCAAAAACATCAAAAAAAAAGTGACATTAAAAGAAAAGGAGGGACTAAAACTTTAATCTATCCTTAAAAAAAACTTTAATCTATATTTGTTTAGTCAAATTTAAGATAAAGTTTATTTATTAAGACGAGATCCGGTTGGCCCACAAGACAATTTAAATAAAATAATAATAGAGATAATTAAATTATAATTAAAATTTCAAAGTTAATGATTAAATACTTTTAATTATTATAAAAAATTCAATTTACAGTAGAAAATTAGAGCAAAATTAAACAAACATGATATTGATCCTCAATTTTATTGCTAAGTGTTAGACACATTAAAATTCGAGACAAACACTTCAAATGTGTAGTAAATTCGAGACAAACACTTCAAATGTATGGTAAACCACAAATCATTGACTCAAACGCGTTTAAATGAGATGACACGAGGATAACGTTAAACTCTTATTAGGTCCCATAATAGCGCACGGAGAGGATAACGTTAAACTCTTACTAGGTCCCATAATAGCGCATGGAGGATACCCGGTTTAAACAAAAAAAAACCACAAATCATTAGCGTAAACAATTTTTTTTTTTGTTAACTTCTTCCACCACGAATTAGACGTTCTCTAAAATTATTTATTTTTTGGTGTAGTTCATTACCACTTCATAGAAATTTTTTGGTTAACGACTTTTTGGTTCTTTTAGAAAATTAAGATACATGTTATATAAAAATTTGAACTGTTAGTATTAAATATTTTTTTTTAATAAACGACTGTTTAATTATTTTCATATTCAAGTCCAAACTTAAATGATGAAAGATAAAAGACAAATAAAATAAGAAGATTTATAAGAAAATACTAAGTATGCAATGATATCATTGTTTATATATCATAGACATAAAAATGAATAAGCATAACGCTAACATGAGTACATGACAATAATAATTAGGTGACAACTTGGGTACCCATCAATAAAAGGTGGGTAACACAACCCATGTTGAGTTGGCACCAATCAAAGTTATTTGATTGTTTTATATTATTTTTAATGTTATATAAATACATTGTTTTGATTGGGCCAATAGTATTACCCACCTTTTATTGATGGGTAAATAAGAATTTCCCTAATAATTATTCGACAAGGATACTAAAGTCCTTATTTATTCCTTAACACCTGCAATAAATAATGAAATATAAAAATAAATACCGTAAAAATCTCTCACGCTCTCAAGTATAATAAATAGATGAACTCCTAACAATCATCACTGTATCGTAAAACAACATTATGCATCAGAACAAGTTGATACTACTTGTCTACTTCCATGAAATCCTCCACAAGAAAATAAGTGAAATCATCATGTTTTTAATGCTTGAAGATGGCGAGCATTGACAACACAATTGATACTCCGATCATAGCCACTGAACTTGTAACAAATCCAGCAGCTCCGGCATCAGGACCTGGTGCCGGAGCCAACGAGGGACTGAGGTCTTGGGCAGAGGCCACGGTGGCGGCAAAGATGGCGACGAAAAAGAAGGAGAAGAACTTCATAGCTGATGATGCCATTGCAAAACTATGAAATAGTGATTGAAAATGAAAAATTGAAAATATAAAGAGAAGTTGTGAATGTTGAGAAGTGGGTGATATGAGAATTGAGAGGGTGTGGGAGTATTTATAAGAGGTGAATTATTTGGAGAAACGCGTGGGGTCCACATATAACGTGGACAGCTGGAGCATGAAAATATATGAATGAGTCGGTCGTTAGATGTTTTTATACGTTTGTGCGCTGTGTGAATGCTGTTAGTTTTGTTAAACAACAAAGTAGAATTATCATGTTTGTTTTTTCTTTGAAGAACTCAACCGCTATAATAGCCAACGTTTTCTGATTTAAAATTTACTTGGACTCCTATTGTAACATTTGGGATTGGCCTTTCAACTGGCTTGTCCAGGTTTGCCCCGCAATGTTACTCATGATCTTCTCCAAGCCCCTAATGGAGTTTCATGCCTTCCGTGGGAATCGAACCGTGTACCTGTGACCTATACGTACACGCTCAATACAGAGAAAATACATCAAATATGTATTTTCCGAGACACATGGTGCTTTTATCTCTTTCCCACACGCCTTTGACGCAGGGCCTCAACCTCCAGTGCTTGTTTCTCCTTTTTCACATTCTTTTCAAGTGTTTTCCTTCTCCTCTTTAGTCTTGCGACTTGGTACATAATTTCCCCAATTTGTTATGTCTTCATAGTCTTCTTGAACTTCATTCGATGTCTTCTAAAACTTCTATATGGTGTATTGCTTTGTTGAATTACATGATATTTCAATACAATACTCAAGAACACCTATGAAATTGTCTTGTTTAGTGGAGAAACATAATTACATGACTCGATTTTAAATCATTATAAAATGTCCCTTGAACCATGGGAAACTTCTCTAAAACTCCTATTTATTGACTCATAAAGTGACTGAAAAACTTGTTGAAAATAACATAAGATGATCTGTCATCAATAACCGAACAAAAACATTTACTCAAACAAATCTTTGTCGTTTACCCGACTTTCAACGTCTTCCTTAAACCACATAGGATCACGGGGGAATGGTTGCATTCAAACTGTCCATATAAGCATGGTATCTATGTTGCAGGAGCACCATAACCACGTCACCCGTAAGATATGTTCACGAACAGATCAAATTTACTTAAAAGATAAGCAAAATACCTCTTTTGATACTTTAAGTTTGACAAAAATACCGTGGCAATCATTTAAGTTTGTTAAGTTGCAAATAAGTCTTTTAAGTTTTTTTTCAATAGGTCCTTTTAAGTTTTTTAAGTTTCAAATAGGTCTTTTAAACTGTTGATTTAATGCACATATTTAATGTTTTTTAAGTTTTTAAGTTTTAAATAGCATATTTAAAACTTAAAAAATTGTATCCATGTGTTACCGATGATGATTGTCCACGAGATATGTGTATGCCTCGTCAACTGAATTTTGCAAAGTGTGTGGCTGGATTGTGTAAATGCATTACACTAAAGGACAGCCGGTGGAATTTCTCCTAGAAATAATGTACGCAACTGTTCTCCTAGAATTTCTCACGAGCTATCTTTAATTTATTTCGTTTCTAACTACGTAATAAACTTTTTTTTTTTTTTTTTTAACTTCAAGGACCATGTAATAATGTATCTTTGTACTCTAAAATGATGATAATGAAATAACACATCAATACATATTATTCAAATTATTTTCTCTTTTGTTTTAGATATATCCAATGACCTTCGATTCAGGCGCATTACATTATTTTATTTTATTTTATTTTTTGAACGACAAAATTTATTAATACCAAGTCCCTGCACAAAACGAAAGGTCTGTTTGGCAAGGCCAAGAAGTTAGCTTATAGTTTATAGCAGATAGCTTATAAGCTCGTCTAACAAAAAAAGCCCCGTTTGGTAATGGTTTTTTCAACACGAGTTTATAGCTTATTTCAAGAGCTTATAGCTTATTTTTCAGACGCTATTTCAATTAGGGTCTGTTTGGCAAAAACAGCGGATAACTAATAGCTTATATCTTATGACTGATGGCTGATAGCTTATAGCTGATGACTGATAACTTATGACTGGTAAGCTAATTGAAGTGTTTGGTAAAATTAGCGGTTCAACTAACTGATATATGTAAAATGACATAAAAGGACATTTTTATATCATTTAATTTTTTATGAAAACAAGAACAACATACATTAATAATAATAATAATAATAATAATAATAACAACAACAACAATATCATTGTCATTTAAGTACGAATTAAGATAATCTTAACTACAATTATATTAATCCAAAATAATAATAAAAATAAATCTATCGCCTAATATTCCATAATAAAGCAGCAATATTGTTACGAATTTCCTTTGTCTTTGTTGATCTCCCTGATCTCTACTCTGGTCTTTCACTACATTGATTACCATCAACAATATCCGGAAGTTCATCATGAGGCGTAAAACTGGTATTTCCTGTATTTAATACATTTATTTTTTATTTTAAATTATAATAAAACATAAGGGGTAAAACTGGTATTTAAATAAAATAGTAAGGGTAAAAGAGGAAGAAAAAACAATAAGCTATAAGCTATAAGCTCAAACGCTACTTGAAATAACGTCTGAAAAATAAGCTATAAGTTCCTGACGAAAAGATTGTTACCAAACAGGTCTTGTTTTGCCAGACAAGCTTATAAGCTATAAGCTATAAGACATAAGCTTGTTTTCGACAACGATGATAAAATCCTTTTAATTTTTACTTAACACCTACGATGAATAATGAAATATGAAAATAAATACTCTAAAAATATTCTCTCGCTCTCAAGTATACATAGATCACCTCTCAAGAAAAAAGTTATACAAAGATTAACTCTTAAAATAATCATCACTAATAGACGGTAAAACAACAATAACGACTATATTTGAGTTGTGTTCTGTTTCATTGTTTCCACGAAATCCACAAGAAAATTAGTGGGTTCATGATGTTTTAATTTCAGTTCCTCAAGATGGCAAGCATTGACAACACAATTGAAGCTCCGATCATAGCAACTGAACTTGTAACAGATCCAGACGCCCCGGCATCAGGACCTGGTGCCGGAGCCGATGAGGGACTGAGGTCTTGAGCAACGACCACGAAGACAACAACAAAAAAGAAGAAGAACTTCATTGTAGTAGCTGATGATGCCATTGGTAAACTGTGAAATAGAGCATGTTGAAAATGAAAATTGTGAAGCGAAGGAGTAGTTGTGCAAGATATGTACGTTGAATTAGTGGTGGGAGTATTTATGTATAAGGAGTAGTTTTAGCCTACGAAAGTTAAATTTAATGTGACATAGCCAAAGATATAATGAAATTGAGTTTAACATATTCATGTGTTTTTTGTTTGAAATGTTTATTAGTGAAGTATGCTAGTTCATATGAGAAATTTTGAGTTCAGCATAATATATATGTCTCGTCTCTACCCTCCTTTTTTGCCTCATCATTCTGTGTTGTAGTGTCTGAATTCTTCTCGCCCTCACCCTCTAATTGATAGTGTAATTTACCTGTAATTGATATTGTAGCCGAAAGCAAGGCCGTCGTTATGGGTGCAAACAATTCTATGGAACCCGACTTCTAAAATATTGGGTCATCCAAAAATTTATTATATATGTAGACCTAAAGACCCTCATCCAAACATTTGTTAGTTTAAAA
This sequence comes from Medicago ruthenica, assembly GCA_018208015.1. Taxonomy (NCBI): domain Eukaryota; kingdom Viridiplantae; phylum Streptophyta; class Magnoliopsida; order Fabales; family Fabaceae; genus Medicago; species Medicago ruthenica. Next base: position 7,381,467 of record CM031373.1, read on the forward strand.
AATAAAGTAAATGAATAGACCCAACCAAAAAATTGTGAGAAAGACTTCTCTTTATAAGTAGGTAGAAGGTTTGATAAAGATATTAGTTATAAATTATATTTTTATGTTGTTGATTAGAGTGAGAATTTTCTTTTGTGTTAGTTACAATTTTTATGTTTACGGTTATTTACAATTTAAATAAAAGATTGTTCTTTTAAAAAATTTCTAAACAAAAATATTTTATTAGAGATCCATTTTTACTATGAGAGTCGGACATACACTTTGATTGGGGTGACTCTAGCCGAAAGTAACATAAATTCATGTGGAGGTGCTTCAAAAACAGTAATCGCACGTGGAGGAAAATAATATTTGACAAAAGCGTCGGTAATGGCAATTGGCAACAACTTAACGTGAGTTGTTTTCGGTGAATGATCTTGGGTTTAGATTGCACAACATGCACCTTTCGTCTTTTTAGATTTTTGTTTTCGGTTTGATGCAAAATGAAAAATATATATTGTGGCTCTTATAGATACTTTAGGGTGTGATTAGTTAAAAAGAAATACTTCATCCGAAATGAAATATAAGTAAAAAGAGTAGTTGAAAAATTGATGTATGTGGTTAAAAAATTAGTTCACATACATCATTTTTTAACTACATTTTTTGTTTATATTTTATTCCAAAAGGAGTATAGTAAAGAGGGTGGGGTTGCGAGAGAAGTTGGAAGGAGATAAAGAGGTTTCTTTTGTTTTGTTTAGAAATGATAAAAAAAAATTAGGGGACCTGCAAATTTTTGCAATTTCTTCAAACTAGGGAAGAAAGAGGAGAAAAATAGAGAAGATTATTTTATCTATGTCGCTAATTGTTTAGGATCAAATGCTATTTGGGGGGAGTTTTCGCACAATTTAAAATAGACAACATTTTTCTCTTTCTTTTTATATGAATATGATATGATGCTTTAAGTCATATTATATTTATGGTTAAATTACACAATGAGTCCTTTAAGTTATTTAATTGTAACAAATTGATCTTTTTAAGTTTTTTTCGTACCACTTAGGTCATTTAAGTTATTTAATTATAACAAGTTGGTCCTTTAAATATTTTTTGTAACGCTTAGGTCCTTTAAGTTATATAATTGTAACTTTTAGGCCCAGAATAACTTACATTTTTAAGATCTAAAATACACCAAATTGTTAGAGTTAAATAACTTAAAGGACTTAATTGGTACGGAAGAAACTTAAAGGACCAATTTGTTACAATTAAATAACTTAAAGGACCTTTTGTGTAATTTAGCCTATATTTATCTTCTTTCTCTTTTCTCACATTCACCGTGACATATCTATTTCTTAATTTCTATCCTTTTTTAAATACAAAAGAAAAAATAAGCGCACAAAGATGCAAGTCTTAAGTTTAAGGTGAAAAAGGTCGATTTGATGCAAGTTAAACGAGTTCTGATTCTCTGTTGTCGATAAAATTTCGCATTCATTTAGTCCCCACATTAGTGACCATTAGATTAAGATCAAACAATGAAAATTTTTAAATCAAATTTTAGTATTTAATTTTTTTTCCTTCTAAAATCTACCCTCTTCGGTCTTGATCCAACAGTGACCAATGTGGTGATTGTGTGTGTGAATTATAGTTTTATTTTACCATATTTGCTTCCTTAATCAGTGTCACAGAAGAACTAGTTAGCATTTTTCATAAGTTAAACATGTCCCTAATCAAAACCTAAGTTTTGAAGTTCTGTGTGGGCTAGTTATTTACTACTTCGGTTTCATTTTAATTGATGTATTCAGCTTATTTACACATATCAAGAAGATTAATATATTTTTTACACTTTTTACAGCAAAATTTTATTATTTTTATTGAAATGATTTACCTTTCTTTTATAACACTTTCAGCTACTTATTATCTCATACTTCTCACAAAAAACTTCTAAAAAACTGACACTAGAAAAAATGGAGGGGCTAAATCCTAACCTATAATTATATACATGAAGTATTGCAATGCTTTTCTAGTCAAAATAAGACCATGTTTCTTAGAATTTTTGGTTGAGTTTAACACAACTTTACAAAATAGGCTTGTAAAGTGAGAACTATCTCAACTTAGGATATTACTTTTTCCACCCTATGTGTTTCTCACGCGTCTTTTTTTTTTCTTTCAAAAATACCTTTGATTTGGATTATATAATCTGAAACAAATTGTTAGGTTTTTCGGATTATATAATCCGAAATATGCTTTGCCCATATTTACAAAGACTGTGGTTTATATTATTTCAATGACATAAATATAAATGACAAAAATATAAATAAATGCAAATATAAACAAAATTAAAAGGACAAAATGATACAAATAAAATCTCATTTTATTAATATATCAAAACATTTACAATAAAATAACGCTTAAGCTTAAAGCTTTTTAAGCTTATTACATAAAATATTCAAACCTAATGCTAAACTATTAAAAACCTAAAGCTAGGGGGGGAGGAGAAAGAGATGGTGGAGGGGGAGGGGACTGAGGTAAGGTTTGTTTCCTCACTAGGGCGAAAGAGATATTGATGGTGAACCTTGAACCCAAACAAACCAACATGACACCCAGACAAATCAACCGTCAACTCAACCACAGAGACACAAGGAGGGTGGACGGTGTTGAGTATGGACGTCCATCGACCGACTCAACCGGGAGTGTGCAGTTCAGCTGGATGAAGCCCATGAACGACGACGACGACGACGTGAGAATCATGTTCTCGATCTTTGGTCAGTATAATACTAAAGGACCGATCGAGTTGGACGCTTCGTTGGTCAGATCTGTTGAACAAATTCATAAAAGTTTGATCTGGCCCAAGAACTACTAAGAGATCAGGGCTCTGCTGGAGGGACCAGACGAAGACATTAGTTTAGCTGATCCGTGATCTGTTATGTTTAATTTTATTACGTATTTTATGTTGTTGAATTATGTTGTTAAAATAAATATATCTATGGTAAGTTTTATGTTGTTGAAATATGTTGTTTTTTTCTCTTCTTCACACAAATTTATTTTCGTCTGCACCGAAGGAATACATTGAAGAAATACTAAGAGAAATATTTTCTAAAGATCTCCATCATGCTGTCAAATATCTCTCCGCTGAAGTTTACGCTAAAGATGTTCATTTAAAAAGATAGATAGATAGACTCTGAAGATATTCTTCATGCTATCAAATATCTCTCCGTTGAACTTTACGTTAAAGATGTTCATTTAAACACATAGATATATAGATTTTGAAGATCTTCATCATGCTGTCAAATATTTCTCCGCTAAAGATGTTCATTTTAAAAAGATAGATATATAGATTTTGAAGATCTTCATCATGCTGTCAAATATCTCTCCGCTGAACTTTACGCTAAAGATGTTCATTTGTACCTTTTTTTAAAAAAATTTCCTGTGTCATTGGCCATGAAAACCTACAAAAAATGAAACTTAAACACAGTCTGATGCTATTCGGATTATACAATCCGAAAAAATTTAGAGCAGAATTAAAGAAACATGAAATTGATCTTCAATTTTATTGCTAAGTGTCATCACTAATTGTAGGAATAGGTTGGGTCAAGCTAAATAGATTTTGCAAGGTCTTAGTTTGTCTTGTCAAAAAATAAATTTAAAGCATAAGTATATAGCTTGATATATGCTTACTTTTTAGGCCATAGCCCTAACATGTCTTGTTTAAGACAAAAAAAAAAGCCTAAGGTAAGTTTGGCCGTAGGCTCAGTATACCAACCTATTTCGACTCCTATTAAACATATTAAAATTGGAGATCAATACTTCAAACGTATGGTTCGTTTCACCTATATGAATTTCACCTCTCCATTATTTTCTTTAGTAGATTCACGGCTCCATTCTTTGAAACCAAAAATATATATTATTTTCTCGCAAATTTTTAGCTTTAAATATTTTTTATTTAAGGGTTTAATATTTTATTTCTATCTTAAATTTTGGTTCTTTTATAAAATTAAAATACAATTAAAATGCAAAAATATCATCGTTTATATATTACAGACAAAAATATTATCTCGACAAGGATCGTAATGTCCTTTTTATTTTTCTTTAACACCTACAATAAATAATGAAATGTAAAAATAAATACTGTAAAATATTTCACGCTTTCAAATATACATATATAAAACTCCTAACAATCATCACTGTATCGCAAAACAGCATTATGAAGCAGAACAAGTCAATACTACTTGTCTACTTCCATGAAATGCACAAGAAAATAAGTGGAATCATCATGTTTTTAGTGCTTGAAGATGGCGAGCATTGACAATACAATTGAAACTCCGATCATAGCCACTGAATTTGTAATAGATCCAGCAGCTCCGGCATCAGGACCTGGTGCCGGAGACAACGAGGGGCTGAGGTCTTGAGCCGAGGCGATAGAGGCAGCCAACATGGCGACGAAAAAGAAGGAGAAGAATTTCATTGTAGTAGCTGATGATGCCATTGCAAAATTATGGAATATTATAAATTGAAAATTAAAACAGTGGAAATTTGTGAATCTGATTCTGAGGTAAAGTTATGCAAGTTATGTATGTTGAATGGGTGATATGAGAATTGAGAGGGTGTGGGAGAATTTATAAGAGGAGAATTATTTGGAGAAACTCGTGGGGTCCACAGATAACATGGTCATCTAGAATGAGCTTGAGAAACAATTATGCTGACATATCATATGAATGGGTTGGCCGTTAGATGTTTGTATACGTTTGTGAGCTGTGTTAATGTGCTGTCCACTTTTGTTAAAGAAGCAATTAGAATGATCTATTATGTTTGCTTTTTCTTTGAATAACTCAACGGTCATAAAACCAACGTTTATGATTTAAAATAGACCTGGGACTCTTCTAAGTTCTTTTTGTAGTGGTGTACTATTCTAAATTGTAAGAATACATTAACAATTCAAAGTTTGGTGAAGATAATTGTAGAAATTTTCAAATAATAAGGTTGATTATTTTCAAGAAGACTAGGGATTAAGTTTACGTCATCAAGAGTACCTCTGCATTAGATTACTATGGATATTATTTCACTAAAAATATTGGATTTCATCAATTCACAAATTTGAAATCACTAGAAAAAAAAATTGTTATTTGTATCTTCTAAATAAACTTGTATCTCATTCATAAAATCTAGTTCAAATTATGGATCTTAGTTTTGAAAGCTAGACTCAAGACCCACACTAGACACATGATAATGGGTATTCAACATTGTATTGGAGATGAAATCTTAACATATTATTAACTTCACAAATTTCTATTAAATTTACCTAAGAGCGCTCAAGTTCGAAAACAACTTTGAGAATGGAAAAGTGTTAAATTTCTTGAGGAGAACTTGACATCTATTGCAGTCCTACCCAACTCTCATGATTAGTCTTTGCAGTTGCTCGCAAAGAATATCCGATTCAGACATTAAAAACGATTCTATTAAATTTGAAAACTAATATTATTTATCTACCGAACTGATGCATATCTCCATCCAAGATATCCACCGATCAGTAAATCCAATATTTTCATAATAACTTGTAGATTGTTCCAATTAGCACTATCAAAATCCTTGTAAATTTCAAGTTTCAAAGCTACCTCACCTGTTTTACCTTTGTTCTTGCATCACATAAAGTGAAGAGTTTCAAATACAGATAAAGCATTATCCACAATGGAGCAAGAGGGTACAATCACATCTTGCATAAGAGAGATGAACATCCTAATTAAAGAACATTACATCTATAAATATGGCGGAGATCCTTGTCTAACTTGTGACAATATTATTGGAGGATAGTAACTCAAACTATTCTCTACAACGTGAGCAAGATCAAGTTAAAGTAACCAAGAATTATTGAGACAAAAAATGCAATGGGGAGACCTCCTTAGTAATGACTCGAGTTGAAGAAGGGGTGTGTGATCATACATGGGCGCTACCGGTGTTTGGAGGTTAGATTTTCTGTCAGGATGAGGCATAAAGATTTCGACACATTGAGTTCGACAAAGTCTGGATTTCAACCAGAAGGATTTAGGTTCTTTGAAAAGGAAAGATCAAAGGTTCACGTGGGAAGCATGGTAAAGCTATCAAAGTCATTTAGTTTTAGACCGTTGGGTTTTCAGTTATTTTTTCTTATTAGTAGTTTTTCATAGGAAAAAGGGGTCACTAATCATTTATCATAAATTCTATACACTTAAAGTACTAGAGCATAGAGAAATGAGTCAGAATGTATGTATTGATGATCTTGTGAACCATTTGACTATCAAAGCAATACAATTTACTTTTTCTTAATTAGTTTCGTTGCCTTTTAAATTCTAAATCTTTATACACAATGTTGATTCTTGTCGAAAGACAGTTATCTTCATCACAAAACAATTTTATTGATCTTGTTCATAAATAAACTCATGAATATGATGAACATTCATACATTTTCTGAAAAATCTTTGCACAACATGTCCTGAGATTTCTAGATTGATCCTACAAGCAACATTTTAAAACTAGTCTTCTTGTTTACCAAAAACACCGGTAAACAGTATTATAAATAGGGTTGTTAATTTAGAGGGCCTTGAGAATTTGAGCTCGAACTCATATGTCAAGTGGGTTTAAAATATAAAAGATAATGAGCTTCCTTTTTTAAAATTTGCTTTTCTAACTTGTTTTTTTTCTTAAAAACACATCGAAAACGCGTAAATACCCCCGACGGTAGTTAACTACCGTTGGAAAAAATACTGACGGTAGTTAACTATCATTGTGATAAATCCCAGTGGTAGTTAACTACCGTTGCGATCTTTCCCTAAACCAGTACAGACCCACACCCCCTACCTCCTATTCATCCATTACCTTCCGTCAACATACTTCAAATCTAAACCAAATGTGGAATTGACTAGTCGGATCCCATCTTCGTGGGAGCGTGCTGATTCTCAGTTTCCGGATAGTCAATCATCACCAACAAAGTCATTGTCATCTAAAAGAAAAGGTGCTCATATTGGCAATTCTTCACGATCCTCGGTTCCAACGCCTACTCGGGTTCCAAAGCCTATCTTGGTTCCAACTCCTTATGATCCCTTAAGTCCTATTCATTATATGCCAACATTCATGAGACCATTTATTGAGAAAATTGTGGATGTTAAAGGCGATGGGAATTGTGGGTTTAGGGCTATAGCTGAGTACATGGGTTTCACCGAAGAAAGTCAAGTTATGGTTCGCAGAGCACTTATTCGAGAGGTGAAAGATTATATGAATGACTACATGCAGATATATGGGAGAAAGGAACATTATAACTATATCTTGAATGGATTGCATCCTCCCAAAAATAGTAGTGGTATTGCACCTCAAGATAAATGGTTGACATTGTCGGATATGGACCATATCATGTTGGAACAAGAAGAGTCTTGTACAATTCCTCAAAGGTTTTGATGATAACAAAGTATTGAAGAACAATCGGAATACTAACATATGTTCAAGTGTGCAGAATCAAAGATAAAATCTATCATTCAAGGATGAACATATGAAGAGCATCAGAAGGACCATGAGAAGCTAAGAAGACTTAAAGGAAGGTCAACCAGAAGTCAACGTCCTAAAAACATGGGTACCACAAAGATTCTGGTGAGTTACCTCAACAGACTCTGTGATGGTCATCAGACTCAGAAGAAGACCACAGACTTGGATCACCCTCAGATTTGAGAAAATCCTGAGGGACCCAGAATCCACGTATGTTTTGTCTTCTTCTGTCTACGTGCACAAACAGACAAAGGACATCAAGAACAAAGAGAATGCAACTGATAATTCTTCATTCAGCAAAGGAAAATTCAAATACCATTCCACAAGATTAATGCTTCTCAATGCTTCTAGTTTTTCACTTAAGCATCAAATACCCACTTCAACAACTTGTATTCTTCTTTGATTTTCTTGCTTCTAAACATCAACATAAACCATGATCAACATCCACAGAAAGCATGCAAAGCACTAAAGCCCAAGATTTCAAGAAAAGTTCCAATTAATGAGAAGGGGAGTGAGGCTCAGTTAGGAGAGAAACATGGGAGGAGATGAGGCTTCCAAAGTTTACAATAATCATCAATTCACATAAGAATCAAGTGGATATAATTGCATGTTAAGTTTGAATGGTGAAAAGATGAGAATTGGTGGTTTGAATGGGAAAAGAGAGAGAATGAGATGAGGAAAATTATGTGAAATGGGCTTTGGCCTTTAAATGGTCTTGACTAAAATACCAATGTGCCTTTCTCATTAATGTTTCCTCTTGTTCACTTAACTGACACTGCAGACTGACAGAATTTTAAGTAGGATATTACAACCCATGTCCACCTGCTGCATCTTTGGACCCCTTTTCACGCGTTTTTGTGTCTTGCAATGCCTTGGAAATTAAATGAATTTTCTTCACTCTGTATTATCTTCAAATACCTTTTAACAACCACTAAACTTCAATCTTCATATCTTTGATCCTTCACTTGATGTCCTGTTTTGCCAATTTACATTATTTCTCACTAAAAAAGACTCAAAACACCTATGGAGTTGTCTGATTTAGGGTAAAAGTGAATTACAACGACTCGAATTAAAACAATACAAAAAGTTCCTCAAACCATTGACAACTCCTCTAATTGACTTCTATTTTGCCTTCAAATGCAAAGAAAATAACTAAAAACATAGCTAAACACATCATATGTTATTTCATCATCAATATTATTCTACACTTCCTAATAAGCTTTTTAAAGGATGTGTCATTTTTTTTTTGTTTAACTAAATATAAATTTAAAGAGATTTTTATGTTCCTAGATGAGAAAGTCGATATAACAAATTTTGGTCTAGTGTCTATGATAAGTGCCTAAATTGAGTTTAAAAGCATAGTTAATTTAAGCACTTTTCTAGCTTGTTTTGCAAGTTATCATGGGAAATGATCATAATCAATGATCAAATGCCCACTATTGCTTTTACTTCTTTCCCCATCCAATTGTGCAGGAAAATACAAGCCAGGACATAAGCTGAGCAAAGAACATGAAGTTTTGATCAAAGCCATCGCTACAAGCGCAAGCTTCCTCGCTACAAGCGAGTGTAGGCAGGGAAAATCAGAAGGCCATCGCTAGAAGCGCAGGATTGGTCGCTACAAGCGAGCGTAGGCAGGGAAATTGGAGGATTCATCGCTACAAGCGATGGATTGGTCGCTTCAAGCGACCAAGGGCGGTTTAAGGTTCCATGCTGACGTGGATCATTCCCATTGGCCAGAAGACTTCATCGCTACAAGCGACCAGCTCGCCGCTTGTAGCGAGCGTGCATTTTCTCAGATTATAAAAGCCATTCAGCACAGTTTTTATAGGAGTTCATATATATCAGTTAGAGTTCTTTTTAGAATAGAGTTAGAATAGCTTTTTAGACATAAAACAAGGGCTAAGAGCTTTGATCTTCAAGGAGCAAAGGTGATTGGATTGTGGAATCAACCAAAGGCTTTGGGAAATCAAGACTTGGGTTTGTATTTTCATCTTTTCTCTTCTCTTTTGTAAAGCTATCATGAAAATGACCAGCTAAACTTCCCTAGTTGGGATTGGATGCACTCTTTCTAGCTTAGTATGTAATAATCGATTATGCAATATATATGGTTTTAGCAATTTATGTGAATTTGAGTTTTTCTTGCCATTCATTGTCATGTTTTGATTTAAATGTTATTGACGAATACTTTTAAATCTTTGGCGAGAATAACTTCTATCAAAATAAGAAAATCTAGAAATGGATTTGGGTTTTGATAATCGCATATAGTGTCGGAACTTAAAGCTTTCGGATCGTTTGATAGGTTGGGAAATCGTCTGTTAAACGATACGATCGATCTCGCAACGTCATTTGGGAAATCAATGATGTTGTCGAGCGATACGTGGTAATTTCGCTAAAACGCTAAAACTCATATGCATGATCTTTAGATTATATTCGACGCCCGATTGAGGAAATCCTATCTCAACGCTTTTATTCCCTACTTTTTGTCGTCTTTATTTTCCGCATTTTTTCATTACCATAGTTTATGTACAAACATTCGTACAAAACCCTTTTAGCTCAAAACGATAGCGATTGTTGAACGGTTCGAAGTGTCGCACTAATCCCTGTGGAGACGATACAAAAATACTTACCTCGTTTGTTGAATTGTTAATACTGCAACCAACAAAATGGCGCCGTTGCCGGGGATTAGTGTTTAGATATTTTGAACATCGCAATAATTTTTATTGTTTTGAGCTTTTGTAATTATCTTGTTAATATTTTTCTTATCTTTTTGTACATTATATTTTGTGTGCATTAACCCTCTTTGCAAAGCAAAGAAAAGTTTCTTGTTAGCTATTCGTGTTTCAGATTCTCAACAAAGAGGAAATCATGACTGATCATGATTATTTCAACTTCTATACTCCATACGAGTATGAATCCTATCAACAGTATCAACAATATCAGTCTGAAGATGAACAAATGGAAAGAACTGAAAATACATTGCATTTGTTCATGCAACAATCCATGATCAACATGCAAAACACCAACCAAAGACTGAGGAATTTGTCAAGACAGTTGGGGATTTTGCAAGTTCAGTTAAACATGCATAACACCAACCAAAGACTGAGGAATTTGTCAAGCCAGTTGGATGTTTTGCAAGTTCAATTGAACCATCTACCAAGAGTCATGGATGTTCGGACCAACAATCAATCCATTTTGGAATTCGGAGAGATTGTTGAAGACGATGTTGATGAGAGTGAGGAAGAGCCGATGTTTGAAGGATGTGGTATTAAGGAAATGATGGAAGAATTAGAAATACCACACACCATAGAACTTCCTCAACCAAGGTCAGAAACTGAAGAGGCCACTGTTGATAGTGAAGAAGTGTTGGAGATTGAGAAGACGAAACAGTTTCTTAACAAGGAAGAAACTTGTGCAAAGGAGGGGGTGATAGTGAGCAAGGCCGAAATGGAATTGGTAATAGACATATGCTCCTTGCTCACCATATTCTGGATAGGGAGGTATTGGACTCCACATCAGCTTTGCTTAAAGTTCATGGAATTCCTCCCGCAGCAAAGGGATACAAGAGCTGATGTGCGCTCCGTCTCGTATTGGCCACCCTAACGGAAAAGGCGTCGAGCTAACGACGTAAAACAAGCGCTTGTTGGGAGGCAACCCAACTTTGTAAGTATTTATGCTTTATTTTAATTCTCATAATAGTTTTCGCATGAAGGGAATGTGGTGCATTTCAATTTTCAGAAAAATCTGTTACCTGTCATGGTCGCTACAGCGATGAATGCCATCGTTGTAGCGACGAGCTTGAGACTTTTCATCGCTATAGCGACAGGTGGGTCGCTTGTAGCGATGACAGTAAAACTTGTCAGTACAGATTTTCAATTCCACTACCTCCCATTAACTTCATGTGATAAACTTATGTTTAATTATGCATTTTTAATTATGTTCAATAATGTTGAATGGGCTTTAAAATTGTGAATCGCTATCAGATGCATGATAATGATAGAAATTGTATGATTGCACAAAGCCAAGTTAATTGTTTCTTGCTTTTCTATGTGTGTACTTGAATTTAATACGAGTACTTTGCATAAGATTTATCTCATACAATTTTACGTGATAACATGCTTATTATGTGAACCACTTAGAGCTGGCCTAATGTGAGGAATCCTCAAAATCTTTGTATATATGCAAGAGACCGGCATTATAGTTTAACTCGATTGTTTTATGTTAAATCTGATAGTTGTTTTAATTTGTATGAAAGCATTGAAATGATCAAGGCATTTTTTGAATTTGAATAGAAACACTTGACCACAAAAAGCCTACCCGGTGAGAGAGCGAGTATCTGTTAACCCAATTTGAGCCTAATGAATCAGAATCATTAATTATGAACTGCCAATATTCATAAGCACAATGCTTAGTGAATTTGCCCAAATATTTCAAAATCCAGTTCATAGTTAAAACACTATAGGATTCTGATATTCTTACATTCATTTGAACCCTTATCCATCGTGTTTATTGACCTTTGCCTTAATGATAAAGGAACATTCGATTAGGGTGTCTTTGAAATAAGTTGGGGAGAAAGGGAGGTTGTGTTTTTTTATATCAAGTAATGGTGAATATGAGATAATTGATCTTGACAACAGAAAAAGAAAAGAAAAAAGAAAGTAAAGCAAACCAAGAAAAAGAAAAGAGAAAAATAGAAAAAGGTTTGCAATAAAAAGAAAAAGTTGTCAAGATTCAATCAAAGAAAAATTTGAAGTTCACCAAGAGTTGTATTTGAGAAAGGAGGAAGTATGTAAATAGAATGAATGTTCCTCTTGCTTGGCCATTTGAATTCAATATCCCACATATGACAATTCTTTTGTAACCAAGCCAAATTACAACCCTTAAAGACCTTGTGATCATTTGCTTTTATGCTTTTAGAAATGATAATTAGATGGACACATAATTTGATTGGTATGTTAGCATATTTGCCGGATGAGTGTTCATAACCCTCATAATGGAGTTCAATATGTTTATCTACTTTATAAAGAAGTGTGTTAGGTGTGGTTCATAGATAATTATGTTATTGCCTTGCATTGTATGATGTGAATTTTGTGTTTAGGACTTATGTCATATTCATTGTATATATCTAGATTAATGAGAAACTTTGTACTTGCCCGCGCAATCCGCATTTGAATTAGGTCATCTGAAAACTTTTCATTTCTTTGCATGTATGTTAAAAAATTTGTCCAAAGCCTTGTTTTTCTATTTGTTTGAGTCCTTTGTTTGAGGACAAACAAAGATTTAAGTTGGGGAGTGTGATAAGTGCCTAAATTGAGTTTAAAAGCATAGTTAATTTAAGCACTTTTCTAGCTTGTTTTGCAAGTTATCATGGGAAATGATCATAATCAATGATCAAATGCCCACTATTGCTTTTACTTCTTTCCCCATCCAATTGTGCAGGAAAATACAAGCCAGGACATAAGCTGAGCAAAGAACATGAAGTTTTGATCAAAGCCATCGCTACAAGCACAAGCTTCCTCGCTACAAGCGAGTGTAGGCAGGGAAAATCAGAAGGCCATCGCTAGAAGCGCAGGATTGGTCGCTACAAGCGAGCGTAGGCAGGGAAATTGGAGGATTCATCGCTACAAGCGATGGATTGGTCGCTTCAAGCGACCAAGGGCGGTTTAAGGTTCCATGCTGACGTGGATCATTCCCATTGGCCAGAAGACTTCATCGCTACAAGCGACCAGCTCGCCGCTTGTAGCGAGCGTGCATTTTCTCAGATTATAAAAGCCATTCAGCACAGTTTTTATAGGAGTTCATATATATCAGTTAGAGTTCTTTTTAGAATAGAGTTAGAATAGCTTTTTAGACATAAAACAAGGGCTAAGAGCTTTGATCTTCAAGGAGCAAAGGTGATTGGATTGTGGAATCAACCAAAGGCTTTGGGAAATCAAGACTTGGGTTTGTATTTTCATCTTTTCTCTTCTCTTTTGTAAAGCTATCATGAAAATGACCAGCTAAACTTCCCCTAGTTGGGATTGGATGCACTCTTTCTAGCTTAGTATGTAATAATCGATTATGCAATATATATGGTTTTAGCAATTTATGTGAATTTGAGTTTTTCTTGCCATTCATTGTCATGTTTTGATTTAAATGTTATTGACGAATACTTTTAAATCTTTGGCGAGAATAACTTCTATCAAAATAAGAAAATCTAGAAATGGATTTGGGTTTTGATAATCGCATATAGTGTCGGAACTTAAAGCTTTCGGATCGTTTGATAGGTTGGGAAATCGTCTGTTAAACGATACGATCGATCTCGCAACGTCATTTGGGAAATCAATGATGTTGTCGAGCGATACGTGGTAATTTCGCTAAAACGCTAAAACTCATATGCATGATCTTTAGATTATATTCGACGCCCGATTGAGGAAATCCTATCTCAACGCTTTTATTCCCTACTTTTTGTCGTCTTTATTTTCCGCATTTTTTCATTACCATAGTTTATGTACAAACATTCGTACAAAACCCTTTTAGCTCAAAACGATAGCGATTGTTGAACGGTTCGAAGTGTCGCACTAATCCCTGTGGAGACGATACAAAAATACTTACCTCGTTTGTTGAATTGTTAATACTGCAACCAACAAAATGGCGCCGTTGCCGGGGATTAGTGTTTAGATATTTTGAACATCGCAATAATTTTTATTGTTTTGAGCTTTTGTAATTATCTTGTTAATATTTTTCTTATCTTTTTGTACATTATATTTTGTGTGCATTAACCCTCTTTGCAAAGCAAAGAAAAGTTTCTTGTTAGCTATTCGTGTTTCAGATTCTCAACAAAGAGGAAATCATGACTGATCATGATTATTTCAACTTCTATACTCCATACGAGTATGAATCCTATCAACAGTATCAGTCTGAAGATGAACAAATGGAAAGAACTGAAAATACATTGCATTTGTTCATGCAACAATCCATGATCAACATGCAAAACACCAACCAAAGACTGAGGAATTTGTCAAGACAGTTGGGGATTTTGCAAGTTCAGTTAAACATGCATAACACCAACCAAAGACTGAGGAATTTGTCAAGCCAGTTGGATGTTTTGCAAGTTCAATTGAACCATCTACCAAGAGTCATGGATGTTCGGACCAACAATCAATCCATTTTGGAATTCGGAGAGATTGTTGAAGACGATGTTGATGAGAGTGAGGAAGAGCCGATGTTTGAAGGATGTGGTATTAAGGAAATGATGGAAGAATTAGAAATACCACACACCATAGAACTTCCTCAACCAAGGTCAGAAACTGAAGAGGCCACTGTTGATAGTGAAGAAGTGTTGGAGATTGAGAAGACGAAACAGTTTCTTAACAAGGAAGAAACTTGTGCAAAGGAGGGGGTGATAGTGAGCAAGGCCGAAATGGAATTGGTAATAGACATATGCTCCTTGCTCACCATATTCTGGATAGGGAGGTATTGGACTCCACATCAGCTTTGCTTAAAGTTCATGGAATTCCTCCCGCAGCAAAGGGATACAAGAGCTGATGTGCGCTCCGTCTCGTATTGGCCACCCTAACGGAAAAGGCGTCGAGCTAACGACGTAAAACAAGCGCTTGTTGGGAGGCAACCCAACTTTGTAAGTATTTATGCTTTATTTTAATTCTCATAATAGTTTTCGCATGAAGGGAATGTGGTGCATTTCAATTTTCAGAAAAATCTGTTACCTGTCATGGTCGCTACAGCGATGAATGCCATCGCTGTAGCGACGAGCTTGAGACTTTTCATCGCTATAGCGACAGGTGGGTCGCTTGTAGCGATGACAGTAAAACTTGTCAGTACAGATTTTCAATTCCACTACCTCCCATTAACTTCATGTGATAAACTTATGTTTAATTATGCATTTTTAATTATGTTCAATAATGTTGAATGGGCTTTAAAATTGTGAATCGCTATCAGATGCATGATAATGATAGAAATTGTATGATTGCACAAAGCCAAGTTAATTGTTTCTTGCTTTTCTATGTGTGTACTTGAATTTAATACGAGTACTTTGCATAAGATTTATCTCATACAATTTTACGTGATAACATGCTTATTATGTGAACCACTTAGAGCTGGCCTAATGTGAGGAATCCTCAAAATCTTTGTATATATGCAGGAGACCGGCATTATAGTTTAACTCGATTGTTTTATGTTAAATCTGATAGTTGTTTTAATTTGTATGAAAGCATTGAAATGATCAAGGCATTTTTTGAATTTGAATAGAAACACTTGACCACAAAAAGCCTACCCGGTGAGAGAGCGAGTATCTGTTAACCCAATTTGAGCCTAATGAATCAGAATCATTAATTATGAACTGCCAATATTCATAAGCACAATGCTTAGTGAATTTGCCCAAATATTTCAAAATCCAGTTCATAGTTAAAACACTATAGGATTCTGATATTCTTACATTCATTTGAACCCTTATCCATCGTGTTTATTGACCTTTGCCTTAATGATAAAGGAACATTCGATTAGGGTGTCTTTGAAATAAGTTGGGGAGAAAGGGAGGTTGTGTTTTTTTATATCAAGTAATGGTGAATATGAGATAATTGATCTTGACAACAGAAAAAGAAAAGAAAAAAGAAAGTAAAGCAAACCAAGAAAAAGAAAAGAGAAAAATAGAAAAAGGTTTGCAATAAAAAGAAAAAGTTGTCAAGATTCAATCAAAGAAAAATTTGAAGTTCACCAAGAGTTGTATTTGAGAAAGGAGGAAGTATGTAAATAGAATGAATGTTCCTCTTGCTTGGCCATTTGAATTCAATATCCCACATATGACAATTCTTTTGTAACCAAGCCAAATTACAACCCTTAAAGACCTTGTGATCATTTGCTTTTATGCTTTTAGAAATGATAATTAGATGGACACATAACTTGATTGGTATGTTAGCATATTTGCCGGATGAGTGTTCATAACCCTCACAATGGAGTTCAATATGTTTATCTACTTTATAAAGAAGTGTGTTAGGTGTGGTTCATAGATAATTATGTTATTGCCTTGCATTGTATGATGTGAATTTTGTGTTTAGGACTTATGTCATATTCATTGTATATATCTAGATTAATGAGAAACTTTGTACTTGCCCGCGCAATCCGCATTTGAATTAGGTCATCTGAAAACTTTTCATTTCTTTGCATGTATGTTAAAAAATTTGTCCAAAGCCTTGTTTTTCTATTTGTTTGAGTCCTTTGTTTGAGGACAAACAAAGATTTAAGTTGGGGAGTGTGATAAGTGCCTAAATTGAGTTTAAAAGCATAGTTAATTTAAGCACTTTTCTAGCTTGTTTTGCAAGTTATCATGGGAAATGATCATAATCAATGATCAAATGCCCACTATTGCTTTTACTTCTTTCCCCATCCAATTGTGCAGGAAAATACAAGCCAGGATATAATCTGAGCAAAGAATATGAAGTTTTGATCAAAGCCATCGCTACAAGCGCAAGCTTCCTCGCTACAAGCGAGCGTAGGCAGGGAAAATCAGAAGGCCATCGCTAGAAGCGCAGGATTGGTCGCTACAAGCGAGCGTAGGCAGGGAAATTGGAGGATTCATCGCTACAAGCGATGGATTGGTCGCTTCAAGCGACCAAGGGCGGTTTAAGGTTCCATGCTGACGTGGATCATTCCCATTGGCCAGAAGACTTCATCGCTACAAGCGACCAGCTCGTCGCTTGTAGCGAGCGTGCATTTTCTCAGATTATAAAAGCCATTCAGCACAGTTTTTATAGGAGTTCATATATATCAGTTAGAGTTCTTTTTAGAATAGAGTTAGAATAGCTTTTTAGACATAAAACAAGGGCTAAGAGCTTTGATCTTCAAGGAGCAAAGGTGATTGGATTGTGGAATCAACCAAAGGCTTTGGGAAATCAAGACTTGGGTTTGTATTTTCATCTTTTCTCTTCTCTTTTGTAAAGCTATCATGAAAATGACCAGCTAAACTTCCCCTAGTTGGGATTGGATGCACTCTTTCTAGCTTAGTATGTAATAATCGATTATGCAATATATATGGTTTTAGCAATTTATGTGAATTTGAGTTTTTCTTGCCATTCATTGTCATGTTTTGATTTAAATGTTATTGACGAATACTTTTAAATCTTTGGCGAGAATAACTTCTATCAAAATAAGAAAATCTAGAAATGGATTTGGGTTTTGATAATCGCATATAGTGTCGGACCTTAAAGCTTTCGGATCGTTTGATAGGTTGGGAAATCGTCTGTTAAACGATACGATCGATCTCGCAACGTCATTTGGGAAATCAATGATGTTGTCGAGCGATACGTGGTAATTTCGCTAAAACGCTAAAACTCATATGCATGATCTTTAGATTATATTCGACGCCCGATTGAGGAAATCCTATCTCAACGCTTTTATTCCCTACTTTTTGTCGTCTTTATTTTCCGCATTTTTTCATTACCATAGTTTATGTACAAACATTCGTACAAAACCCTTTTAGCTCAAAACGATAGCGATTGTTGAACGGTTCGAAGTGTCGCACTAATCCCTGTGGAGACGATACAAAAATACTTACCTCGTTTGTTGAATTGTTAATACTGCAACCAACAGTCTATTAAATATATATTTTTTTATTTTATATAGAAAACATTGTTAAATTTTTGCACCGCACCCATCACAAATTTTATGTGTTTATATTTGTGGAAGCAAACTTTAATGAATCGAATAATAAAATCCATATGATAAAATTTTGAAAACTCTTGACTATTTTCAAAATATCAAAATTAATGTAGTGTTTCTATTAAATATTTCTTTATTTTGTATGCAAAACAAAGTTAAATATTTGTAACGCGCTCGTGTTGGATTTTATTTTAAATTTGTTGAAACAAATTTTTATGTCTCAATATGAGAAATTAGTGAGATTAACCAGACATATTAGAAAAAATGGTGAGATTAAGTCCCTCACTTATTTGAACTAATATAATTAGGAAGTCTTAGGATTTCAATTTGCTTGCCCTAGCTCATTTTTAGTGAATTATAATAAATAAATGTTCCATTTTTATTTCTTTTTAGTTTATCTGTTTTGATCAATTATTCTTTTTATTTTATCTATATGTTACTTAGAGATACTTATATAATTTTTTATCATGTGTATCAATGATAAATTTTAGGAGGTCATGCATGTTTCTTCCAACAAATTAATTAAGAGTTTATAATATATAAAAGTTTTATTAAAAATAAAATAAATATTTATAAATAATATTTTTATAACAATCTGTCGAACCCTTCATGAAGGATGTATAGAAAATTTCATGCAAACCAGTAGAACACTGGTGCATTCGCAAGGGTCGCGTAAAATTGTAGCAGTTATATCAAAAACAATTACATTTGTAATATTGTGAAGTGTTTAAAGATGAAAACCTACTCCATGGAGATGATTGAAATGTGCTCTGGCGATTTTTTATGAGTGTATTTTCACTGTTCACTAAACAAACCCACAACCAAAGTAACCTCCTATCACCGCCCTTTCCAAACCATGTCCACCACCAAAACCACCGCTCCACCACCTTTCACAGTTCCATGGCCTTGTCTTTATTTTGAGTCTATTTCTCATGCCAACCTTCCCAGCAAGAAAGTTACACCACTTATTACACAAAAGAAAACCTTTGCCCAAGCCCTAAGTAACGTGTGTGATATTCCTCTAAGACAACTGCCTCAGCCATGCATGAAGGGCGATCGCCTTGCTATTGAAATACCAGAAGAGGAATACTTAGCTCGAATGGAAGAATCGAAATTCAGTTTGCATGGGAGAATCATCTGGCCAAAAGGGTCAAGCCCAGGTACAGTTGATAGCTTACGCTCCAAGTTGTCTCTATTATGGAAATCATTAGGGAGATGGGGGATCACATCAATAGGAAAGGGATTTTATGAATTTACTTTCTCTTCCCTTGAAGATTTGAGAAGGGTCAGGTCCTTAGGTTCATGGGTTTTGAATCCCGGTGTTTTGAAACTCTTTGCATGGTCCTAGGATTTTAACCCTAGCATGCAACAACAAACTATAACTCAAGTTTGGATTCACATCTATGGATTGTCACAAGAATACTAGAGGAAGAAAATCTTATTTGTGATTGCTTCAAGTGTAGGTACACCCATATGCACTGATTCCATTACCAATAAGCCTAAAATAGAAAGATCTTTTGGTCACTTTGTCAGAGTTTTAGTGGATTTGGATTTGAGTCAGGAGCTAAGGAATAGAGTTCTTGCGGAAAGAAAAGGTTTTCCCTTCTTTGTAGATTTTGAGTATGAAAATCTCCCTGATTTTTGTACTCATTGTAATTGCACTGGCCACTATGTGGAGATTTGCAAGAGACTGAAGGATGCTAAACGAAAACAACATGTGGTTCAAGAAACTAAACCCAGACAAACTTCTGTTCCCAAAGTGAAAGCTCCTATGGTTGTGCATGTGGAATCTAGCTTAAAAAATCAGTCCCCTGCTGATTTAGAGTTGGAGGAGGAGATTAATGAAGCCATTGAAGCTCACCAAGCTGCTTTTGGGGATAACCAACAAGAAATGAATGAAAACAATGAAGATTATGTTGATGTTGAGGAGGTTCAAAGTAGTGATGGCTCTTTTGTTGAGGCCACTCAACAAAATCTTGTTATTGTCAGTTCCAGCAGTCCTAGCTCAATTAATCATGAAAATGTGGTGCAAAAAGATGTGGAGTTTCTCAATGAATCATGGGCCCATTAATCTTGTTATTGTATTTGAATATATTCCTTGATATGGAATGAACCGTTCTTTTCCAAGGAGACACAGCTTACATCAACGTACATTTGTACATGGGAATGTTGGAGGTACGGTTTGTACTATGTCCTTTCCTGAAAGTGACATCCATAATTTACTTCTGAAACTTTAGAGCCACCATGTCTGAACTTGCAGACGATTCAGTAACAAACTTCTTCAGCTTTCCTGTGTCTGGCTTCCAAAGAATATGACTATCAGAGTCTGAGTCTTCAGCTTCTGGAGTAGCCTTCAGAGTCTGGGTATCCTTCACAGTCTGACCAACAGAGTCCGAGTCTTCAGCTTCTAGAGTACCTTCAGAGTCTGACTTGAAACAAGCTTCTCTTGAAAATCCTTTGCTACTTACTTGTTCTTTCAGAACCAATACATGAATAAATTAATATAATTTTTTGTTTATGGTCCTGCACACTTGAACAAATATCAGCATATCCAATTGATCTTTTAATACCTTATTATCATCAAAACTCAAGAGGCATTGTCATAACCCAATTTTGCCCCAGCCAAAACTTTCTTTTCTTTCTTCTTATTTCCTATTTTTTTTCTAAAAAAAAGTCAATGTTGACCAAAGTCAACTGTTTGCCGAAGTCAACCTTTGACTGAAGTCAACAGTTGACTAAAAGTCATTTTTTTTTTTCCAAAAATGTGTTTTTACACCAAACATTCCAATTTTATTTCATTTCATTCCTATTACATTTCTAATCACAATTCCACACTATTTTTGTTTTATTATTTTCAAAATCATCAAGATTCAAATTTTTTTTTAAAAAAAAAAACACTAACTTTGACAAATTCACCCAAAATGCACATTTCACCCATATTTCAATTCTTTCCCCACAATTTGTGCACCTAGAATCATCCTCACACATAACATCTCATCATTATCCAACACATCATCACTCACCACCAAAAGTCATCAAAAAAAGTACCAAAAAACTCATTTTTTGCAAAAATTCCAAACTACCCTTTCTTACTCCCCACTTAACCTAATTTGGAACCCTTGCTGACCAAGTTTCTCCCTCTATAAGTACCCAACAAAATCAGAGAGGGAGGAGGCCGAAAATTGAGAGAGAAAAATCACCATTTTCATCAAAAATTCCAAAATCTTCATTTCTTCATATAACTCCACCATTTTTCCATCAAAAGTACATAAACACTTCCAACAAACCAAAAACACTCAAAACCTCAAGAAAAACCATTCAAAATCGTGAAATTAAAACCACAATTTTTCATGGAAAAGTGTTAGTGAGTTGGACCATTTTCAAAGCTTAAACAAGGTAGATTCCAGTTGATTTATGTTCCTGGAAGTGTGGTGAAGCTTTTCCAATGTTTAAATTTGCATAGAATTGCTTAATTTGTGTTTTTGTATTTTCAAATTTGAAGTTGTTGTTTACGTTTTTTTTACACAAGCCTCTACTATGAAATTTAAGCATAGATTCATGATCAGTGCGAAAAAATCGAGCAAGATGGTATATCCATTTGCGATTTTTTAGGTCCGTTTGAGATTTGGAGTTTTTGAGTTTTTCTCCCATGGATGTTGTTGTTGCTGATCGGTTGTTCATCTTGAGGAAGAAGAAGTTGACTTTCTTCTTCCTTGACCGCGGACCCCACACTCTTTTTTTTGCTTTTTGCTGTTTTTTTATTGAAGAGAATGGGTCTTGGGCCTTGGTACTAAATTTGTTGAGCTTTTTGCTCACCCCTTTTCTGATTTAAACCCCCCTGTGACTTTATTATTTGCTTTTTAGCTTATTCAAATAAGTGATTATTTGAACAATAGCTTATTTAAGCTTATTGAGTCAAATCTTTACACTAACATAGTAATCTTTTCAGATCTTCTTTTCAATTTTGTTGGATTATTTTTATAAGTCATTTTCTTTATTTTAACCGCTTTTTAGCTTATCCAAATAAGTGATTATTTGAACAATAGCTTATTTAAGCTTATTGAGTCAAATTTTTACACTAACATAGCGATCTTTTCAGATCTTCTATTCTATTTTTTGGCTTATTTTATAAGTCATTTTCCTTATTCTAATCGCTTTTTAGCTTATCAAAATAAGTGATTATTTGAACAGTAGCTTATTTAAGCTTATTGAGTCAAATTTTCTTCTTTTTTTTCTTTATGTACTTGCTGTTTTTATTTAGTATTATTATTTCATTTGTTTTCCCTTTTTATTTTTTTACTATCTATTTCATTTGCTTTATTTTAGTTTATTAGTATCATATCTTGCATTTTATATTTATTTACCATTTTTTTTGCTTATTATGCCTTAGAATTTATTTAGGAACGAATGTAGTTATAAATGAGAATATTGCATTGCATACATATTTACATCATTTCATGCATTTGATATTTATTATGCTTTAGAATGTATTTTAGGAACCAATGTAAATATAAATGAGAAAGTTGCATTGCATGCATATTTATTTATTCCGCTTTATGTCAAAAATCAAAATCAAAATAAGTGATTAGTATAATCCAAGGAAAATGGGACTTTCATTTTGATCTAACGTCATTATGAAATCCCTCGTGTTTAGTTTATTTTTTTTATCACGCTTAATCTTTTAGACTCCAAGTAGAAAAACCATAAAAAATCAAAAACATTCAAATAATTAAAACCTCATAAAAAATATATTTTATTAACAAACCTTGGTTTTGAAACCAAGTGATTCCTCATTTTCCCTAAAATCAATTTTGAATCAATCTTAATTATATTAGACTTTATTTTCTACATTTGAAATCAATCAACTTCACTCTTTTGCTACTTTGGCTCATCTTATCTTTAACAATATTTTCAAACTTTAAAATCAATCAAACAAATCACTCGGCTTTTTACCCTGTACTACATGATTTTGATCCCATTCGGGTATGTAGGCAAAAGACTTTGTCTTTCTAAATCAACAAAATAAAAAAAAAAACATTTTTCTCTCCTTTCACTCATCACTTTAGTCATTTTTTACACTTAGGCTTTTATTTACAAGCAAATAGTCAATTTAGCACAAGATAAATAAAAACATGAGGTTCCTATAGAATACTATAGACGCTTACGGTGCTAATACCTTCCCTTTGCGTAACCAACCCCCAGACCTTTGATCTCTAAAAAATAGGGTTTTTTTTTCGAACTTTCCCCTTTCCCTTGGAAAAATAAAAGCTCGGTGATGGACTTAAAATTGCGAGTCAACGCTAACTAATAACTTGATATCCAAAAATCACCGCGACAGAAAATGGCGACTTTACTGGGGAAAATGTCCCAAGTGGGTTAAACCTATCTTGTTTATCTTTATCGTTGTGCTTTAAAATATGTGCCTATGTGTTTACTTTTTACGTGAGTGGTGAGATAAGTCTTACACCCGGACTTGAGGGGAACATAAGATAGGATGGTGGTATAATCATAGTGCCTTTTCGAGAGTAAATCTTAGATGTGGCACATGTGATAACCCCACTCAATGGAGGGATCTTGGAAGTAATACTATGTCAACATGAGTGTTCATGTTTGACACTGCTATTTTCAAGTGACCTATGAAGTTGAGAACCTTTAGTTTACACTTAACCCATCTTAGCCTTTTTAGGGCGTAGTGCGGTGGCTAATCAAGAGTAATCTTGAGTTGGTTGATACGCGATACTACACTCAAACGAGACTTTCTTACAAATGTTGTTGGACCGAGAGTCAATCTCGTAATCCGATAATATTTGGAAAAGGGTTGAGGACTTTGGGAACTTGGTAGAACTCGTGATACAGGTATATGTAAAACTGTAGTCCTTACCAAATGGCGTGTTTCCCTTGACTCCAACGTTATGGACTTAACCTCACCATGTTTTCTCTGTTCTTTAGCATACTCATGCATACATGCATCCATTCATAAATACCTTTTTTTCATCCAATTATCGAAGGACTTAAATAAGTTTTTTTTGTAAACGTCCTAGATATGGACATTGCAAGAAGAAGCACTAGGAAATACACCTTCAAGAACCCAGATTTATCTAGCTTCTAAAAAGGAACTGTTTTGTAATGTTTTAATGCTCAAATGAATGTTCAACTATGATGTCTGCAATTACTTTGATAGGTCCTTCGATAAAATAAAAAAATTTGTTGTTTATTTTTGCATGCACATATCATGCATCATATTGCATTCATAGTTTCCAAACCGAGTCTTACATTTTGTTCATTAAACAAGGTCAACCTACCTCAGTTAAGGAAAAGTGGCCCGACGCATTCACCACAAGCCCACTTGTACTTACAACACTCGGGCAAACCAGAAGAGAAGAATGGATTTAATTGAGCAAGACAACCAGAAACTTTGTGAAGAGGTAGCTACCCGTCGTGAAGGAATTGAGAAGTTAACTGCCATGATGACTACCTTGTTAGCAACTCAGGCTCAGATGCCGGTCCCTCAGCCTGCCATCACTTCTCCAAAGCAGCCGATCACGACTGCCATTCCAATTTCAACTGTGCTTGCTAATACTCCGCAGCCCATCATGACTAGAGCTTACCCATGGGGCATGCCGCTTTCGTTAAGTGAAGGTTTCTCTCCCGCTGTTTCTAAGATTCCAACTCCATTTACTCGACAGTCAATACCGGTTTCTCAGCCCAGTCCACCTATCCCTCAAGCAGCTGTGACTTATTCAGCACCTTTCATCCATACTGTACAGCAAGAACAAGGACCCATCTTCCATGCTGGAAGTGTTGAAGCATGCGATAGAGTGGATGACTTACAAGACAAGTACAACGAGATGCAACGAGAAATGAGGGCTCTCCGTGGGAAAGAGTTGTTTGGTCAAAATGCTCATGAGCTCTATTTGGTCCCCAATGTGGTGATACCACATAAGTTCAAGGTCCCCAGTTTTGAGAAATACAAGGGGAACACTTGCCCTAGGGCCCATCTGGTGATGTATGCAAGAAAAATGTCGACACAGACCGATAATGACAAGCTCCTTATCCACTACTTTCAGGATAGTTTGACTGGTGCTGCACTGAGGTGGTACATGGATTTGGATGGTGCCGACATCCACACCTTCAACGATCTGGCCAATGCTTTCATCCAACAGTACAAATACAACTCGTACTTAGCCCCAGATAGAGATGAGCTTCGGGCCCTAACTCAGAAAGATAGAGAATCCTTCAAGGAATACGCCCAAAGGTGGAGAGAGCTGGCTGCACAAATCCGTCCACCTCTAGAGGAGAAAGAATTGACTAAGCTGTTTCTCAACACTCTTAGCCCATTTTATTTCGAGAAGATGGTCGCAAGTGCACCAAATGATTTCATTGAGATGGTAGGTATGGGAATGTGTCTCGAGGAAGGAGTCCGGGAAGGGCGTTTGGTGAAGGAGAGTACCCTGGCCAGCAGTACAAAAAAATTTGGAAGCAAATACCCAAGGAAGAAGGAACAAGACGTCAGCATGATAGCCCATGGAGGACCCCGTTCGGGATATCCATCCTACCCACATATTGCCGCCATTTCACCATCCATCCCTACACCTCAAAATCCAAGCTATCAAACCCAAGTGCCACAAAGACCTCCATCCCACTATCCACCATCATATCAACAATCTTACCCACAAAATCCACAACAACCTCGCCAACAACCATTTTACCCCCAACGACAACAACCTCACCCCCAACAACCCTTTAATCAACAAAATTGCCAGAAAATAGTATTTGACCCTATACCAATGAAGTACGCGGATTTGCTTCCCGCTCTGATTGCAAAAAATCTTGTCCAAACCAGGGCACCTCCTTCTGTTCCAGATGTACTGCCTGCGTGGTATCGTCCCGACCTCACATGTGCCTTCCATCAAGGAGCACCAGGTCATGATGTCGAGCATTATTATGCTCTCAAGAACGAGGTTCAGAAGTTTATCCGTGCTAAGTTTCTATCTTTCAAAGACTTCAATCCCAATGTCCAAGCTACCCCCCAACAAGACCATGGGTCCTCCAGCAACATGATTCAAGGTCATCGGGAAGCCAGTCCCATTTCCAGTGCCCAAGATATCAAGACACCTTTGGTTCCAATGCACGTCAAGATGTGCGAGGTAGCTCTATTCAACCACCATCATGCTGACTACAAAGTGTGTTCTAAAAATCCTCGAGGATGTCTGCAAGTTCAAAATGACATACAAGGATTGATGGACAAGAAGGAGCTTGTTGTTACGAGGAAGGACAAAAGTGTTTGTGTTATAACTCCGAAATTCAATATCCTAGAGTGTTTGGAGTTAACTTTAAGTAACCAGAAGTCTGTTGCCGCTCCTCTAGTGATCTGCTTACTAGGACCTCTACCATACACTTCAGAGAAAGCAATTCCTTACAAGTATGATGCCACCATATTGAATGATGGTCAAGAAGTACACATACCTCCTTTGGCCTCTGTGGTTAATATTGCGGACAGTAGCAAGGTGTTAAGAAGTGGAAATTTTCTCCCAACGTCAGTTAAAGGAAAGACCAGTGCTCCAGTTGTTGATCAAGTACAAGTGCAAGATCCCGACAAGAGTAAAGAGGTGGGTCAGTCTAGCAGAAATGCCAACTTGGGTTCCGATGAAGTCTTGAAGATGATCAAGAGAAGTGATTACAAAATAATAGATCAGTTGTTGCAAACACCCTCTAAAATCTCCATGTTGTCTCTGTTAATGAGTTCTGATGCTCATAGGGAAGCATTGATGAAAGTTTTGGACCAGGCTTACGTAGATCATGATGTGACCCTTGGTCAGTTCGGGGGTATAATTGGGAATATCACCGCTTGCAATAATCTGGGTTTTAGTGAAGAAGAACTCCTGGAGGCAGGAAGAAACCACAATTTGGCACTACATATCTCAATCAATTGCAAAACGGACGCTCTGTCCAATGTGCTAGTGGATATCGGGTCGTCTCTGAACGTAATGGCGAAAACCACTCTTGACAAACTCTCATATCATGATGCACCTCTGAGGCACAGTGGAGTGGTGGTAAAGGCTTTTGATGGATCAATAAAATCAGTGATCGGCGAAGTAGACCTGCCTATTACGATCGGGCCTCCGGTGTTTCAGATTACTTTTCAAGTTATGAACATTTAGGCTGCCTATAGTTGCCTACTAGGGAGGCCTTGGATTCATGAAGCTTGAGTGGTGACATCCACACTCCACCAGAAGCTCAAGTTTGTTCAAAATGGAAAGTTGGTGACGGTAAGCGGAAAGGAAGCATTATTGGTAAGCCATTTGTCGGCTTTCTCTTTCATTAGTGCTGATAATATGGACAGGACATCTTTTCAACGGCTCTCCACAGAGGGTGAAGGCATGAATAGAGGTGAAACGTCTATGGCTTCTCTGAAGGATGCACAGAGGGTGGTGCATGAAGGTGTAGCTACGAGCTGGGGGCAGTTAGTACAGTTGCCAAAAAACAAGTCTAGAAAAGGTTTGGGCTTTACTCCACTGGTAGGATTTGCCAAGCCAAGTGGTATTATTGAACCAATTGAAGACACTTTCCGCAGCGCAAGATTCATTCATTCCCCGATGGAAGCTAATGCCATTGTTGAAGATAAGTCTGAAGAGGTGGCACTTGTTCTTGTGACACCAGGAAGATTTTGTTGCAATTGGGTCGCTGTTGACGTCCCTTCTGTTATTCATTCATCAAAGTAATGTTTTTGTTTGTTTATCTTTTTCAAAAATCATTTCGTCTTTCCCGAGGCGAAAAGAAATTCATGTAGTGCTTTATTTTAACTTCAAGTATTACTATCATCAATGAAAATCATCGATTTTATCATGACCTTTACTTTATGTTTACTTTATTACTTTTTCTGGAAAATGGTAACACGAAAAACCCAAAAAAACTTCTTTTTCTTTTTCTCTAATCAATTTTAAATATCTGCATCAACTCATTTTTTAAATCAATCATGAATCACACATGTAGACTAGATATCGATAAATCCGTTGAACACTGTAACCCTATGCACCCTCCCAACTTTGAGTTTACTGTCTACGAAGCTGAAGAAGAGGAGGACGAAGAGATTCCAGGTGAGTTCAGGCGCTTGCTAGAGCAAGAAAGGAATGCCATTCAGCCTCATGAGGAAGCAATAGAAGTTATTAACTTGGGTTCCGAGGAAGATAGGAAAGAAGTCAAGATTGTAGTACTACTGAATACAACCGTCAAGAAAAGAATGATTGAACTTCTCAAGGAATATGTTGATATATTCGCATGATCGTATCGAGATATGCCAAGATTAGATCCCGAGATTATGGAGCACCGACTGCCTTTGAAGCCTGAATGCCCTCCGGTTAAGCAGAAGTTGAGAAGAACTCACCCTGATATGGCTCTCAAGATCAAAGAGGAAGTGCAAAAACAAATTGATGCGGGTTTCCTTGTAACATCTGAATATCCTCAATGGTTGGCCAACATAGTGCTTGTTCCTAAGAAAGATAGTAAGGTCAGGATGTGTGTTGATTATCGAGACTTGAACAAGGCTAGTCCGAAAGACGATTTCCCTTTACCTCACATTGATGTATTGGTTGATAGCACTGCTAAATCCAAGGTCTTCTCCTTCATGGACGGTTTCTTCGGATACAATCAGATCAAGATGGCAATTGAAGATAGAGAAAAGACATCTTTCGTTACGCCTTGGGGCACTTTCTGTTACAAAGTAATGCCTTTTGGGTTGATAAATGCAGGTGCTACTTACCAAAGAGGCATGACTACTATTTTCCATGACATGATGCACAAAGAGATTGAGGTGTATGTGGATGATATGATCATCAAATCAGGCACCGAAGAAGAACATGTTGAGTATTTGTTGAAGATGTTTCAACAGTTGAGAAAGTATCGACTCCGTCTGAATCCAACAAGTGTACATTTGGTGTTAGATCCGGGAAGCTCTTGGGCTTCATTGTCAGTCAGAAGGGTATTGAAGTAGATCCCGACAAGGTCAGAGCTATCAGAGAAATGCCTACTCCATAAACAGAGAAACAAGTGAGAGGATTTCTTGGACGTTTAAACTACATCTCCAGATTCATCTCTCACATGACAGCCACATGTGGGCTAACACTACAAGAAAACATGATTTTAGCCTCAAAATTTAGCGTCGGCCACCGACACCGACGCTAATAGCGTCCACTTAGAGTCGGAATAACACACTCTACAACAATGTCTAATTTCCCTTTATTTTTTTAAAAATTTAGAGTCGGCCCAGTCGAGGCTAAAGGTTAGGGGATCCACATAAGACTTTTTAGAGCATATTTAGAGTCGGTCTGTCCAACTCTATTATTTTTATTGATAAAAATTTAATTTTACAAAATTAATATTACCTCTTTTTTCTCAAGTAGGACCCACATATAATTTTTAGATCAGATATAGAGTCGGCTTAGCCGACTCTACTGTTTTTGCTAATAAAATTTAATTTCTATATAATTATATTAAATCACTTACCGAAAAATCTCCACCACTCATCTAAAAACCCTATCACTACTTTTCATCAAACTCATCTAAAATACTATCCCCAATTTCTTTTTCTTCTCTTTTGAAGCTAACCATTACACCTCTCTCTCTCTCAAAAATTTGATTTGTCTCTCTCGAACTCGTAGAGATCCTTCACATAGCCGTCGCTGAAACTCATTGAATCCATGGTTGAAATCCATTTCGTCGTCGTTCTCGAACTAGCTATAACGTTAATCCGCAAAACGAATATTTTCCCCTCTGTGAGACCCTAAATTTTGGCTCGATTGCAAACCCAGCCGCAGATCATTCATTTGTTCGTGAAATAAAATCAGTGGCCAAGCCAGTTCTCTCATCTTTCCTCTTCTCACTGACTCAATCTTGTCTCAGTTCTCACTCTTCCGCTGGTTTCTCTCTTATTTACAATCACCTCTAGTCTCTCTCGCCTCTTGTCAGATAAGGTAAGCCAATTCATTCACCAATTTCTTCTTCCTTTTCCAATTGATTGTTTTAGGGTTTCATAATTGATAATTGTGAATTGTTTTAGGGTTTCCAAATTGGGAATTGGGGATTGTTTTAGGGTTTCAGAATTGGGCATTGGGGATTGTTTTAGGGTGTCAGAATTGGGAATTCGAAATTGTTAATTGGAAAATTGCGTAATTGGAAAATTGCTTATCATGATGCTTGTTTATGATAATTGCTTATTGTAACACCCATACTAAATTATCTAGAATATGTAGCATGCGTATTAATCTGATATCGGATACATTAAAAATTTCAATAATAATAATACATACATCTGAATGAGTACAAGTTGACTCGTTTATACAGTTATCCAAATATCATAAAATACACTTTCATATACATATATATATATAATCTGACAACCTCCTGAGCTTTTTTCCACAACGAGCAACTCCACTCCATCCAGCGTCTTCTTGAAGAATGTCATCATGAACATCTCCTGATAACCTGAAAACCTGCACCAGAAGGATTGGGGTGAGACATAATGTCTCAGTAAGCTCCAGCCCAACCTACTGTTGGCAACCACGGGGGAAACCTAGGGTCGCCGTGCCTACTCTTGGCAATCTTGGGGATACCTATGATCGCCAAGTCTTTCTCTACATATTTCGCGATCAAGGGGGAAAACTTAGGATCGCTACTTGTCTTTATCATATTCTAACTTTAAACTTTAACTTATACTTAGTGATCTGGGGACATCCTATGATCACTTTCTTTCTCTGCTGACTACTTTTCGTATTCTCATCATAATTCATAATCATCAATATATTTGTATATATTTATATCATTCTTAACCATTAAGTTAGTAAGTCAGCATTGAACAAACAATATTATCTGAGTTCATTTTACGGAGTGCATCCGGGTGGAGTAACCCCGAAGTACATCTCCCTTCTTACCGGTGAAAATTCCTATCATATCAGGCTAACACCGGACTCCTCTTTCTTTGTGTGGCTGCTCTCGCGAGCGGTAACTTCACCGTCCCAGCTGCCATTTAAGGCGGTAACTTCACGGGGACCCCCTGTATACTAACTAACGAGCAGACAGGAGACACATTAACTTTATAGACTTGGATGTGTAGCTGCCCTCACGAGCGGTAACTTCACCGTTCCGGCTGCCATTTAAGGCGGTAACTTCACAGGAACCCCTCGTATCCTAACTAGCGAGCATACGAGAGACACATCAAGCCCATCTTATAATTACTTTGTTCTTATTCTTTGTATATATATATATATATATATATATATATATATATCTTATAACTTTAACTTATGCATATCTAATGCATTCTTGGATAATTCATTCTTAAAGTTTTACCTATAAAGTGGTTCTTAACTTTAATCATTGGATCATTCTTATCCCTCATTAATTCTTAACTATTGTACTTGAAAGTACGTCTAATAATCTACCATAAGCTTTGCATATTAAATGCATTTCTTGAGGGAACTAATCTTCCAAAACATAACCTATAAGTATAGGATCATAGGCTTATCGTTATCATAAGCCACTACTTAGTTGCTAGAACATTTGTATATTCGTCTAGACTTTGCCCTCTTAATTCAAACTATTCTAAGTCAATGCACAATCCTTGTTCCATACATTTTCATCCTTTTTGGGAGCCTCTTGAATGTGTTAAAATGGTGGTGAATGTTTCTAAAATGTTTATGGAGAAAACGGATGCGAAAAACCATGCCTACGCGCCCCAGAACACTCAAAACAGCAAAGTTGTCAAGTGCTGTCTGGGCCTGCGCGCTTGTAGCGACAAGCCTGCGCTTGTAGCGACCAGTGGCGCTTGAAGCGACCAGCTGGGCGCTTGTAGCGACAGTAGGCAGAATAAAATTCTGCCTGGTCGCTGTAGCGAGATCCAGCTCGCTGTAGCGACCATGACAGGTCCAGAAATCTCAAAAATGGTATTTTTCATCATTCCAAGCCATCCCAACACACCCAAGCTTCCCCAAAGGTATAAAAAGGAATTTCTTAAGCTTATAAATCATTTAAACATGGCTGGAACAAGGAATTGGCATATAACATAATTTAGGGCATTTTTCATAAAATTGCTCTAAGTATAAATTACTCTCAAATGGTTTATAAAACCCTAGGGAGCTCACCTAAGCCTTGATTGGTGCTTGTTGGTTTCTGAACTTCAAGCTCTAACTTGCTCCTTTGATCCTTCCTTGTTTCTCTTCATATTTCTCTTGTTCCAAACTTCCAAAACCTAAGCCTTCTTACATGAATCTCACAAGTTTGAGGATGGAGGCTTGATGGATGCTAGCAAGGATGGTGTGGGCGTGAGAGTAGAGAATGGGAGGGAGAGAATCGGATTAGAGAGAGAGAAGGGTGAGAAGAAAGTGAAAGAAAAATATCTTCCCCCCTCTTTTTTTTTATAATCCTTCTTTGCCCATTAATTACCAAAACGCCATTGCCACTTATTTACAAAATTGCCATGCTTCTTAATCGCTTCTAATAATGATAACTGATACTTATAAGCGGGATATCACACTTACCATATAAATAAACCCATTAACTGACAATTTACCAAATTGTCCTTTGCTCAAACATTTCTGATACATCATCTCAATATTAATAAATATTCGAGTCTTAGGCGGGATATTACAATCTACCCCCCTTTAAGAAATTTCGTCCTCGAAATTTAGAATCCTCTCAAACTACTTCCTTTACTAATCAAAACTTCTAGCTCGTCTTACTTATCATAATTCCTTGATTTTCCAACTCTATATGTCGAATATACTCGACAACTTTTCCTTTAACTGAAATGTTCGTGGTGAATTTGCATAACTCTTACGTAGTAGGATGCGAGGTTATCTGAACCATCGTATCCAACTCGATTGACCACGTTCTTGGTTCATACACCTTTTTGCAAATCCAATTTGGAGTTGTCCAATTCTGACACTTGTACTAATTCTTATAATTCTTATAAATACCTTCTTAGTCCATGTATCCTTACTTTGACGACATTAGATCGTTCTTGTCACAACTTATTCTCGTTTTCTTGCTGTAGCATTTATACTGACAATTCCAAAACTCATAAGAGTTTAGTCCAAGTGATGAGTGTTATAAATTATCTCACATATCACCATATGGTACATTTCATAGCACTTAATTTACATATATGATAGAGTACATGTACACTACGAACGGGTACATAGCACGTCACATCATCGTTGTCCAACTAACGGGACATCATTCCTAATCTTAACATATTTGAGACATTACCACATCAATTGGGAATCTTTTCTTACTCTTAACTCATTTTGTAACATTCGGGATTTGCCTTTCGACTGGCTTGCCAGGTTTGCCCCGCCAATGTTACCCATGTTTATCTCTTGAGTATACAACAACCCGTATAACATGAATTGTGGTTACATTCTCTCGGCATCGTAAACTTATTTTCTCGTTCTGGACGTCGAGTTCAAGTTCCTTGTTTTCAATAGAAAACTCTACTCGATTGCTACCAAAAATAGTACGCTCAATCTTTAATCCTTTAATCAAAACCTGAACTTACGTAGCCCTTTACTGTGGACTACGAGCGATTTTTAATTTGCATAAAAGTCCTTCTTCCTTTACTGATAAACATTAAGTACAATAATTTCCGAACTCTTCTACTAAGATATGATGATATCAACAATTCTGTTCTGGTAAAAACCTTCATACTTAAACATTCCTGATTGCGTACCACTATTACCAAAACACGTCACATAACTGAAAATCTGCTACACTACTATCTGAGTAGTTTAAGTATTGCCTGTTAAGTATATATATACTAACATAACCTGATACATGTGACATGTTGGCATAACGGGGTACAACACGGATTAGACTCATATGTCACTGCATTGTCACTTCTGACCAATGCTTCGATTTCAAAGATTTACCGTCTTGCACGTGCAACTTTTTCGGATGTTACCTTATGCTTACCCCTTTTGACTAAACTTACTCTTCATGTACCGCATTAGTGGTGACTTTCCTTGCTCTAGACTTATTGTGCTAGAAACATATCCTTCTTATTCTTACCACAAAATCTTAACTGCTTCGATTTTTCATTCCTCTTGAGTCTCGAGGTTTGTAATATTTCTCGGCTTAACTTCTAAAACTTTCTGCTAGAACTTATAACAAGTTCAAGTTGTCACTGCTCACTGACATTCTGTGGTTTAATAATTGGGCACTCATTGCCCTCCTGTGGTTCACCTGACAAGGACTACACAAGCATCCTTGTTCTCTAAGCTTCAGTTTAGAATTGTTTGTTAACTCATCCTTGAATTACTTTTCCGCTGCGCGACTCTGATCTAACAAAACACTTTGGAGTAGGAGTAACACACCATTATCCAATTCTCTGGCTGACTTGTTCCTTAATGACTTGTAGCTATCACAACAGATTCATCTTACGTTCGTTGATTCTCTTGTGGCTTAAACCACCTGTTTAACTCACTGATTGATCGTCATCTGGCACTGTACTTCCTTTCGAACATGAACCATATACTCACTTACTTTCACGATAAAACGCCAGAACCTGTAAACGGTTTCCAACAACTGTCAAGAGTTCAACAATGTTCCTGTCAAACAGTTTATACTCTGGTTCTAACTTTACTTTCCATATCCTGAATTCCGTAACCATCTCTTGGCCAGTTCTTTATGTATAATCATCAAAACATTGCGCAGCCCGACTGAAAGCTTGCTTGAGACAACTTAAATTCACACACACAAACACTTGTGTCAACTTCTAAAACGACTTATGGTTTCTGGAGGTTCACATCTTTTACATATACTGAATCTACTGAGGGTTTGAGTCCCATTACTAATCGTTCTATCTTTATCCATAAGAATTTCATAACCATAATTTTTTTTTCGAAACAATTACGGTCTCTATGGTTTTACCATACCTCTTAGGTTACCTTCGAATCCCTCCAGTTAATTGATCTTGAACTTCAATACCTCATCATTACCTTTTGTTTCATTCAACGACTCGTTACAGCATTCTCATTTCAGATCTTGATCTTAACATCTGAGTAATTCTGCATATAGTTGAACAATCCGAAATCTATACCTTATTACCACCCTCGGAACTTATCAACACGAAGTGACCTCTTTAAGCTTCTAGAATAACTGTGGAAGAAAACTCATCAGTTGAAAACTTAAAACTCACTAGCATTAACCACAATCTTAACCTTTCGTATTTAAGACGATCCTCCGTATAATACAGTCTCAATATAATTTCTCGACTAAAATTTCCGATTATCCTTCAAAACTGGTCTACTATAATCTTGTGTCATCTTGAACTTGCCTTCTTCATCCAATCAAGGAAATTCAACTTTATTCGTTCATCAGTTCACTAAATCCCAATGACTGACCATTTAATATACACCTTTCGTTGAATAAAATTTCAGTTAAGCTTAGCTTATTTCCAATCTTCTTACTAATAAAACACATATGAATATCTGATTCACGCCTCGATATGCAACGAGTCTTATTATCAACACTTATTCATCCATATTAGTCCTTAGGTTGCATACCAACTTCTTTTCTTAATTCCCAAATCTAGCATTTATGGTTCGGGAGGTGCAGCTGATCTGATAGGGTTAGACTTACTTGCGAGTCATGCTCAAAGACCACCCTTGAGTGGTTAGTTTCATTCGTCCAAATAATTTGCTTAATCCATAACTTTCTCTTAACTGTTTGGGCTAAAATCTTATCCGGTTCGAGTGTGCGAGTCCTCCGATTCTTACACACTCTATCCTTGCTGGGAGTCTAAAGGTTTCAAAAACCAACCGATAATTCCTCTCTTCACTTTAACTTCTCGAACTGCGGTTCCCGTTAAGGTTCCACGTCACTCCTTAGAGTATTCCATAATTTCTTAATCCTTATGTCTTCCGCATACGAGGTTTCGTCCAACGACGCGTTCAACTGGGTTGAGGTGCTTCACCTTATCCTTAAATATGTCTGACATTCCTAAACTCTGCCATAAATAGGCTTAGTCACTTTACGGTTTGATGGCCACCATTTGGCGTTGAATACTTCTTCGCCAACTCCGTCTTAAAATTCTATCACCTTATAATCTTCGCCCTTCATACACTTCATTCCTCCTTGGTCACATTCAGCTCTCGGACATTTATCCTAACTGTCATATACTAGATTGAGTTGATCAGGCTCAACTAGATGTGACATTTAGAACAACATCCGGAACCCAATGGTCACACTACTTTTATTGAATTTTTAATGACCCAAGGCACGGTCTGAATCGATCTGCTCTGATACCAATTGTAACACCCATACTAAATTATCTAGAATATGTAGCATGCGTATTAATCTGATATCGGATACATTAAAAATTTCAATAATAATAATACATACATCTGAATGAGTACAAGTTGACTCGTTTATACAGTTATCCAAATATCATAAAATACACTTTCATATACATATATATATAATCTGACAACCTCCTGAGCTTTTTTCCACAACGAGCAACTCCACTCCATCCAGCGTCTTCTTGAAGAATGTCATCATGAACATCTCCTGATAACCTGAAAACCTGCACCAGAAGGATTGGGGTGAGACATAATGTCTCAGTGAGCTCCAGCCCAACCTACTGTTGGCAACCACGGGGGAAACCTAGGGTCGCCGTGCCTACTCTTGGCAATCTTGGGGATACCTATGATCGCCAAGTCTTTCTCTACATATTTCGCGATCAAGGGGGAAAACTTAGGATCGCTACTTGTCTTTATCATATTCTAACTTTAAACTTTAACTTATACTTAGTGATCTGGGGACATCCTATGATCACTTTCTTTCTCTGCTGACTACTTTTCGTATTCTCATCATAATTCATAATCATCAATATATTTGTATATATTTATATCATTCTTAACCATTAAGTTAGTAAGTCAGCGTTGAACAAACAATATTATCTGAGTTCATTTTACGGAGTGCATCCGGGTGGAGTAACCCCGAAGTACATCTCCCTTCTTACCGGTGAAAATTCCTATCATATCAGGCTAACACCGGACTCCTCTTTCTTTGTGTGGCTGCTCTCGCGAGCGGTAACTTCACCGTCCCAGCTGCCATTTAAGGCGGTAACTTCACGGGGACCCCCTGTATACTAACTAACGAGCAGACAGGAGACACATTAACTTTATAGACTTGGATGTGTAGCTGCCCTCACGAGCGGTAACTTCACCGTTCCGGCTGCCATTTAAGGCGGTAACTTCACAGGAACCCCTCGTATCCTAACTAGCGAGCATACGAGAGACACATCAAGCCCATCTTATAATTACTTTGTTCTTATTCTTTGTATATATATATATATATATATATATATATATATATATATCTTATAACTTTAACTTATGCATATCTAATGCATTCTTGGATAATTCATTCTTAAAGTTTTACCTATAAAGTGGTTCTTAACTTTAATCATTGGATCATTCTTATCCCTCATTAATTCTTAACTATTGTACTTGAAAGTACGTCTAATAATCTACCATAAGCTTTGCATATTAAATGCATTTCTTGAGGGAACTAATCTTCCAAAACATAACCTATAAGTATAGGATCATAGGCTTATCGTTATCATAAGCCACTACTTAGTTGCTAGAACATTTGTATATTCGTCTAGACTTTGCCCTCTTAATTCAAACTATTCTAAGTCAATGCACAATCCTTGTTCCATACATTTTCATCCTTTTTGGGAGCCTCTTGAATGTGTTAAAATGGTGGTGAATGTTTCTAAAATGTTTATGGAGAAAACGGATGCGAAAAACCATGCCTACGCGCCCCAGAACACTCAAAACAGCAAAGTTGTCAAGTGCTGTCTGGGCCTGCGCGCTTGTAGCGACAAGCCTGCGCTTGTAGCGACCAGTGGCGCTTGAAGCGACCAGCTGGGCGCTTGTAGCGACAGTAGGCAGAATAAAATTCTGCCTGGTCGCTGTAGCGAGATCCAGCTCGCTGTAGCGACCATGACAGGTCCAGAAATCTCAAAAATGGTATTTTTCATCATTCCAAGCCATCCCAACACACCCAAGCTTCCCCAAAGGTATAAAAAGGAATTTCTTAAGCTTATAAATCATTTAAACATGGCTGGAACAAGGAATTGGCATATAACATAATTTAGGGCATTTTTCATAAAATTGCTCTAAGTATAAATTACTCTCAAATGGGTTATAAAACCCTAGGGAGCTCACCTAAGCCTTGATTGGTGCTTGTTGGTTTCTGAACTTCAAGCTCTAACTTGCTCCTTTGATCCTTCCTTGTTTCTCTTCATATTTCTCTTGTTCCAAACTTCCAAAACCTAAGCCTTCTTACATGAATCTCACAAGTTTGAGGATGGAGGCTTGATGGATGCTAGCAAGGATGGTGTGGGCGTGAGAGTAGAGAATGGGAGGGAGAGAATCAGATTAGAGAGAGAGAAGGGTGACAAGAAAGTTAAAGAAAAATATCTTCCCCCCTCTTTTTTTTTATAATCCTTCTTTGCCCATTAATTACCAAAACGCCATTGCCACTTATTTACAAAATTGCCATGCTTCTTAATCGCTTCTAATAATGATAACTGATACTTATAAGCGGGATATCACACTTACCATATAAATAAACCCATTAACTGACAATTTACCAAATTGTCCTTTGCTCAAACATTTCTGATACATCATCTCAATATTAATAAATATTCGAGTCTTAGGCGGGATATTACACTTATTGTTCAAAATTGCTTATTGGCTATTTGTGTTGTGTAGAATAGTTTGTGGAAAGTTGCTTATAGTTCAGAATTAGAATTGTTCATTACTGCTATAATCGTTATTTGACAACACTATGTTGGAAAGTTGCTTATTCTTATGCATTACAGCTTCCAAAGTTTATCCATGCTTGTGTTTGAGTTTCAATCTGCAAATGTTCAATGCAGCTCAACATAAAAGAACTATGCAGCTTATGAACCTTGGTTCCTTGGAGTTAAAATTTCTTAAAGTCACTGCATTATGTTCGTCTAATCCAATCCATTGAATAAAGATCTGAAAGCTCAAAGAGTGTAGTGAGTGTTGACTGCACTAAGGCTACATGAACTGTTGTCGATTGGGTCTAGATGCCTGGGATGAGGGTAAAGAATCATGCTTCTAGTGAATAATTCGTTTTTTGCTTTTACAATTTTGATACAGTGATGATTATAACATGGAGGTTAATTTCCTTCCACTAATATCTCATACTATATTTACTTTCAACCATTGTTTGTTAGCCTGGTCCGGATTCGGTTGGGATATTTGCCATTTCTCAAGGTGGCAATGGAGTGGCAGCTCGAGCATGTGGTCTTGTAAGTTTAGAATCTACAAAGGTAATTAAAAAGGGGAATAAAGATTTATATTTTCAGTAATTTCTTTTGATGTTAGTTATAAAGTTTGTAAGCTGTCTGGATTTTGAATTGCTGAAAAATTTCAATAGATTGTGGAGATCCTAAAAGATCGCCTAACTTGGTATCGTGATTGTCGGAGTTCAGAAGTTTTCACAATGTTCCCAGCTGGAAATGGAGGAACAATTGAACTTGTTTACACACAGGTGAATAATCAAATGTGAATAGGATCTTTTATTTATTATTTATTGAGCATTGTGCATAAACGGTTAGTTTGCTGCAGACATATGCTCCAATGACGCTGGCTTCTGCTCGTGATTTCTGGACTCTAAGATACACTACAAATTTGGAAAACGGCAGTGTTGTGGTGAGTATGTTTGTTATCAAATGCATTACTATTGTTGCATGGGATTATATATCTAGCTGCATCGATTTAATATAATTGCACTTTGGAAGGTTTGTGAAAGGTCACTGTCTGGTTCTGGTGCCGGCCCTAATGTTGCAGCCGCCTCACAGTTTGCGAGGGCTGAAATGCTCCCTAGTGGCTACTTGATTCGACCATGTGAAGGTGGAGGATCGATCATCCACATTGTAGACCACCTAAACCTGCAGGTTTGAGTTCTTGACCACTAGCTAGAATGCCTACTATATTCTTATTTTCTTTTCATATAC
Organism: Medicago ruthenica; assembly: GCA_018208015.1. Classification (NCBI taxonomy): domain Eukaryota; kingdom Viridiplantae; phylum Streptophyta; class Magnoliopsida; order Fabales; family Fabaceae; genus Medicago; species Medicago ruthenica. Next base: position 7,421,644 of record CM031373.1, read on the forward strand.
ATTAATTAACATGATTAATATTTTCTTCTAGGCATGGAGTGTGCCAGAAGTGCTGAGGCCGCTCTATGAATTGTCGCAAATGGTAGCTCAGAGACTGACAATTGCAGTAAGCACAGTATTATCAATTCACAACGTAGGATTCTATTGCAAGCTTTGGTTGACTAATGTGAGCAATACTATGGCTTTTGTGCAGGCACTTCGCTATATCAGGCAAGTAGCTCAAGAAACAAGTGGTGAAGTGGTATATAACATGGGTCGGTATTTACTTGCAAGTGGTGAAGTGGTGAAGTGGTATTTACTTGCAGAACACCACTCCTGCTGTTTTAGTTCGCTTTCTGAGGGAGCATCGCTCGGAGTGGGCTGATTTTAGTGTTGATGCCTTTTTTGCTGCATCACTTAAAGCTGGCTCCTATGGCTATCCTGGAAAGAGGTCTACGAGGTTCACCGGCAATCAAGCAATCATGCCTCTTGGACATACAATTGAACGTGAAGAGGTATGAGAGATTTTTTGCTTGCTTGACCTTAACCATGTCTTTTTATGATGGTTGATGCATATTTGCATTTGGCTAAGATTTGTTTTATATATTTTCTATGATTTGGTTTATACTGATTTGGTTTATATAATCGATAACTCCTACATAATTCTTTGTCCATGCGTTGGTTGTGTGGTCACACTGCTGTATAGGGGCGGTGGGAAATGGATTTTTTTGCAACAAGGTATCCATGTGAAAGATATCCAGGTATGCTGCCAATATCTTTAACTTTATAATGCTAAAACTTGTAATCATTTTGAATTATCATCAATGTCAATTGACTATTCCTACATGGATATGATTTTTCATCATTAAATTGTTTGGCTTCAATTTAATTGTGTCAAAACTTCCATTTTTTATCACTTCCTATGCAGGTGTGTTGATGAGCTTAATAAAATGCTTCTTAAAGTACATAAATCACAGGTACTGCCTCATTAGTTTTACTTGTGTTTCCTTATCAATTCCTACATGGATGCCTTATGTACAATGATTTACATAACTTAGTGATTGATTATCCTTTCAAGCTTACGGATTATGTTTAAGATATTTCACTTGATATTGAATAATGGAGGTGATTGTTAGAAAGGAAATCTATTTGAATTGGACATGTTTTATAAATCATTATATATGTAAAACGCCACTTCTGTATGAGAATTTGACATGTTATTTACCCTTATCTCAATTCTTATGAGAATTTATTTATTATTCTTTTTAAATTTTGTACATTCTTTTGTATTTGGCTTGGTGATCCAGAACATAGTGTTTGGTTGGATAATGACTAAAACTGTGACTAATTGATGCTAGTGGCCCATGTAATATTGGAGCCTAATCTCATGCCTTGCTAATATTCATTCACTAAACATAATTGATCTTTTTATTTCATATCTTTCAGCTATGGAGCATTGTTCACCGCTCAGATGATGTAGTGCCTCCCATCCTCCTTCACATCCACATTATCATGATGATTTGAAAAACAGACATGTACTCATTACATTCTTGTTATGTAGTTTCAGAATAATTTTTGGTATTCAAATGACTTTGTAGTTTTAGACTAATTTGTAATTGGAAGTCCTATTTTTTGTTATGTTAATGCACTAAGATTTTGTGGTAAATTTGACGTGTTATTCTGATTTCTTAGTATTCGGCGCAAAAAAGGGTGTTAGGTGCACGACCAGGAGTAATAAAAAAAGTACATTTTAGTGTCTGACACGCCTTCTTTGTCGAAATTATTTTTTTAAATGATTATTTTAGCGTCGGATACACCGACTCAAAAGGATTCGTTGACTATGTTGACTATAGAGTTGGTCAGTCCGACTCTAAATGATATTTGGTCTAGTTGACCTTAGTGTCGGCCATTCCGACGCTAAGTGATTTAGTTGACTTTGTATTAGTGGCCTAATTTAGCGTCGGTTGAGAATAAAGTCTAACTTTAACTCGGCGTGGCCGACTATATATTAGCCTCGGATGCCATAAATCCGAGGCTACCCAGTAGCTTCAACTTTTTTAGCATTGCCCCGACACCGACGCTAAATCCAAGTTAGCGTCCGTTTTAACCCTGTTAGTGTGGGTTTTCGGCCGACGCTAAAACGCTGTTTTCTTGTAGTGTAATATTCAAGCTACTCCGTAAAGATCAAGAGGTTGTTTGGACAAAAAACTGTAAGAAAGCCTTTGACAGCATTAAAGAGTATTTACTAGAGCCTCCGATCCTGATCCCTCCCGTTGAAGGAAGACCACTAATCATGTACTTAACTGTGTTAGAAGACTCTATGGGTTGTGTGCTCGGACATTAAGATGAAACCAGAAGGAAAGAGCATGCTATCTATTATTTGAGAAAGAAGTTCACTGATTGTGAGTCTCGGTACTCTATACTTGAGAAGACTTGTTGTCCAAGTATGATATTGAATACCGTACTCAAAAAGCAATCAAAGCCAGTATCCTCGCTGACCATTTGGCCCATCAACCAATTGAAGACTACCAGCCTATCAAGTTTGACTTTCTTGATGAAGAGATCATGTACTTGAAGATGAAATATTTGGATGAACCTTTTGCTAAAGAAGGTCCATATCTTGAGTCTAGATGGGGTTTAATATTCGACAGGGTCGTTAACGTCTACGGTAATGGAATTGGGGCAGTCATTGTCACTCCTGAAGGCAATCATCTTCCTTTCGCTGCAAGGCTACTATTTGATTGCACAAACAACATGGCGGAATATGAAGCATGCATCTTGGGTATTGAAGAAGCTATTGATCTGAGAATCAAGAACCTTGACATTTATGGAGATTCAACACTTGTAATCAACCAGATCAAAGGAGAATGGGAAACTCGCCATCCCGACCTGATTCCTTACAAAGACTATGCAAGGTGTTTGCTGACTTTCTTCAACAAATTTGAACTACACCATATCCCATGTGACGAGAATCAGATGTCGGATGCTTTAGGAACTTTGTCCTCTATGTATGAGGTGAATCACCCGAACGACATGACAACGATCAAGATCCAACGTCTTGAGAGGCCTGCACATGTGTTTGGAGTCGAGGAGGTTGTTGACGACAAGCCATGGTTTCATGATATCAAGTGTTTCCTCCAGAGTCAAGAGTATTCGTTCGAAGCGTCCAACAAAGACAAGAAGACTTTGAGAAGATTGTCTGGTAACTTCTTTCTGAATGGAGATGTTTTGTACAAAAGAAACTTCGATATGGTTTTACTCAGATGTGTGGACAGGCATGAAGCAGAATTATTGATGCATGAGATACATGAAGGCTCCTTTGGAACTCACTCCAATGGGCATACAATGGCTAGGAAAATCTTGAGAGCAGGTTACTACTGGATGACAATGGAGGCTGATTGTTATAAGCATGCCAGAAAATGCCATACGTGCCAGATCTACGCCGATAGAATTCATGTGCCGCCAACTACTCTCAAGGTCCTTTCATCTCCTTGGCCTTTCTCTATGTGAGGCATTGACATGATTGGTAGGATCGAACCGAAGGCTTCAAACGGACATCGTTTCATCTTAGTGGCTATTGATTGCTTCACCAAGTGGGTCGAAGCAGCATCCTACGCAAATGTGACCAAGCAAATAGTCAATTTAGCCCAATATAAATAAAAACAAGAGGTTCCTATAAAATACTATAAACGCTTAGGGTGCTAATACATTCCCTTTGCGTAACCAACCCCCGTATCTTTGATCTCTAAAAAATAGGGTTTTTTTCGAACTTTCCCCCTTTCCCTTGGAAAAATAAAAGCTTGGTGGTGGACTTAAAATTGCGAGTCAACGCTAACTAATAGCTTGATATCAAAAAATCACCGCGATAGAAAATGACGATTTCACTGAGGAACAGTTGCTTTTGGTCAACAGGCATTGTTTAAACTTATTTTGTTCCAACAAGTTCCACATCATTCACTTGCCTGAGTGTATTTACACTCCATACCATAGTTACAGAATTTGTTGTCCCTCCTAGGAACCGCGTACCAATTCGTACGAACCACATCGCCATTCGTTTGCGTATCGGTTCTTGATAATTCGCTCATGAATTCCCTAAAAAGAGAGTACCGGCAAACCAAAGAATCCCTCACAAACAATATAAATATTTAGACTAATTTACTTCAATACTTGGGCTTTGAAAAAAATTACTACTTTCGAAAAATCCAAAAGCCACTGGCCCACTATTTAAATGTACTGCAGTACACTTGGCAGTGTATGGATGTGGTTGAGGATGAACGTGTTGGAGACTGTATTTATAGACTTACTTACCTCTCAGTGTTAGAAAACCTTCCGATGTGGGACATGCTATTTTTCTATGTTAGATAAAACACATCCTATTTTTCTGTTAGATAAAACACATGCTATTTTCCTATGTTAGATAAACCTCTCTATGAAACATCACAATTCCATCTTCCTTAGGTCTGAAAGGATAAAAAAACGTACGACGAACCCTTAACGTACCGACTATGTATACCCTCCACGTACCGAATTCTTTGAAAGTTACGAACCGCGTACCCGAACCCGTACCACGTACCGAAGCGAATTGCGAACCGTGTGACTATGCTCCATACTTCCCTACATGGCACACAAAAAGCTTGGGTATGAGAAAAGTTGTTTCTTTTAAAGTCACGTTGATTGAGGATCCCTCACTCCAGGAGGAATTAGTTGAGTGCTTCTCTTACTATTTTTTACATTTTGTTAACATAGTATAATTTCATCTAGTTCCGCAAATTTATCTGAAATGTTCTGATTAAAGTTTATGTAATTATGTAGACATAGCCAGATGAGATGGGAGATTGCTTACGCAATACAATGTGGTATAATATTTTGTTGCATGGAACATCAGGGGTGTCGCAGGTTTGTGAATTGTGGATCAATAACCGCCTTTCTGATGTCAAGATTAGACATGGTTGGAGTGAATTTGCATCTGCTAACAACTACAAGGCTGGAGATAAGCTCATCTTCAATATGGTCAACATAAACAACAACAATACAATCAGAGTTGTGGAGGAGAGCTATTTATACTATGAAGATGCTGGAGTTTTGATGGACTGGTACTGATCATATATGCTTGTGTTTTGGTGGTGTTTGCTTATGATTTTCTGCACTTTTTTTTGGGTTCCAATGAATAATGAACAATGCTTGTGTTGTGTAATTATTTTCTGCACTTTTTTTTAGACAATGATGGAATGTTTATTTTTATGTTTGGATAATGAATGTGTATATATATCCAAAACTGCCTTTTTTGCTTGTTTAATTATTTGCTTTCTATAAAGTTACCGAATTATGACGATAATGGCAATACCTTGCAACACAAGTTACTGACATATATGATGTCAGATTTGTGTAGTTTCTACTGTAAATATATTGTATTGCAGGGAATTGATGTCAGATTTGTGTAGTTTCTGACATTATTTGTTACTAACTTGTGTTGCAAGAAATTAAGAATGTTAAAAGATGGTCTTGTTTAAACTCTTATAAATTTGAATGAATGTCAAAAATAGGATTATTTCTATCACAAAAAATATTTTTTTAAAAAAAAGGCATTTCTAACTTGTAATTGCTATCACAAAAAATAGGATTATTTCTTTCACAAAAAAATATTTGTTACTAACTTGTAATTGCTTTCACAAAAAATATTTTTTTAAAAAAAAAAAGGCATTTCTAACACCAGTCGAAAAATAATTGTGAGATAAAGGACACAGAATAATCTAAGCAAAAGAATAAAATAATTGACCCAAAATAAAATTAATTGAGATACAAACAACTAAACTTCAGTACACACCATATCTACTCTTCCTATTATGGAAAAAGCAACAACCAAGAGGAAAATGAAGACACCAACGAGATGCTTGAAAAAGACATCTGTGTGTGTTAAGGTGCAATTTACTGAAACTCATACACATGACTTCAAATCTGAAGTAGTGGTCATTTCATCTAGGTAATTCAATTTGATTTTAAATCCTAATTTAAAATATGTTAGATAATCATTTGGAATGAATATTATTCTGATAAGCTATTATTAGATTTATCATTGAATTTCTGTAGTTTCTAATAACTGACGTATGTTAGATAATCATTTTTAATAAATATTATTCTGATAAGCTATTGTTGGATTTATCAATTTGATGTCATATGACCCTTAATAAGTTAAAACAAATTAAATTGAATGATTATGATTCTGATAAATAGTTAAAACAAATTAAATGTCATATGACCCTTAATAAGTAACATCTGTACTTTTATAATCAATTGATGCAATATGATTATGATATGTTATTAGATAAATCAATTTGAATGAAATAGATTATTTTTTAGATGTCTGATAGAAATGATCTGTTAAGTTCTTTCACTGTTTTATGGTTTTAATTTAGTAATTGTCAAAGTAGTCGTGATGAGAGCGAAGATGATAAGGAACAAAACTATGATTCTACAGCTTCTACGCCAAAAGTTGTTAGAAAAGTAGTTCGTAAAGTTGCATAAACTGAAAGGAAAGCCTCAAAGACTAATTTTAAAGTTGATATTGGAACCAATTCAGCACTTCCACATGTGAAGACTAAAATTGAAAGCAAGCGAAAAATGGATGATTTGGAACTGAATCGGGATAGAAAAAATCTTTTTTGCAAACCTAAAGAGGAGGATGATAATGATTTTTACCTAAACTATCATCCAAGTCAGATGATTGGATATGAAGGTGTTGTTGCTGCTTTTGAAATTCCTACAGTAAGTAATCCTTCAACCATAAAGTATTCACTTCAATTTAGAGTTTGATAATTTGACCTTGTTGCCTAATTTGAGACATGATTCTTGTTTGACAGTGGGTGCTAATTACATTCAGACCACCACCATCAATGAATATAAATGATATTTGTGCCTACACAGCTGCGTACGTTTTTATGCTTTATCCTAATGCATTTGGATATCATTTTTATAGTTTTGTTTATAACAATTTAGCTGATTGTTCTGTCAATTTTCATTATAGGGAGGAGATATTGATTCGCTCAACTACGGGTGTGTTTGGATCAAGGAAAACCCTAATGTCACTTATGCTAAGAAGTTTTGTGGATCAGGAGGTAATTTGAATATGATACTAACTAATATTGACATCACATTGTATTCTAATGGTATGGGTCTATAATTTTGACATTGCATTATGCATGTTATTAATTTGGTTGTTTCGCGACAAAACTGGCTGATGGAATCGTTATCCAAAACCAAAGGAGTGTGTTATCTGCCTATGTCGGTTGCGGTATTCACAACGGCTGATATTACTAGTACTTTCTATTTATTTGTACTATGATTAAAATCAATTATGTTTGTATTTTTAATGCAGCAATACGCACTCGGCTGGCGACACACTCCGCAAGAAGTGCGAAAAATCTTTCAAAAGGATTTCATGCCAAAGCGAGGTCAATCTGTTACAAAGGTTGTTATATGTTGATTCTGTTTGAATGATTATTGCCACATCAAAAGTAAAGCATCATATAATTATGTTTTTGTTTTAATTCTTACAGATTTTCATTCCGGTTAAAGATCAAGGGGTGCGCTGGTATCTCCAACGGCTTTTGCTTCTGATCATCGAGATTCTCCTCGGAACTTAGTTTTAGATACATATTCATTTTCTTAGCATTAGTCCTTTCTTTCATCAATTGGTTAGCCTCCTGTTTCACCAAGGCTATCTTGTCCAATTGTTCAAGCTTTTTCTCCTTGAATTGTTTGAATTCAACCCACTCGTTATCCATCATCTCCAAGGCAGCTTCCTTGCTTTTTACAGATCCACATGCATCACTGTCGTGAGATCTCTTAGATCCACTACTTCCTGAGCCAATGTTTCCTACTTGACTACCATAACGTGGTTGATCACGGAGAGCGTGCCATTCTGCCATTAAAGTAAATTGAATATTCTTCCCACTTGAATATAATTCCTGCGCTTTTGCCAAAATATCATTCACCGACCAACCGCTTCCTTGCAAACGCTTAGCGCTTTCATAAGCGCCAATCCATTTATTCAGTATTTTGCTCATATAATTGAAACGGTTTCAGCATGCAACTCCATCGCGCAGAGGATCGAATGAGCAATGCTCATTACAATACTCAGCAATTTTACCCCAATATGTTTCACCTTTCAGGTTTCTCCCGACAACACTGTTTGTTCCATATTTAATCCACCCACTAATTAGCACCAAATTTTGTCCAATGTTTCATGCTGGTTGCTGGTTTTTCTTGCTCTTAGGAGTTGAATCCTCTGGATTTGGAGTGACTTCATTAGCACTTGTCATGCCACCAAGAGTTATTTGTGTTGAAAATTCAGGAAATTCAGGTGCACTAACACTCGGAAAATTTTCATTCCCCATTGGCATATAAGCATTAAACGAGGGTGTTTGAGATGGATATCCCATCATAGATCCATAATATGGATTAAAGTTTGGAACAGAGGATGAGTGGTTGAAATTTGGTGCAAAACCAAAATTAGGCATGTTTTGAGGACGTTGGTTGGAAAATTGATTTGGATGTTGATAATTGTTGGGATTTTGGTAGCTAAATGGGTAATTAGAAGAATTATGGGTGTTGAAATTATTATTATTGGGATCCATTTCACTAAAAAGAAGTTTAAAACTTCAAAAGAAAAGCTAATAGAAGGATGATAATAAGATTAAGATTGTGAAAAACTTGGTTTTTTCTGTGTCCAAATCAAATGAATTAAGTCTCTATTTATAGAGCAAAAAAAAATCATGAATTTTGGTAAAAAAAATTTAAAAAAATTAATTTGCAATGAAATAATTGAGGTCAAATTATTAAGATTATAAAAATCCTGCCAGTCAATCAGATTTGTACACGTGTCACCTTTAAATCCAAAAACCATCTTCTCTCTCAGTCCCTGTGCCAGACGCGCCCTTGTCTGCGCGTGTGGCACACACGTCTGTTTCATCCATCCGCGTGTTGCCACGTGTCTGTACTGGTCAGTCTTCAACTGTGTTGATTTGCTGCAACTCCTCTTTTCTCCACATCACCATTCAACACCCTTAATCACGTCATTGCACCACATCCACATTATTGAAATTGCAATTCAACATCACCATTGCATTTGGTGTAATAACTTTTCAAAAAAAGTCACTTTCCTGACTACACCTGCAATTCAACTACCCTGGATTAATTGCCTTTTGATTTTCCTTGCTACTCGTTGTCCACGTGATCATTTGATCTCATCAAAAGTTGGTTGATTTTTAATATGAAAATTTGTTGGTGTGCATTAACTAGGTTGGTTAGGAGGTGTAAAATATGATGGGTCATGCTACATCAACCTTTGTTCTAAAAGCATTGGTTAAGGATTGCACAAATAACAACATTTATTAAAAAACTTAAAAAAAAATTTGAAAGATTTAAAAAACATAATTTTAACATTTTATAATAAATAAATTGGTACTCCCTCTGTTCCTTTTTATAAGAGTAGTTTACAAAAAAAGTTTTGTCCCTAAATATAAGATCATATACAAATTCCTAGATGCATTGATTATTCTTTTTCCAAATATACCCCTTATAAATACTACCAATTTGCCTAGGTATTTGAAAAGTTAACATTAAATATATATTTAATTAAGGGTAATCTAGTAATAGTTACACACATTTGAGACAACTTTATTACTCCAACAACTTTTCTTAATACACGTGATTTTTGTAAACTACTCTTATAAAAAAGGACGGAGGGAGCATCTTTGCATTTTTCAAATATTGATGGAGTACAACTTTTAATATATAATTTCTACTTTTGATACCATTCATGTTCCCTTAGGGAGCATGTTTGCATTTTTCAAATATTAATGGGAGAAAATGACATCATCAAATTTTGGTGATAATCTCTCTGGTCACTGTTACAAACAAAAATTGACATTTTAAATTAATTCAATAAATGATGTATGTGGTCTATAATATAGATCACATACATCATTTATTAAATGAAGCTAAAATACTAAATTTTGCTTATAATAATAACATTACGGGATAGTAGATAGCAGTAGATTATATCTCTTGAAGGTGTATAAATAGGGAGAGCCTGTTGAACCTAATAGCATCTCATCACATCCATCGAATTTAACAAATGGCAGAATCTATAGGACCAAAGCAAAAACTTATTGAGCAAACTCTTGTTTTTCCAGCAACAACAAGAACAACAACTTCTCTTCCTCTCACATTTCTCGACTTGCATTTTGCTGGTCCAGTCTACGTTAAGCGCCTATTCTTCTATCCTTTTGCTTATTCAACCAACCATTTTTACAAAACAACACTTCCATCTCTCAAAAAATCTCTTTCTCTTACTCTTCAACATTTCTTCCCTCTTGCTGGAAATCTCATTTCTCCACCACCACCACAAAAACCATTTATTCTCTACACCGAAGAAGACTCTGTCGTCTTTACCATCATCGAATCCTCAGCAGATTTCAACCATCTTTCGACCAAGCAACACCTGAAAAATCTCAAAGAAACTAATCACCTTGTTCCAAAATTAACACACAAAAACAAGTTTGATGATGATAACATTGAAAATGACACATTTATCCTTCCATTGTTGGCTTTGCAAGTCACAGTTTTTCCCGACCATGGTCTTTGCATTGGCATTACATATTGCCACGTGATGGATGATAACAGTTGCAATCATTTCATGAAATCTTGGTCTTTTATCCATCAAGGAGGTAATGTAGTTGAATTGAAGTCACTACCTTGTTTTGACAGAGAAGTTTTGAGGGACCCTAAAGGACTTGAGAATATTTTCTTAGGAGACTATTTTGCAATGAGAAAATCATGGAAGCGTAGACTCATTGCTGAAACTCAAAGCACGGAAGAACATGAAGATTTTGTTAAGGCAGTTATTGTTTTTGGAAAAGAAGAAATTGAGGGGATGAAAAAATCGGTACTGAATCAATGGAAGAAAAATGATAACGAAATCAACGCGCCACAGTTTCTATCTAAATTTGTTGTAACCTGTGCTTTCGTGTGGGCTAGTTTGGTTAAAGCAATACATAGAAAAGACGACGACGACGATGAAGATGAATATTTTTGCTTCACATGTGATTGCAGAGATAGACTTGGACATCCAATACCAGAGGGGTATTTTGGGAACTGTCTAGTGTCTAAAAGTGCAACGATGAAGAGAAAGAATATGAAGGGAGAAAATAGTTTTGTCGATGTTGTTAAGGTAATTGAAAAGACTGTTACTGAGGTAAAAAATGAACCTCTTAAAGATGTAGAAGAATGGTTTGAATTACTTAAAAAGATGTTTATGTCGGGAAATGTGTTTTCTCTACAAGGGTCACCTAAGTTTAATGTTTATGAAACCGAATTTGGATTTGGAAGACCTGTAAAAGTTGAGATGGTGCATCCGTTTATGGCTGTTTCTCTTGCTGAAAGTGGAGATGGAGAAGGTGGAATTGAGTTTGGTTTGGTACTTAAAAGTGAGGAATTTGAATATTTCTATTCTCTCATTCAACAAGGACTTGAAGCTTTTGAATTTTAGGCAAAATACCTATTCTAATTGAAAAAGGTATTTGTCAAATTTAAATGATAAAAAAAGTATTTTGCCTAAATTTTAAGAAAGATGCTACCATTGTCATTTAATTGGTTTCTGCTTGTTTCGTTTGTGTTCTTTTCGCTAAAAATATAAACTGTGTCGCTTTCTGAATGTTTGTTGTACTATTTTATGTGTATGTATCAGAACTCTTCATATTCATTATTTTAGCCTTTTGGGCAACAAGCTTCTATATTTGGGGTTAGGTTAGGCTTAAACGATAGGCGATGCATTGTTCCATGGCTTAATTGATCAGCAAATCCCTTAACTTAATTCTTTTTTTTAAATGGTCCCATAACTTTAAAAAGTCTTAATTTGGTCCCTTATATTTGCTTCCGTCAATCAAATTAGTCCTCTCTATTAGTTTTTTTTTTGATAAAATTGTTAACCCTTTCCACATGTCACTTAGGATTAATGATCAACGGTTGGATTTGAAAATCACACACAAATTTACAATAGACTCACAACATAAGATAATTTATATTATTTTTCTCTATTTATCTTGAATTTCCTAAAATTAAAAAACACCAACAATCTTCATCTTCTTCCCTCTTCATCTTCCAACTTCATCCCCATAACAAAAAAATCCAACAACACATACCCAGATCTAGCTAAATACAATAAGAAGCATGACAAACCAGGAGAAGCATAACACCACTACCCACTACTTCCAGCTTAATACACGGATCAAAACCCACTCACACCAAAACATTATATTCAACAAGTAGCACACATGAGTTATAGTTTATTGTTAATCAAAAATTTTCAAACTAAAAATGGAATCGAATTTCAATAACAACAACAACAATTTGGTTTCTACTTTCGTTAGAGGAATAATTTGGTTTCTACTTGTTGCAAACAGTAATGATGTTGGTCCTCATATAGCCATTAACAACAACGATTTATGGGTACACTTCTTTCTTCCATCACTCTCATGGCATTCATCTTCTACACTTATCACAACACTTCTCTCCCATCGTCAATCACCGATTCAAACCCTAATTACACCCTAAACTCCCCAATTCAAATGAACCCTAATTCCAAAATTTCCCCCAATTTCATTTTCTTAATCAATTTCCCCTTTCTGACAATTCTGATATCGATTCGAAATTAAGCGAATCGCAGAGAATTTTAGAGTTTGTTCGACGATTTATTATGAGTTTGTTAACACATTGATCTGGGTATGTGTTGCTGAATCTTTTGTTTTGTTTTGGGTATGAAGTAGGAAGATGAAGAGGGAAAAAGATTTGTGGTTTTCATAAATGTTATTACAATTGAAGTTGATATAAACGTGATTTTCATAATTTGATGATGCAAGGTTCATGAAATTAGTAGCTTTGCAACCTAAAGGATAAGTTACAATGTGATTTTGTGCATTTAATAAACAACGAAGATTCTTATCTTATGGATCTGGGTATGTGTTGCTGAATTTTTTTTTTTTTTGTTTTGAGGATGAAGTTGGAAGAGGAAGAGGAAGAGGGAAGAAGATGAAGAATGTTGGTGTTTTTAATTTTAGGAAATTCAAGATAAATAGAGAAAAATAATATAAATTATCATATGTTGTGAGTCCATTGTAAATTTGTGTGTGCTTTTCAAATCCAACCTTTGATCACCAATCCTAAGTGACACGTGGCAAGGGTTAACATTTTTATAAAAAAAAACTAACGGAGAGGACTAATTTGATTAACGGAAGTAGAGATAAGGGACCAAATTGAGACCTTTTAAAGTTATGGGACCATTTTGAAAAAAAGAATTAAGTTAAGGGACTTAGTGATTGTCATACCCCATTTTTTGACCCATTTTCGTCTCGTTTTATTTATTGTCTCGTTTTTACGCATTTTTTAAAAGGCCGAGAATTTTCGTCGTTTCAGACGAAATTTCGGCAGGGAGGTATTTTAAAATACCTCATGTCAATTTTTGTTTCGTTTATTAATTTTATTTTTTATCACTTTTATTTTTTACTTTTAATTTCAGTTTTTTCATTATTATCATTAATTTGTGTTTTGTATTATTATTATTATCATTTTTATTATTTTTACTATTATTATTATTATTATTTTTTATTTTTTGTTTTTTATTGCATTTTTTGTCCAAGTCCAAAAAGTCCAAGTCAACACAGTCAACAGGCCAGGCCAGCACTGTAGCAGCGCCCCAAACACAGTGTTTTTCATCATCACAAATTCTCAAATTCTATCCAAAATCATCATCACAAATCCCAGATCCTCACAAAATCATCTGCAAAAATCCAGCAGATCACTTCCACATAAATGCTTGCTCAAAACCCTATCCAAGAAAAACCAGATCAACTTGCAGTTTAATGAGTCATTAAGCTGACAAGCAGCTTAATTTTTCCTCTATAAAACAGAATCAACAGAGTAGAAAAAACACAGAAAAATTTAAGAGAAGAAATTCAAAACTCAAACATTTTCCAGCAAGCATAACTCACAACATTTTTCCAGCAAACACAACACAGCAAAATCCAACAAACCACCACCATTTTCGCACACACCCTAACTCATCACAACCCAACACAAAAACACAACTCAATATACCACTCCTAACAGTACCAGCCACACGCCCCTAACAACCTAACACACACCAACATACGCCATTTTCGCACAACACACCCACACGCACAACATACACCATTTTCGCACAATACACCCACACGCACAACACACAAAACACGCACAATACACCCACACGTACAACACGCACACACAGCACAAAGAAAGCAAGCAAGGCCGAACCAAAACAACAAGAAAAGGTAAAAAAAATTTGGGTTATTTTAAATCCTAGATCTAGGGTTTTTGGGGGAGATTTTGAGAAATCCAAGCTCGGATTTGGGTTTAGGACGAAAAAGGATATAGGAAAAGTTGGTTTGTTTTTGAAAAGGGGGAGTTTTTTACTTTCCGGCGCGGTGGCGCCGCCGTTTAGGCCGGCGGCCACCACGCCGGTACACTGTTCACGGCCGAACAACTAGAGAGAGGTGGGAGAGAAGAAGGCTCGGCTGGGAGAAGAGAAGAGGAAGAGAGAGAAGTGAAATGAAAGAATGAAGAAAATGTGAAGGGAGGGGGTTTAAATACCCCTCCCTGATTCGGTGAGGCAGGGTGTACGCGTTAGCGTACACCCACGCTCTCCTGGCCTTTGATTTTTAATCATACGGCCCTGGTTATTTTTGCCCTGTGATTGATCAGGGCCGTCTGATTAATCAGACGGCCCAGATTAATTTACGAAAGCTCAATACATTTTGGGCCTTTTTCTTTCAATCTGAACTTTTCTTCACTACCAGCACCCCCCAGGTTTATTTTTACACCTCCTTATTTTATTTCTTTTATTTATTTTCTTTGCAATTTATTTTCCTTTTTATTATTATTTCCTTTTTATTTGTTCCTTTATTTTTAACATCTCATTTATTTACCTATCATATTACACATTCATTTTATTTTGCATTTTTTATGGCATTAGCATATACATTAGGAACAAAATGTTTAAATATGCATTGCATTATTTTTTTCATTTTTCTTAGTTTAATCCATAATCCAAAAACAAAAATCTTTTTATTTTGACCCAACATCTTTTATTATTTCTCTCGCGTTTAGTTTATTTCATCGCACTTAATTTCTTTTTAACTCCGAGTAAAAAATCATAAAAAACCAAAAACATTTCAAATATTCAAAAACTTCATCAAAAAATATTCTTCATTAACAAAGCCTTGGATTTCAAACCAAGCAACTTTCTTTTAATCAAACTTCAATCGATCTTAATCATATCAGACTTTATTTTTGCATTTTAAATCAATCAAGCTTCATTCACTCGCCACTTTGGCTCTTTTTATCTTTCACAAACATTTTCAAGCTTTAAAATTAACATAACAAATCACTCGGCTTTTTTTTAGCCCGAACTACATCGGTTTTGATCCCATTTGGGTATGTAGGCAAAGGACCTTGTCCTTCCAAACCAACCAAACAAAAATCAACGAAAACAACAAAAACATTTTCTTTCTTGTTTCAATAAACAACAAGCTTGTTCATTTTGGTTGCAACAACTAATTTGAACAATTTCTTTTCTTTTATTTTATTTAAGTTCTAAAGAACGAGCGTTTTTTTTAGTTAATACATTTTCTTAAAATTCAAGCGAAACTTGAATGAAAAAGGGTGGTTTGACGTATGTCTCTCCTTTCCCCGATTGGATAAACACTTGACGTATGTCTCGTTGCTTAGACGATCGTCATTCTTTTCTAGCTTCCCCAAAAATACGTTTTCTCAATTTCAAACAAAACATGAATGAAAAAGGGTGGTTTGACGTATGTCTCTCCTTTCCCCGGTTGTACGAATGCTTGACGTATGTCTCGTTGCTCGGACAATCGTCATTTTATTTTCAACGCGTCCAACGCACTTTAACCTTTCTTGGTCCCTCGCGACCAATTTTAACATTTCTTGGTCCCTCGCGACCAGTTTTAACATTTCTTGGTCCCTCGCGACCACTTTTAACATTTCTTGGTCCCTCGCGACCAATTTGAACCTTTCTTGGTCCCTCGCGACCAAATTGAACCTTTCTCGGTCCCTCGCGACCAATTTTAACATTTCTTGGTCCCTCGCGACCAATTTGAACCTTTCTTGGTCCTTCGCGACCAAATTGAACCTTTCTTGGTCCCTCGCGACCAAATTGAACCTTTCTTGGTCCCTCGCGACCAATTTGAACCTTTTTTGGTCCCTCGCGACCAATTTTAACATTTCTCGGTCCCTCGCGACCAATTTTAACATTTATCGGTCCCTCGCGACCAATTTTAACATTTCTTGGTCCCTCGCGACCAATTTGAACCTTTCTTGGTCCCTCGTGACCAATCCAACTTTTCTTGGTCCCCCGTGACCGTTTTAAACTTTTCTTGGCCCCCGTGGTCAATTCAAACATTGTACGCCTTCGTGCGTTTGTCATTTTGGACCTTGTGGTCAATCCGAACTTGTCGTGCCTTTGCACGTTTTCTTTCAACTTTTACGCCTTGTGCGAGTTTATCGCCTTAATGTGCGCTTGTCTCCTTTATCATTCAAACGTTTCACGCCTTTGTGCATTTTCAAACTTTTTCAAGAACTACGTAAGCTTTGAATTCTCCGACTACCGGGAGATACGTAGGAGCAGGATTGTCATCTTGTCAAGCCCGTTATTAAAAAATCTCTTTTTTTCTTTTTTCTATTTCATTTGTTTTTATCTCTTTCTTCACCTCACATTATATTTTCTTGTTCCTTTATATATATATATGATTAAGCATGCAAGCAAAACGTCAAAAGACATTTTAAGCCTAAGTCAACTAAGAGGTTCCCGTTGAGTACAACGGATGTGAGGGGTGCTAATACCTTCCCCTCGCATAATCGACTTTCGAACCTAAAATCTTTTTCAAGGTAATTTAGAACTTTTTTCCTTTTTCCCCGAAAAATTAAAAGTTCAGTCGTGATTTAAATTTAGTGATTCAATGCTAGTCAATAGCTTGACATCCGAAATTCGACGCGACAGAAATGGCGACTTCACTGGGGATATTCATAAAACACTTTGTTTGTGCATAAACAAGTCAAGCCTATCTTAGTCGGCTTTTAGGCTAGAATGTTTTATTTTGCTTGCACACTTATGCCTTATTATCATTATTTGTTTATTTTTTCTCGCTTTATATGTATTTGTTTCATATTGCTTTATATTCATATTATATATGTTGTGGGGTTACTTGAGCGATGTTACTCCACATTGTTCGGGTTAATGTCGGACGTGTGAGGCTCTATTCCCGAGCTTTGAGAAAAAATTAAGATAGGATGGGGTTGCGTAGCGGAGGCCCACTTGACGTATGTCTTGAAGGGAAGATGCGAAAACCCCGCCTAGAGTAGATTTCACTTGGAATATATTGAGGTCTTGCGAGCATTTGCAATTGACGACAATAGTTCCTTGTGAGGTCCGTGATTTCTAGAGACCTTTTTAGAAAATCTCATCTTTAGAGCCTACACGTGAGGAGGGGGGAAATTTTGAACATACATGTCATACATATGCATACATTTACATGCATGAAAATAATTTTCGCATATCACTTTGCTTTATAAGAAATTAATTGCACTTTTTAATTTCCTTGTAAAGCAAAACAAAAATTTTTTTCATGCATTTACATACATCATTCATTATCATGCATACGTCCATCTTCGAGTCCAAAACTCCTTTCCCTTTTTTTACCCTAAGGATTTCTCACAATCCGAAGTGAGTCGTTGGTGTTCGCATTTCATTCGCAACACTACGTGTCATCCCATTAAGGAAAGTGGCTCGACGTCCCAAAGCAAACCGCACATATAACAAGGGGCAATTATCCCCCCGTTTGAACATGGGGCATGCCATTCGGCTTTGGTGAGGAATTCATCCCCATTCCCATTACTCTTCAAGAGATTTCGGTACCTCAACCCGAGGTTACCTTCCCCCAGGCTATTGCGGCCTTTTCCCCCAATTCACAAAAAACCCAGTCGTCATTGGCATTCCTCAATCTCCTACAAAAGTCCAATTTTCAGTGGCGACTTCACAAATACAATTTCCAACCAAAGTCCAATCATCATTGGCACAATCCACAATCAAAGCCCGACTTTGATCGGCAACCAATCACATCATATGGATTGATCCAATGATTCAACCACAAATGCATGGTAGTGATAGAATTTGATTAATTTGCGCAAAGCTAAGATACATGTTTCCTGTTTTTTCCATGATTAAACTTGAAAGGAGAATGCGTACTTAGTACAAAAGTTATATCATGCAACTTGCGTTTTTAATATGTTTATTCGGTGAACCATTTAGAACCAGCCAAAATGTGAGGAATCCTTAAAATCATTATATATATGCAGGAGACCGGCATTTTTTGTTTAAACTCGATTTTGTTATGTTAAATCTGAGCGTTGTTTTAGATTGTACGAAAGCATTGATAGGATCAAGGCATTTTTTGAAAATGAGTGAAAACACTTGACCACAAATAGCCCACCCTGTGAGGAGTGAGTATTTGTTAACCCCTTTGAGCCTAATGAATCAGAATCATTAACTATGGACTGCCAATTCTCATAAGCTCAATTGCTTAATGAAATTGCCGGAGTTTGTAAAAAAATTCAGTTCATAGTTAAATCATTATTGAATTCTGATATTTTTACTTTCATTTTTGAACCCTTAACCTTCATGATTATTGTCCTTTGCCGAAAGAGGAAGGAACATTCAATTAGGGTATCATCTTTGAAGAGAAAAAAGGAGGTGGTGAATGTCAAGAAATGGTGAATTTTGTAAATTGATCTTGACAACAAGAACAAAAAAAGAAAGAAAAGAAAAAGAAAAAAGAGAGAAAGAGAAAATCTCTAAATCAAAAAGTTGTCAAGGATCAAAGAAAAATATTTGTAAATCACCAAGAGTTGTGATTGAATAAAGGAGGAATGATGTAATTTAGAAAGAATGTTCCTCTTGCTTGGCCATTTGAATCCAATTTCCCCACATATGACATTTCTTTTGTAACCAAGCCAAATTACAACCCTCGAAGACCTTGTGATCAATGCTTTCGTGCTCTTAGAAACAATGATTAGATGGACACATAACTCGATCGGAATGTTAGCAAACTTGCCGGATGAGAGTTCAATACCCCCACAATTAATATTCAATTTGTTCATTTACTTAAATGAGTGTTAGGTTGGTTCATTGATAAGCATATTTTTAACTTGAGCTATACGATATAAATTTTGTGTTTGGTATTTATTTCAAATTTTTGGTGCAATCTGGGATTAATGGGAACATCAAAATTGCATGTGCAAATCTCATAGGAATCATGCATTCGGGAATTTCCGACCAATCCTCATTGCCAACAAAAGCCCAATTGTCATTGGCGATCACAACTACAATTTCACATTAAGCCCAATCGTCATTGGCATTCCTCACAATCTCCCACAAAAAGTCCGACATCGCTCGGCACCCACATTACAATCAAAGCCCGACCTCGCTCGGCATCCAACCAAAGCCCAACCATGCTTGGCACCTAATCATTTACAACCTCCGACCATGCTCGGTACACAATCATAGCCAAAGCCCAACCATGCTTGGCACTCCCTCACAACTCACAAGAGGCCCAGTCGTCATTGACACTCCTCAATCTCCTACAAAAATCCCAATTTCCATTGGCCCTTACAAACACAATCACAAGTGAAGCCCAATTTTCATTGGCATTCCCACTCACAAATCATAAAAGCCCGACCTTGCTCGGCATCCAACATAAAAGCCCGACCTTGCTCGGCACAAAACATAAAAGCCCGACCTTGCTCGGCATCCAACATAAAAGCCCGGCCTGGCTCGGCACCAATCATGAAAGCCCGACTTCGCTCGGCAACCAATCATAAAAGCCCGACCTCGCTCGGCAACCAATCATAAAAGCCCGACCTCGCTCGGCATTCAATCATCCAAAGCCCGACCTCGCTCGGCAACCAATTACAATCAAAGCCCGACCTTGCTCGGCATCCAATCATTATCCCCAGTGTTAAACATGACATATGTTTATCCCACATTGGACTTCTTTTAAGGGATTCCCCAGCGAAATCCTCAGTAAATCAAAAGGGAATATCCCCAGTGAATCGAAAGCCCAAAAGGACGATTCAGGAAAAAAAACAACGAAGAAGGTAGCATTCCCGGCGGAATCATCAGTTCTTCTCCCCGGCGGATTAGCACAATCCCCGGTGGATTAACAAACTCCCCAGGAAGTCAACCTTTGTCCAAAACAATCAAAAGCCCAATTGTCATTGACACCTACTCACAAAAGCCCAACCACCATTTGGCATCTAAGGCTGGATATCGATCATGCTTCCAAAATGGTCCTTATATCCCCAGCGAAACCACAAACAAAGCCCAATTTTATTGGCATCCCCCAGTGGAGTCTCAACCCCAAAAGCCCAATCATCATTGGCACAACCATGACCAAAGCCCGACCTCGCTCGGCACCCCAACCAAAGCCCGACCTCGCTCGGCATCCAACTACAATCAAAGCCCGACCTCGCTCGGCATCCCAATCGAAGCCCGACCTCGCTCGGCACCCCAATCAAAGCCCGACCTCGCTCGGCACCCCAATCAAAGCCCGACCTCGCTCGGCACCCTAATCAAAGCCCGACCTCGCTCGGCATCCAACCAAAGCCCGACCTCGCTCGGCATCCAACACAATCAAAGCCCGACCTCGCTCGGCACCCCAACCAAAGCCCGACCTCGCTCGGCATCCATCATAAACATAAGCATTCCCGGCGGAATCACCAGTTCTTTTCCTCAGCGGATTAACACGATTCCCCAGTGGAGTAACAATTTCCCCATGAGGCATGTGTTCCTCATCAACGGTTACGGCTTCACCCCGTCAACATTTTGGATGTGTTCCCTGTGACATCATCCCCATCAAAGATTACCGAGTGTTTGCAATGCGACGTCGGTCCACTTTTCATTTTACCGGTCTAAATCTTGTTTCACCAAGTTGTCGGTCATACAGTAAATCAAAACAGTCGAGTGTCATCCCCAACGTGTCTGATCTGTTGATGTCACCTTCTTGTAAGCCAAGCGGCAGTTCTTTAACGAACAGCTTGTGCAAATCTTTCATTATATTCTTATACCAAGGGGCAATTCCTTAATAAACATTTAGGGTATCCCCAGTGCAAGCCAATCTTTCACACAACATCCTCAGTGAGAGTCCTGCATTAGTACATTCATGCATTCATGCATTTGTACATTTGTACAATCATACAAATCATATGATCACGCATTCATGCATATATGCATTCACACATGCAACATACCACAATATCATCTGTACATGGTTGCTTTAACCACCACGTTTCTTACCAATCAATCACAAACAATCTACAATTTTTCTTTTCTTCCAATGTCATCCTCCCGTGATGTTACAAAATAAAGCCCAATTTTATTGGCATTCCCCAGTGAGTCATCATTCACACTCACAAATACCAAATCATAACCAAAACCCGACTTTGCTCGGCATTCCATCATAGTCACCAGTAAATATTCCCCGAGTGTCATCCCCAGTCCGTTTGGTCAAGTGATGTCACCCTTTTACGCCAAGTGGCAGTTCAAACGAACAGCTTGCGCATCTTTTTATCGTGTCTTTATGCCAAGTGGCAGTTCTTTAACGAACAGCTTGTGCATATTCCCCAGTGTTGTGCCAAGTGACAAGTTCTTTAACGAACAGCTTGTGCATCCCTTTTCCCCAATTGAAGGGGCAATTCTGTAAGGAACGGCTTGTCAGCCGCATCCTCACTGTCGTCAATGTACGGTTCGGTAACCAACCCGGACAGTTGACATGTCTTTTTATTTCCTGTTGTCAATGTACAGTTCGGTAACCAACCCGGACAGTTGACATTCATTTCCTGTCGTCAATGTACGGTTCGGTAACCAACCCGGACAGTTGACATGTCTTTTTATTTTCTGTCGTCAATGTACGGTTCGGTAACCAACCCGGACAGTTGACATTCATTTTTTGTCGTCAATGAACAGTTCGGTAACCAACCCGAACAATTGACATCTCTTTTTATTTTTCCTATTGTCAATGAACGGTTCGGTAACCAACCCGGACAGTTGACATTTCTTTTATTTCCTGTCGTCAATGTACAGTTCGGTAACCAACCCGAACAGTTGACTTTTCTTTTTATCGTCAATGAACGGTTCGGTAACCAACCCGGACAGTTGACATTCCTTTCCTGTCGTCAATGAACAGTTCGGTAAACAACCCGGACAGTTGACATTTCTTTTATTTCATGTTGTCAATGTACAGTTCGGTAACCAACCCGGACAGTTGACATTCATTTCCTGTTGTCAATGAACAGTTCGGTAAACAACCCGGACAGTTGACATTTCTTTTTGTCGTCAATGAACGGTTCGGTAACCAACCCGGACAGTTGACATGTCTTTTTATTTCCTGTTGTCAATGTACAGTTCGGTAACCAACCCGAACAGTTGACATTTTATTTCTTGTCGTCAGTGGCAGTTCGGCAACAACCCGAACAGCTGACATTCACATTCATTCCTTGTCGTCAGTGGCAGTTCGGATTTTAACCCGAACAGCTGACTTTGTTTTTTATCATTCAGTGGTAGTTCGGATTTTAACCCGAACAGCTGGCTTTGTTTTTATCCTCAGTGGTAGTTCGGATTTTAACCCGAACAGCTGACTTTGTTTTTATCCTCAGTGGTAGTTCGGATTTTAACCCGAACAGCTGACCTTTTAACCTTCTTGTTTCTCATTCAGTGGTAGTTCGGAATTTAACCCGAACGACTGACTTTTACCTTCGTTGTCTTGTCATCAGTAGCTCGGAATTTAACCCGAATGACTGACTTTTACCTTTGTTGTCTTGTCATCAGTAGCTCGGAATTTAACCCGAACGACTGACTTTTACCTTTGTTGTCTTGTCATTAGTAGTTCGGAATTTAACCCGAACGACTGACTTTTACCTTCGTTGTCTTGTCATCAGTAGCTCGGAATTTAACCCGAACGACTGACTTTTACCTTCGTTGTCTTGTCATTAGTAGCTCGGAATTTAACCCGAACGACTGACTTTTACCTTCGTTGTCTTGTCATCAGTAGCTCGGAATTTAACCTGAACAGCTGACTTTTATACCCTTGTTTTATCATCATTCAGTGTTAGTTCGGATTTTAACCCGAACAACTGACCTTTACCTTCGTTTCTTACCAACGATGCCAGTTCGGAATTTAACCCGAACGATTGACGTTTACTCTGGTTTTCTTCTCATCAGCAGTTCGGAATTTAACCCGAACAGCTGACTTTTATCCTTTGTTTTCTTATCCCCAGTAGCAGTTCGGAATTTAACCCGAACAGTTGACATTTTATTTCTTGTCGTCAGTGGCAGTTCGGCAACAACCCGAACAGCTGACCTTTACATTCAATCCTTGTCGTCAGTGGCAGTTCGGAATTTAACCCGAACAGCTGACATTTTACCCTTTTTGGTTCCCGTGGTTAATTGCCCACTCTCCCCAGTGAACAGTTCGGCAATAACCCAAACGGCTAACCTTTTTCCCCAGTGGAACACTATCCCCAATAGAGTTGGATCCCATTTCTTTAACGAACCCGGGTATCCCTTTGTCTCTGTTTATCCCTAATCAGGTCATATTTGCCGTCTTGCATTCATAATTGCATCACATGCATTCATAACATTGCATACATGGCATCGCATCCATATTGTTTTACTGTCCAAAATTGGTCAAAAAATGGTGTACTCTGGTATTTAAGTTTCTTCGACCCGTCGAATCAAAATTTCGCTTTTAATCTCCGTAGCGAAGAAACTTAAATAGGGGCATCTGTCATACCCCATTTTTTGACCCATTTTCGTCTCGTTTTATTTATTGTCTCGTTTTTACGCATTTTTTAAAAGGCCGAGAATTTTCGTCGTTTCAGACGAAATTTCGGCAGGGAGGTATTTTAAAATACCTCATGTCAATTTTTGTTTCGTTTATTAATTTTATTTTTTATCACTTTTATTTTTTACTTTTAATTTCAGTTTTTTCATTATTATCATTAATTTGTGTTTTGTATTATTATTATTATCATTTTTATTATTTTTACTATTATTATTATTATTATTTTTTATTTTTTGTTTTTTATTGCATTTTTTGTCCAAGTCCAAAAAGTCCAAGTCAACACAGTCAACAGGCCAGGCCAGCACTGTAGCAGCGCCCCAAACACAGTGTTTTTCATCATCACAAATTCTCAAATTCTATCCAAAATCATCATCACAAATCCCAGATCCTCACAAAATCATCTGCAAAAATCCAGCAGATCACTTCCACATAAATGCTTGCTCAAAACCCTATCCAAGAAAAACCAGATCAACTTGCAGTTTAATGAGTCATTAAGCTGACAAGCAGCTTAATTTTTCCTCTATAAAACAGAATCAACAGAGTAGAAAAAACACAGAAAAATTTAAGAGAAGAAATTCAAAACTCAAACATTTTCCAGCAAGCATAACTCACAACATTTTTCCAGCAAACACAACACAGCAAAATCCAACAAACCACCACCATTTTCGCACACACCCTAACTCATCACAACCCAACACAAAAACACAACTCAATATACCACTCCTAACAGTACCAGCCACACGCCCCTAACAACCTAACACACACCAACATACGCCATTTTCGCACAACACACCCACACGCACAACATACACCATTTTCGCACAATACACCCACACGCACAACACACAAAACACGCACAATACACCCACACGTACAACACGCACACACAGCACAAAGAAAGCAAGCAAGGCCGAACCAAAACAACAAGAAAAGGTAAAAAAAATTTGGGTTATTTTAAATCCTAGATCTAGGGTTTTTGGGGGAGATTTTGAGAAATCCAAGCTCGGATTTGGGTTTAGGACGAAAAAGGATATAGGAAAAGTTGGTTTGTTTTTGAAAAGGGGGAGTTTTTTTACTTTCCGGCGCGGTGGCGCCGCCGTTTAGGCCGGCGGCCACCACGCCGGTACACTGTTCACGGCCGAACAACTAGAGAGAGGTGGGAGAGAAGAAGGCTCGGCTGGGAGAAGAGAAGAGGAAGAGAGAGAAGTGAAATGAAAGAATGAAGAAAATGTGAAGGGAGGGGGTTTAAATACCCCTCCCTGATTCGGTGAGGCAGGGTGTACGCGTTAGCGTACACCCACGCTCTCCTGGCCTTTGATTTTTAATCATACGGCCCTGGTTATTTTTGCCCTGTGATTGATCAGGGCCGTCTGATTAATCAGACGGCCCAGATTAATTTACGAAAGCCCAATACATTTTGGGCCTTTTTCTTTCAATCTGAACTTTTCTTCACTACCAGCACCCCCCAGGTTTATTTTTACACCTCCTTATTTTATTTCTTTTATTTATTTTCTTTGCAATTTATTTTCCTTTTTTATTATTATTTCCTTTTTATTTGTTCCTTTATTTTTAACATCTCATTTATTTACCTATCATATTACACATTCATTTTATTTTGCATTTTTTATGGCATTAGCATATACATTAGGAACAAAATGTTTAAATATGCATTGCATTATTTTTTTCATTTTTCTTAGTTTAATCCATAATCCAAAAACAAAAATCTTTTTATTTTGACCCAACATCTTTTATTATTTCTCTCGCGTTTAGTTTATTTCATCGCACTTAATTTCTTTTTAACTCCGAGTAAAAAATCATAAAAAACCAAAAACATTTCAAATATTCAAAAACTTCATCAAAAAATATTCTTCATTAACAAAGCCTTGGATTTCAAACCAAGCAACTTTCTTTTAATCAAACTTCAATCGATCTTAATCATATCAGACTTTATTTTTGCATTTTAAATCAATCAAGCTTCATTCACTCGCCACTTTGGCTCTTTTTATCTTTCACAAACATTTTCAAGCTTTAAAATTAACATAACAAATCACTCGGCTTTTTTTTAGCCCGAACTACATCGGTTTTGATCCCATTTGGGTATGTAGGCAAAGGACCTTGTCCTTCCAAACCAACCAAACAAAAATCAACGAAAACAACAAAAACATTTTCTTTCTTGTTTCAATAAACAACAAGCTTGTTCATTTTGGTTGCAACAACTAATTTGAACAATTTCTTTTCTTTTATTTTATTTAAGTTCTAAAGAACGAGCGTTTTTTTTAGTTAATACATTTTCTTAAAATTCAAGCGAAACTTGAATGAAAAAGGGTGGTTTGACGTATGTCTCTCCTTTCCCCGATTGGATAAACACTTGACGTATGTCTCGTTGCTTAGACGATCGTCATTCTTTTCTAGCTTCCCCAAAAATACGTTTTCTCAATTTCAAACAAAACATGAATGAAAAAGGGTGGTTTGACGTATGTCTCTCCTTTCCCCGGTTGTACGAATGCTTGACGTATGTCTCGTTGTTCGGACAATCGTCATTTTATTTTCAACGCGTCCAACGCACTTTAACCTTTCTTGGTCCCTCGCGACCAATTTTAACATTTCTTGGTCCCTCGCGACCAATTTTAACATTTCTTGGTCCCTCGCGACCAATTTTAACATTTCTTGGTCCCTCGCGACCAATTTGAACCTTTCTTGGTCCCTCGCGACCAAATTGAACCTTTCTCGGTCCCTCGCGACCAATTTTAACATTTCTTGGTCCCTCGCGACCAATTTGAACCTTTCTTGGTCCTTCGCGACCAAATTGAACCTTTCTTGGTCCCTCGCGACCAAATTGAACCTTTCTTGGTCCCTCGCGACCAATTTGAACCTTTTTTGGTCCCTCGCGACCAATTTTAACATTTCTCGGTCCCTCGCGACCAATTTTAACATTTATCGGTCCCTCGCGACCAATTTTAACATTTCTTGGTCCCTCGCGACCAATTTGAACCTTTCTTGGTCCCTCGTGACCAATCCAACTTTTCTTGGTCCCCCGTGACCGTTTTAAACTTTTCTTGGCCCCCGTGGTCAATTCAAACATTGTACGCCTTCGTGCGTTTGTCATTTTGGACCTTGTGGTCAATCCGAACTTGTCGTGCCTTTGCACGTTTTCTTTCAACTTTTACGCCTTGTGCGAGTTTATCGCCTTAATGTGCGCTTGTCTCCTTTATCATTCAAACGTTTCACGCCTTTGTGCATTTTCAAACTTTTTCAAGAACTACGTAAGCTTTGAATTCTCCGACTACCGGGAGATACGTAGGAGCAGGATTGTCATCTTGTCAAGCCCGTTATTAAAAAATCTCTTTTTTTCTTTTTTCTATTTCATTTGTTTTTATCTCTTTCTTCACCTCACATTATATTTTCTTGTTCCTTTATATATATATGATTAAGCATGCAAGCAAAACGTCAAAAGACATTTTAAGCCTAAGTCAACTAAGAGGTTCCCGTTGAGTACAACGGATGTGAGGGGTGCTAATACCTTCCCCTCGCATAATCGACTTTCAAACCTAAAATCTTTTTCAAGGTAATTTAGAACTTTTTTCCTTTTTCCCCGAAAAATTAAAAGTTCAGTCGTGATTTAAATTTAGTGATTCAATGCTAGTCAATAGCTTGACATCCGAAATTCGACGCGACAGTGATCAATTAAGCCTTGTTCCATTTGTGTCCATGCCCAATGTGTTGGATATTTGGTTGTGGGCTTCATGTTTGCTAAAATCAAATATATAAGAAGCTGTGCGTTCAGAAGCTGGAAGCAGAACTTCAGAAGCTGAACGTCATCAGAAGCTGGGTCTTCTGAAGCAGAACAATACTTTTGAAGCTGAACAGTACTTCAGACGCACTGTTCAGAAGCTGACCTTCAGACGCACTGTTCAGACGCTGACCTTCAGACGCAGAACCTTCAGACGCAGACCTTCAGAAGCACTTCTTCAGAAGTACCTTCAGAAGCTGGTTTTTTCTGTGTTCCTGTTTCCGCGCCTGGAGTGTATATTTTCTCACCTGATCGTTTGAAGATTTGTCTGAAGAATTCTCCTTGCTGCGTGTGTTTCTAGAAGGAAGAATTTTTGGGTGAGATATTTTCTGAAGATTGGTTTCTTTTATTTGTGATTATATTTTCAAAGAGATCTTTGGAAAATATATTTCTGAAGAATATTTGCTTCTATATGTTTCTAAAGAATTTTGGAAATATATCTTTGAAGAATATTTGGTTCAATTATTTGTTGCTGCTGAAGACTATAAATAGAGGACGCTGCTATTGAAGAAACGCAATCAAAACATAAGCCATTATAGAGAGAGTTATACTTAGGTTTTGAGTCTGTTCATTGTGAGCTTTGTGCTCTGTTTCTGTACACCACTCAATTGTTTAGAGTTGGTTTTTTTATTGAGTTGTAACTGTAGATCACTTGAAGCTTTTAAGAAAGAGTGACTATTGAGTGTTTTGGAGTGTGTCTCCATCTTTGATTGTTTTAGAGTTTAATATCACTGGGGCAGTGATTGATTGAGTAGGAAGTGAGATGGGATCTCAGGTCTAGGAGTTCCTAGGTTGAAGTCAATACGGGTAGTAGCTAGGTGATAAGTTGTAAACTTGCAGTTTGCTGAGAACTTAGAACTAGGACTATCATAGTGGATTTCCTTCCTGGCTTGGTAGCCTCCAGACGTAGGTGTGTTTGTCACCGAACTAGGTTAACAAATATCATGTGCACCTTTACTTTCAGTCTGTTATTTCTGTCTTTTATTGTTTTACTTCTCAACAACTGTTTGCGTGTTGTACTCTGTTATACTTTGTTTTATTGCACCAGAATTTCAGTACTCTGTTTACGTTCAGCATCAGGTCTTGCCAGAATTACAATTGGCATCAGAGCAGGCACCCTGCCTGTTTTAGGGTGAGCTCCAGGGAAGTTATCTTCTAGCATAATGGAGAAAGAAGGAGGATTTGTGAACAAACCACCTCTGTTGGATGGTTCCAACTATGAATATTGGAAATCACGCATGAGTGCTTTCCTTAAATCTATAGATAGTAAGACCTGGAAAGCAGTTCTGAAGGGTTGGGAACATCCTGTTGTGCTTGACAAAGATGGAAAGATGACAGCTGTTCAGAAACCAGAAGAAGAATGGTCCAAAGAAGAAGATGAATTAGCTCTTGGAAACTCAGGCCTTGAATGCTATATTCAATGGAGTGGACAAGAATATGTTCAGACTGATCAAGCAGTGCACAGTAGCTAAGGATGCTTGGGAGATTCTTAAAACTACTCATGAAGGCACTTCCAAGGTAAAAATGTCCAGACTTCAACTTCTCACCACCAAGTTTGAAAATCTCAAAATGTTGGAGGATGAGAACATACAAGATTTCTACATGAACGTTCTGGACATGGCTAACTCATTTGATTCTCTTGGAGAAATAATGTGTGATGAGAAGCTTGTCAGAAAAATACTCAGGTCTCTACCTAAGAGATTTGACATGAAGGTAACTGCCATTAAGGAAGCACATGACATCTCTAGTATGAAGGTTGAGGAATTAATAGGATCTCTTCAGAATTTTGAAATAGCCTTCAACAACAGAATTGATAAGAAGGGGAAAGGTGTTGCCTTTGTAGCAAATGCTGATAATGAGGATGATGAAAGCACATCAGAAGCTCTTGTGATGCTTAGTAGACAATTTAACAAGATTCTGAAGCAGGCTAACAGGAGATCCAAAACAAATGACTTGAAGAAGACAAGAATTGATGAGAAAAGCAGTCAATCCAAAGGTGTTCAGTGTCATGAGTGTGAAGGATATGGCCACATTAGGACAGAATGTGCAACGTACCTCAAGAAATAGAAGAAAAGCTTGGTTGTGTCTTGGTCTGATGAAGATGACTCAGAAGGAGAAGTGGAGAATGAGTCTGCTAAGTATGTCAATGCTTTAAATGGTAGATGTATGACTGATGATGAAGTTAAGGTTTCAGAAGCATCATCAGGTTCTGAAACACCATCAAGTTCTGAAGCACCATCTGATACTGAGTCAAGTGATGGAGAATTATCTTCTGAAGAACCAGCTGCCTCTTACAAAGAACTATACCTCAGAAGTGAAAAAGTTTGCAAGTTATTAGAAAATCAGAAGAAGACTATCACTCAACTTCAGGCTGAAAGAAGTGAACACTTAGGACAAATCTCTGATCTCACAGATGAGGTAACCCAGCTGAACTCTCAACTTGAACACATGAAGAAGCAAGTCAGAATGATGAACACTGGTACTGATATGCTTGAAGAGATATTGGAGAGTCAGAACCAAGGGAAACCAAATGGTATAGGATTTGATGATAGGATCTTGAACAAACAGCAAAATCCAGCTAAAAAGTTCATTACAGCTGTTGGAACATATGATCCAATGATGGGTAAACCTAAGTTGGAACTTCAGAACAAACCTCAGGGATCTAAGAGCAGGAGGGCATCTCGTCCTTGGGTATGCCATTATTGTGGTAGAAAGGGGCATATAAAACCGTTTTGTTTCAAACTGTATGGATATCCACAACCTCATGTTCAACCAAAGGCCAGCCATACATGTGTTCAAGTTAGAAAAGAATGGAAACCCAAGGTTGTTGATAGTCTTATAGCTCACTCCTCTCTAAAAGCATCATCAAAAGGAGAAGAGATTAAGCTGTGGCACCAGAAGCTTGGTCATTTAAACCTAAGAGGAATGAAGAAAGCCAGTCAAGAAAAGTCTCCTGGAAAGTCTGACAGTAAGTTTGTTGCTGTGTCACCTTTTGACAGTTCACAAGAGAAGGAGACTGATGAGCATTCCCAGGATGCTGTGTCAGAGGACAAGTCCGTAAACAGTGAGAATGACAAAGATGCAGAAGAGTCTGAACCTGTGTCTGATCAAAAAGTTTAAGAAGTTAGTACTGGTATGGTAAAAGATCAATCTACAATTGATGTTAATATAGATGATATGGAGTCTGATGATGAACCCATTAGACTTGACCAAAGTGTTGGCAAGAGGCTAAAGAATAGGAAAGGAAAGGCTGTTGCTGCCGCCAGCAGGCCTACTCCTGTTGATAAGAAGAGTGTTGTTGTTGGACCATCTAAAGGCTGGAGCAAGGTGATGGTCCATGTCCCAAAGAAGAAGGCACTAAAAGGTGAAATTCTGGCAGGTACTGGTTCTGAACTAAAAAACAGAGTCTGAAAAACAGTAGTTCAGAAGCAGAAAATTAAACAGACAGAAAGTAAAGGAACACAGTTATTTGTTAAGCCAGTTCGGTGCAAACTTCACCTACATCTGGAGGATACCAATCCAGGAAGGAAATCCACTAAGTAGTATGAATTCTAAGACTCAAGACACAGCCCCTGTTTTTCCAGCCTTATCACTTAATCACTACCGGTATAGACTTCTACCTAGGAACTCCTAGATATAAGAACCCACTTACTTCCTATTCAAGCAATCACAGTCCCAGTGATTGTAAACTCTAAACAATTATGAAGACACTCTTCAAAACATAAAAACAGTCACTTGTGCTTAAAAGCTTTAAGTGATTACAACTCAAAAACAAACAACCAACTCTAACAGATGAGTGGTGCACAAAGACAGAGCAACAGCTCACAGACTCAAAAACACTAAGACTCTTATAATGAAAACTTCTGGTTTTTCAGTCAAGTCTTCAATAGCAACGTCCTCCTTAAATAGTCTTCAGCAGCACACATAATTCTGAACAATATAATCTTCAAAGATATAATTCTGAAATTCTTTAGAAGCTCATAGAAAGAAATATATTTCTGAAATATATTTTGCAAAGATTCCTTTGTAAATATATTCATAAATAAAAGAAACCAATCTTCAATAAAGATCTTCACACGAATTAATCAGCCTTCTAGAAACATCAGCCAGGATAAATCTTCAAACAAATCTTCAAAAGATACGCAGAAATACAGCTTCCGAAATGCAGCTTCTGAAGGTCAACACAAGTCAACGTCTGACCAGCAGCTTCTGAAGGTCAACAATAGTCAACATCTAAATAGTGCGTCTGAAGACCAGTTCTGCTTCTGATGAACAGTACCAGCGTCTGAAGACCAGTTCTGCGTCTGATGAATAGTACTAGCTTTTGAAATCCAGTTTCCAGCTTCTGAAGACACAAAATAGCTTCTGAAGACGCATTACTTGCACATTTTGATTTTACCAAACATGTAGCCAACATTCAGATATCCAACAATCTCCCCATTTGGCAAATTTTTGGCTAAAATCAAATGGATCATAAAGACAAGTTCTTCACTCAACAAAAGTATTCAACCATGAAGAACTACACATATATAAACATAGCACCAGAGTCAGCAGCGGATAAAATGCTATGTTAACACATAAAAACTGCCCATGCAACATACAACAGAAGTTTCTGAGGTACAGCTTCTCCCCCTGAAACACATATTCAGGAACTCCCCCTGAAACAGACAATCAGAAGCTCCAACTCCCCCTGAACTGTTGAACAGCTTCTGAAACAGACACATTATTTATCTCCCCCTTTTTAGCCAAACAATGTTGACAAAATAAGCAGCAATCACCAGGAGAACATAAAACAGCACACAAAGAATCAGCATGAAAAACATCAGCACAGAACCCATCACAACACCAGCATCAGGAACAGAACCACACAACATCCACACACAGAAGAACAAAACAAAACTGCAGAGTACATCACAATAGCAGACCAGAAGCACAAATAGAAATCCAAGACATCAGTCACAAACTTGACACTCTTCAGACTCAGCATCAGAAGTTGCTTAGTCTTCATTAGACACAACATCAGATGCTGGTCAGTTGATGTGTGCTTCAGGCACATTCAGAACCTTCTTCCCAGCAATCTGTTTCTGAAGAACAGCAATTCTCTTCTGAACACATGACATGGTATCATGCTTAATAACATCTTCATACTTACTATGATCCACTTCCTTTCCTTTTAGAGTTTTCTGAACAGGGACAGGAACCAAAACCTTGCTCCAGGCTTTAGATGGTCCAGCAACAGAAATCTTCTTTGCTGCAGGAGTGGGCCTGCTGTCAGCAGCAACAGCCTTTCCTTTCCTATCTTTCAGATTCTGGGCAACACTTTCACATTTTGGTCTCCAAACCTTCTTGACCTTGCTTTTGTTCTCAGCTGGTTCCACTTTTCTGTGTTGAAAATGCTTGGAATAACCATATAGCTTGAAACAGAATGGCTTTATGTGCCCCTTCTTACCACAGTGATGACATACCCATGGGTTAGTTCTCTTCTTTCTCTTAGATTTCTGAGATTGCTTCTGATGTTCCATCTTAGATTTTCCTATCATAGGATCATATGTTTTAACAGCTGGAATGAGTTTTTTAACTGGATTTTGCTTTTTCTTGTTCAGAGTCCCATCATTAAACCCAATTCCATTTGGTTTCCCTTGGTTATGACTCTCCAAAATCTCTTCTAACACATCAGTACCAGTGTTTAACATTCTGACTTGTTTCTTCATATTTTCAAGTTGAGAGTTCAGCTGGGTTACCTCATCATTGAGATCAGAAATTTTTGCTAAGTGGTCACTTCTTTCAGCAAGCAGTTGACTGATAGTCTCCTTCTGATTTTCTAATAACTTAGAAACTTCTTCATTTCTGAGGTATAGTTCTTCATAAGAGGTAGCTGGTTCATCAAAAGACAATTGTTCATCACTGGCTTCAGACTCTGATGAAGCTTCAGACTCTGATGATGCTTCAGACTCTGATAGTGCTTCTGAAACCATAACTTTATTATCAGACATGCATCTACCAGTAAAGGCAGCAACATGCTTAGCAGACTTATTCTTTTCTCCTTCTGAGTCATCAGACCAAGAAACAGCCAAACTTTTCTTCTGTTTCTTGAGGTAAGTAGGACATTCTGACTTGACATGACCATATCCTTCACACTCATAGCACTGGACTCCCTTTGATTGATTGCTCTTCTCATCAGTTCTTGTCTTCTGCTTCAGAAACTTCTTAAATTGTTTACTCAGCATCACAAGAGCTTCTAAAATGCATTCATCATCCACAGTATCAGCATCTGCTACAAATGCAACACCTTTCCCCTTCTTATCAGTTCTGGATATTTCAAAGTTCTGAAGGGAGCCTATCAATTCTTCAACCTTCATGTTGGAGATGTCTTGTGCTTCTTCAATTGCAGTCACCTTCATATCAAACCTCTTCGGTAGGGATCTGAGAATTTTCCTTACAAGCTTCTCATCTGATACTTTTTCTCCAAGTGATTCAAAAGAGTTAGCCATGTCCAGAACATTCATGTAAAAGCCTTGTATGTTCTCATCTTCCAACATTCTAAGATTTTCAAACTTTGTGGTCAGAAGCTGAAGTCTGGACAGTTTTACCTTGGATGTACCTTCATGAGTAGTTTTAAGAATTTCCCAAGCATCCTTAGCCACAGTACACTGCTTGATCAGTCTGAACATATTCTTGTCCACTCCATTGAATATAACATTCAAAGCTTTGGAGTTTGCAAGAGATAAAACATCTTCATCATTGGACCAATCTTCCTCTGGTTCAACAGAGTTGTCTTCTTTCCATCTTTGTCCATCACAACTTGATGTTCCCAACCCTTCAGAACAGCTTTCCATGTCTTCCTGTCTATGGATTTCAGGAAAGCACTCATACGAGACTTCCAGTACTCATAGTTGGAACCATCCAACAGAGGTGGCATGTTAACAAATCCTCATTCCTTGTCCATAATGCCAGAAAAACCTTCCCTGAAGCTCACCCAAATACAGGCAGGGTGCCTGCTCTGATGCCAATTGGAATTCTAGCAGGTACTGGTTCTGAACTAAAAAACAGAGTCTGAAAAACAATAGTTCATAAGCAGAAAATTAAACAGACAGAAAGTAAAGGAACACATTTATTTGTTAACCCAGTTCGGTGCAAACTTCACCTACATCTGGAGGATACCAATCCAGGAAGGAAATCCACTAAGTAGTATTAATTCTAAGACTCAAGACACAGCCCCTGTTTTTCCAGCCTTATCACTTAATCCCTACCGGTATAGACTTCTAACTAGGAACTCCTAGATATAAGAACCCACTTACTTCCTATTCAAGCAATCACAGTCCCAGTGATTGTAAACTCTAAACAATTATGAAGACACTCTTCAAAACATAAAAACAGTCACTTGTGCTTAAAAGCTTTAAGTGATTACAACTCAAAAACAAACAACCAACTCTAACAGATGAGTGGTGCACAAAGACAGAGCAACAACTCACAGACTCAAAAACACTAAGACTCTTGTAATGAAAACTTCTGGTTTTTCAGTCTAGTCTTCAATAGCAACGTCCTCCTTAAATAGTCTTCAGCAACACACATAATTCTGAACAATATAATCTTCAAAGATATAATTCTGAAATTCTTTAGAAGCTCATAGAAAGAAATATATTTCTGAAATATATTTTGCAAAGATTCCTTTGAAAATATATTCATAAATAAAAGAAACCAATCTTCAATAAAGATCTTCACATGAATTAATCAGCCTTCTAGAAACATCAGCCTGGATAAATCTTCAAACAAATCTTCAAAAGATACGCAGAAATACAGCTTCTGAAAAGCAGCTTCTGAAGGTCAACAAAAGTCAACGTCTGAATAACAGCTTATGAAGGTCAACAATAGTCAACGTCTGAATAGTGCGTCTGAAGACCAGTTCTGCGTCTGATGAAGAATACCAGCGTCAGAAGACCAGTTCTGCGTCTGATGAACAGTACTAGCTTCTGAAATCCTGTTTCCAGCTTCTGAAGACACAAAATAGCTTCTGAAGACGCATTGCTTGCACATTTTGATTTTACCAAACATGTAGCCAACATTGAGATATCCAACAAAAGGAAAGGAAGTGGATCCTAGTGAGTCTGAGGATGATGTTGAGCAAGATGTTCAAGACATCATGCCCTATGTTCAGAAGAGGATTGCTAGGAAGAAGATTCCTTTGAATGTGCCTGAAGCACACATTGACTAAGCAGCATCTGATGCTGTGTCTAATGATGAAGCATCTTCTGATGCTGAGTCTGAAGACTGTCAATTTTTTTGGACTATGTCCTGGATTTCATTTTGTGCCTCTGGTCTTCATTTTGTACTATTCTCTGTAGTTGTGGTCTCTTGTTTTTTTTCTGTGAAGACTATGTGTGGGTACTCTGTTTGTGTGATTCTGATCCTGCTGATGGTTCTGTTGATGGTTCTGATGTGGGTTCTGTGTGTGGTGCTGTGATGGATGTTTATATCCTCTGATTAGGTTTCTGGGTGTGCTCCCTTTGTAACCTCTGTTGTTTCTCTGTGTTTCTACTCCTGGTGATTGCATGGTTATTTTTGTCAAAATTGTTTGGCTAAAAAGGGGGAGAAATAAGTGTGTCAGAAGCTGCTGCTGATCTGTTTCAGAGGGAGTCTCTGTTTCAGGGGGAGTATATGTGTTTCCTGTCAGAAGCTGATCTCTTTCAGGGGGAGTAGTGTATGTTTCAAAAGCTGCTGCTGATTGATATGTTTCAGGGGGAGTTTGTTTATTTTGTGTCGCTGCTGACTCTGTTGATTTTTGGTTGCTGTGTTTAAATTCTTCATGATTGCGTCCTTTGATGAGTGAAGAACTTGCCTCTGTTCTCATATTGATTTTAGCCAAAAATTTGCGAAAGGAGGAGATTGTTGGATATTTGGTTGTTGGCTTCATGTTTGCTAAATTTTTGGAGGTATTGGTTCTGAACCGTAAAACAGAGTATGAAAATAGCAGTTCAGAAGCAGAAATATAAAGGACAGAAAGTAAAGAACACAGATGATTTGTTAACCCAGTTCGGTGCAAACTTCACCTACATCTGGAGGCTACCAAGCCAGGAAGAAAATCCACTAAATAGTATCAATTCAAAGACTCATGACAACAGCCCCTGTTTCACAGCCTTATCACTTAATCACTACACGTATAGATTTCAACCTAGGAACTCCTAGACCTGAGACCCCTCTCACTTCCCTCAGTCAATCACTGCCCTAGTGATTATCAGACTCTAACAAATCAAAGAAATTGAAGACACTCTTCAAAACATAAAACCAGTCACTCTTGCTTAAAAGCTTTGAGTGATTACAACTCAATAACAAACAACCAACTCTAACAGATGAGTGGTGCAGAGAAAAACAGAGCAACAGCTCACAGACTCAAAAACACTAAGACTCTTTTAATTCTTGAGATATCATTCTTCAATAGTAGCGTCCTCCTTAAGTTGCTCCATAGGGAGACACACTAAATCAACATCGTATGTCTTACTGGACACAGTAATAGGACAGTTCTCACAAACATAACTTGAAACTATTCCGCCATCAGTAGCGGTAGACACCGTCATCGGAGGATTGAATGAGGATAAAGGTAATTACAGCGTTTCAACACACTTATAAGAAATAAAAGAACAAGTTGCGCCACAATCAAAAAGAACTTTAACAGGATTCTGACCAAGATAACACATACCAGCAATCAGATCCTCATTAACTAGAGCCTTCTGACCATCCAGGGAATACACCCTACCTTTACTGGTGGTGGTTCCTTCAGATGCTCCTTTACCACGCTTATTAGGACACTCTGATATAAAATGTCCCGGCTGCTTACATCAGTAACAAATACCAGCACCTAACAGGCACTCTCCCTTGTGCATCCTTCCACACGTCTTGCAAGTAGGAAAAGCTTTGGGTGAATTGAATTGCTTTCCTCTCTGAGGGGATCCTTTTGGATTAAGCTTGTCATGATATTTATCTTGAAATTTACCCTTTCTCTTTTCAAATGCTGCTGCTTTTTCTTTAGAGGTTTTTGCAAGACCCGCTTCAACGACTAGGCTATCGTGCACTAATTCATCATAACTTGTGGTTCTCTGGAGGCTCACAGCAGTATCAATCTCACCCCTTAAGCCTCGCTTGTATTGATTCATTTTCCAATTCTCGTCTCCGGCATATTCATTATGAGTGGAATAATAAGACAACTCTTCGAACTTCTTCGTAAACTATGTAACAGACATGTTGCCTTGCTTCATCTCTAAAAACTCTTGTTCTTTCTTCACTCGATAAGATAGGGGCAAGTACTTCTCCAACATCACCTTCTTGAAGTTCACCCAATTTACTTCCACCTCATTGGCCAGCATCCTACGTTGGGTGGATTCCCACCAATCTTCCGTTGCGCCTCTGAATTGATTTGTGGCATACACCGCCTTATCAGTTTCCGAACATTCTGCCATCCGGAAAATCTTTTCCATTTGCTTCAGCCATCTCTTGGCTTCCTAGGGATCACCCTCTCCATTAAACTCGGGAGGATGATGCCTATTAAATTCCCAGAAAACCGGATTACCGATAACGGGAGGAGGTGGTGGCTGTTGATGGAATCCCTGCCCTTGATTCATCATTTCCATCCATTGTTGTTGGGATTGGGCCTGCTGTTGTACTTGTTGTTGCATCATTAGCATCATCTGCTGATGCTGCAACGCATTTTGAGCCTATTGCTCCTGATACTGCTGCTGCCAGGCCTGCTGTTGTTGCATCATCTGTTCCCATAAATTCATATTAGGTTCCCCACTTTCTTCACTGGCCTGATTAGTTCGAGGTCTTCCTGGTCCTCTTCTTCTCCCAGACATCTTATCCCAGCTGTCATATACAAGTCAAAGTGATCAGTTTTAACTGGATATAACATTTAGAATAATGTCCTGGATCCAAGAGGTCCACATACTTGGATTGTATTTTAATGACTCAAGGCACGATCTGAATCGACCTTCTCTGATACCAAATTGTAACACCCATATAGAGATTGCCTAGGATCTCATACGAATATTAAAATTTCGTACTGGATACATTAAATACAATACAGAAAGTTTGCTTAAAGTTGATACATGATACGAGTCATTAATACAATCTGAACTCCGATACAAAATATATGTGGTAATATACACCATAATACAACATCTGTGTACAACATTCATAAACAATAAAATCAGCACGATCAATCCAAAGCTTTCTCTTTACCTTTGCGTCGTGCTTCCTGTGAACCTGCACCAGAAGGAAAGGGATGAGACATAATGTCTCGGTGAGCTCCGGCCCAACCTACTGTTGGCAACCTCAGGGAAACCTAGGGTCGTCATGCACTAACTTTGGCAATTTTGGGAATACCTATGATCGCTGTCATTCTCTACATAATTCGCGATCAAGGGATAAACTAGGATCGCTATAAGTCTTTATCTTATGTTGAACTTATGTTCAATCTCATACTTAGTGATCTGGGGACATCCTACGATCATTTTTTGTTCACTGGTGACTACTTTGTCTTATCTTTTAGCATATTATATATATATACACATATTCATCTTTTCATAACATTAAGTTAGAAGTTAGCGTTGAACAAACAATACATTATCTTGGTTCATTTTACGGAGTGCATTCCGAGTGGAGTAACCCCGAAATACATCTCCCTACTACAGGTGAAATTCCTATCTAAGGCTAACACTGAACTCCTCTTATCGTCGTGCGGTCATCCTTGCGGAATAACGCGTCCCACTAGCGTGAACCTCCTGTGTCCCACTAGTGTGAACAACAGAAGACACGACTTAATTAAATAATCTTAACTTACGCATATACCTTCCGTGTCCCACTAGCGTGAACGACGAAAGACGCGACTTAACATATATCCATATTAGTTTTAACTTATGCATGAACCTTTCGTGTCCCACTAGCGTGAACAACGAAAGTCACGACTTAATATTTTAATTAATCTTTTATGTGTGGCTATCCTCGCGGATGATAACTTCACCGTTCCAGCTCGCTGGAACCCCATGTGTTCTGACTAGCGAGAAAACAGAAGACACATTAATTCTTTAATTAATTATCTTAGTCTATTCATTTGCATATTTAATACATTCCTTAACGGGATCAATCTCCCAATACTTAACATATGAGTATAGGGTCATAGGCTTATAGTTTTCATAAGCCACTACTTGGTTGCTGGAAACATTCCCATACCCGTATAAACTTTGCCCTCACAATTCTAAACAATTCTAAGTTATTGTACAATCCTTGTTCCTTATAATTACATCCATTTGGGAGCTTCTTGGACGAGTTAAAATGGTTTTCATTGATTCTTAAATGTTTTAAAAGAAAACGGTTGCGAAAAACCTCACTTACGGGCACCAGAACACCCAAAACAGCTCAGCTGTCAAAAGTTGTCATGGTGAGCTCGCTATAGCGACGGGCTGATCGCTATAGCGACTGTAGGCAGAATCAAAATCACGCCTGCTCGCTGTAGCGACCATGACAGTTCAGAAAATGTTCAGAAATTGCATTTTCCACCATTTCAATTCATTCCAACTTACCCAAGCTTCCCAAAGATGTTAAAAAAGATTTTCTTTTGCAATTAAACAGTTTAAACATAATTGAACAAGGAATTTGCAAATAACAGAGATTAGGGCACACTTTTTCTAAACTTTGCTCAAATTATAATTTACACTCAAATTTACTCAAAGCGGGTTCTAAAACCCTAGGAAGCTCACCTAGATGTTAGATTGATGCTTTGCTAAGTTCTGAACTCCAAACCTTAACTTTCTCTTACTCCTTTCCTTGATTCTCCTTTAATTTTCTTTTGCTCTAAACTCCCAAAATAGCTTGCTTAAGATTCCAAGAAGTTTGGAAGGAAGGAAGAATGATGGTTTGTTCTCTAAGGGAGGATGGCGTGAGTTTAAGAGAGAGAGATAAGAGGGATCAGATTTTGTAGAGATTGAGAGGAGAGGAGAAAATGAAGTGAAAAATATCTTAATCTCCCTTATAAAAGTTTTCCTATCCCTATTTACAACTTTGCCATTCCTTACTCATTAATCCTCTGATACTGCTAAAAGTTACGTCTAAGCGGGATGTTACAGTAGTCCTTTTTACAAAATTTGTCTAGAGATACAAAATGCATATCATGTTCATTATGATCTTCAATAATTGTTGAGATATTATAAAAATAAAATAAAGCCCAAATCATCATCTCCAATAACAACAAGAAAATTGCTATTTTCCTAAACAAGATTGTTCACTCCC
Organism: Medicago ruthenica; assembly: GCA_018208015.1. Lineage (NCBI taxonomy): Eukaryota > Viridiplantae > Streptophyta > Magnoliopsida > Fabales > Fabaceae > Medicago > Medicago ruthenica. Next base: position 7,462,693 of record CM031373.1, read on the forward strand.
ATACAAACTCACAAAAATACCCCAGCATGACTTAAGTTACATTCAGAATATATCAACGTGACTTAAGTTACGCTGAAGGCAACGAGAGTTAAGTCACGCTTGTTTTAGGTAACTTATGTTTTCACCAATTTTGCACAAAGATAATATTTTTTTCAGACCTCAAACATACAATATGTTATGTTCATTTTTTAAAAGCATGTCATGTCTTAGAAACATCACTAACAATTCATTCATGATTCAAAATAAATCATAACTAAAAATACACAAGTACGCGTAATAAATTCAAAAATTAATAGAATACAACAAATTTATTTAGTTATAATTTCATCTCCGTTCAAATAAACGAAGTGTTACATTACATTATCCCTAAGGATGTTGTATCATCATGATGTACATGTTGGATTAAAATTAAATTCATGAAAGTTTGCCGAAAATGTTGGCATTGAAGTGTCTTATACTTAGGGTAAAAATTTGCAAGTCTCTTTTAAAACTCAAAAGAATGAAGAGAACACAACACATGTATTCTACCGAATCAACTATATAAGTTATCACATAGAATCCCTTCATATAGGATGAGTTGTCACTGAAAGGAATGCATCCCAATATATTATTTTGAACTTAATCATACTGTCCTGCCAACTGACAAGTTTCTGTTGACAGAGAAGCATGATGAAGCACAAAACAACAACTTAGAACTGCATTCCCTTCTGTGACACTCATCTTATACAAATTCCCTCATATAAGACGAGTCATGACAAAAAAGAATGAATTCCAATATATTATTTTGAACTTAATCCTACTGCCCTGCCAACTGACAAGTTTCAATTGACAGTGAAGCATGATCAAACACAAAACAACATCTTAGAACTGCATTCCCTTTTTTCACACTCATCTTATACGAAGGAATTCGATGTGAAAACCTATATAGCTGATTCGGCAGAATACATGTTGTGTTCTCTTCATTCTTTTGAGTTTCCAAAGAGACTTGCAAACAGCTACGCTAAGTAAAAGACACTTCAATGCCAACATCTTCAGCAAACTAACAAAAATTAAAATAAAATCCAACAAAATAATGATACAACATAATAATACTACCTAAACATCTTCATCCGGCCGAATCAAACTCTTGAGAGTATCTTCAGGCGACCCCAGCAACGTAGCATCCATCTCGATGGGGATCATGCTGTGCTGAACAAATATCGAGAACATGCTCCTCACGTCGTCGTCGTTCGTTAACTCCGGCCGACTGAACGTCAATGCAAAAATACACAACATTTTTAAAAGTAAAAATCAATGCAAAAATAACAATTCAATCTCACTATAATCAAGATTAACAATCCAAATTCTAACTAATTTCATCATTAACAATGCAAAAATCAAACAAATTTTCATTGAGACATTTTATCAAACACCTAGAGTGCAACATTCAATGAACATAAAATCTAACAATTTCTAAACCCTAAACTACCACATTGGAGTCAAACTTACTCTAAACTACAATTCCTAATTTAATTCATCATTAACAATCCTAAAAACTAACATGCAAACCAAATTTCTAAAAACCTAAAAATGTTAAATTTCTCAAAAAAAAAAAAAACCAAAATTTAAACCATAAAAAGCCAATGCAATAGGATAATAAACACTTACTTGATGTCGGGGTAAAACTTGATGTCTCTTTGATCAAAGTTGATGGAAATCGCAAAAATTGGGAGAAAATTCGATTTGAATGAGTTTGAAAGAGTGGTTATGTGTTTCTGACTTTCTGTTTCTATAACAGAACTCGGCATGACTTACGTCACGCCGGTATCAAGCGTGACTTAAGTCACACAGAAGTATTTTGGTCATTTTCTTCGAGAATGAGCAATTTTATTTGTGGGAAGAGCAATTTTCTAACAACAACATCAAATCTCCAAATAAAAAAAGTTACATTTATTATAAAAAAAAATCATCCATAGTGTCCCAACATCTTCGTACAAAAGTCACAACTTCAAATGATCAAAGTGAAGCAAATAAAAAATGAAAGATATGGATGATTAAAATGGAAGGCAATGAGTTATGGTATGAATGATGTAATTTTGCTTAAAAAATATTGTTGCAAAAATGGGAAATTCTTGTTTACCCATCAATAAAAGGTGGGTAATACTACCCATGGTGAGTTGGCCCAATCAAAACAATGTATTTATATAACATTAAAAATAATAGAAAATAAACAAATAACTTTGATTGGTGCCAACTCAGCATGGGTTGTGTTACCCACCTTTTATTGATGGGTACCCAAGTTGTCACCTGCAAAAATAACAATTCTCTTCCATCCTAAAATATAGGATATTGTGAAAGTGAATTTAAATTTTAAATTATTTTGGCTAAATGATAACAATACCCTTCGAAATTCCATGTAACCAGAGAATTCTATTAATAATAAGGGTTAACTAGTGTTAAACAAATAAATTAGTGCCTATAAATATATAGAATGTTGTTTCTAATCTTTAAAAAAATATCGCATTTTTTAATCTTTTTTTAAATTCTTGTAACATCCTTTAGCATTTTTAAGAAGAACAAAATCCTGATGAAAAAAATAATTGAAGGGATAAAAAATGAAATTATAAATACTTAATTAACCAAAATAATAGTATATAACTATTCCCTTATAAGTTTAGTTCGGTTGGTTCGAACTTCAACACTGACATGAATTTTTAATTATTAAGTTACGTGAAAAGAAAATCAACCGTAGCAATAATAAAAAACAAGAAAAACGAAGAAGAAGTAACAAGGATTCAATATACTCTTTTATTTTTTTCTACATCTACAATAAATGATTAAATACATAAATAAATACGATAAAAATCTCTCTCACTTTCACTATACATAGATGAACTCTTGATAATGCGATCTATATAATAAAACAGTAAGAATCATGCGTCACGAAATAATTAATAGTGTTCCCATAAAATGGGCTCATATAGTCTTTAATTTTCTCAGTTCTTGAAGATAGCGAACATTGACAGCACAATTGAAGCTCCGATCATAGCCACAGAACTTGTAACAGATCCAGCAGCTCCAGCATCAGGACCTGGTGCTGGAGCTAACGAAGGACTAAGGTCTTGGGCCGATGCCACGGCTGCAAAGAGAATGACAAAAACGAAGAACAACTTCATTGTGGTAGCTGATGATGATGCCATTGTAATTGTAAAACTACTTAAAAGAGAAGAAAAAGTAGAATTAAACAAACAGTGGAAAGTGTTGATTAAGAAGAAGTTTTTGGTGTTGAAGAGATTTTGATATATGGTGATGAAAGGGAGTGGGGAGTATTTATATAGAGATTAAGGAAGGAATGTGGGACCCACAGAAAACGTGGACAGCTGGATTTGAGAAACAGGTGTTTCGGTGTTGTTAACGTATGAATGGTTGTCTGGTTGGTGCCGTTGTGTTGGTTTACGTTACGTTACGTACTTAGCTGTTTGTGCTTTTCCGTTTTGTTAATTAAATAACATATCATGATTTGGTAAAGAATTTTTAATTTATTTTTCCGTAATTAATTAAACCTCCTAACAAGACCCACGTTATCCCCACCCAAAAAAAAAAAGACATTCAGAGTTTTCTTTTTAACATTCCTTTATGCTTTTTCCGTCCCAAATTTTTATTAACAAGCAAAAATAGAAGGGAATGTTAACTCTTTAAGCACTAAAAGTAGTAAGATTTTATGAAAGTTTGTGTATTTATTGTATTAAAAATTGAAGTCTTTAACTTTTTTAAAGAATAATTTCTTTATTATGAATGTTTAAAGAGTGTCCCGGGGGCACTCGTTAACAAGACCTAAATAGAATCTATTAACACTGATAAAGTAGTCTCTTTTCCCTCAAAAAATAAAGTAAAATAAAGTAGTCTCTTTAACACAAGGCGTACTAAGAAAACCACTAAAATTTACAAAGTCAATCAAAAGTTTCAAAATAAATTAGCTGATGCCCAAACAAGTAAACGTGTTCGACCACCACTACTGAAAGTCATAAACAAAATTGGTATTCTTTGCTGTCAGCCACCAAAAGGAATAAAACTTAACTTTGTCAGCCACCAAAAGGAATAAAACTTAACTTTATCCAGCAACTATGGCATGGAACATTCTAAATTCTTAAACAATCTATTATTACGTTCATTCCACACCACCCACACACAAAGGAGTCAGATAAGCTGCAAGAACGTGCGCCGAGCTTTCAGACCACCTATTGAATAAATAAACTGACTGAAGTGATCTGAAAGAACCTGAGTATCCGCACCCGAGATACCAATCCAGAACCGCACTAACTGCCAAAGAGAATCAAAGGTGCTGCAAGTTGGAAACAAGTGTTGAGCAGCCTCAACCTGGCCACATCCGGAGACACAAAAACGACTTTCTGAAGAAATGATGTCGTGAATCACCAAATTTGATTTTTTTGGCAATCTGTCACGAAACAATCTTCACACAAAAATTGAGACTTTCAAAGGCACTTGATTATGCCAAACTAATTATGCCACTGGTTCCACCTGAGGAGACTCCTGAGAAGTTAATAGTTGGTAAATGCCACAAACTGAATACCCCTCTATAGGGTCAAGCTGCCACTGCCACTGATCTGAAAGATTAGTCTGCAAAGAAACATCATGAAGAAGTGTCCTACACTCCACTAATAACTCTTCCTCCCAAGCACACAACCTTCTCCGCCACTGCCACCCCTCACCCTCATTCCTCCTAGACTAATGAAAACATAGTGGCCACCGAACTAGATTCATTCTCCGCCAAATCAAATAAACATTCAAACCTCACACAAAAAGGAACACCTCCTAACCATCGATCATACCAAAATAATGTATCAACTATTGGTCTATATGGCAAGATAGAATACACGCTGGAGGGGGGTGAATAGCGCTTTGCAAATTTTATTGAATTTTTAGCGAAAGCGAGTTTGAAAACAAATTGACTTATTGGATTTGTGCTCGAAATAATGACAATGACAAAGAGATTAAGACAATGTAATACACAATAAGATTTAATGTTGAATTGAGAGATACAAATGCTAAATCTTAATACAATCAATGATTAATAATTCTCACACAATATACAAAACAAGACAATTTTCAAACCAAACCTAAGAGCAATAAAATGATCTATAACTAATGAACACAAGGTATATGTGTTTGATGGATTGAGACTTGATTGAATTCAAATGTGATCAATATGGATTAAAAGAAAACCTAATTCAAAGAATTAAGTCAAGTTTAACAAATTGAAACTAGATTACGTTCAAATTAATTCTAAACAATCATATACTCAAATTAAACAAAGTAAAAGAGGAAAGGGAAGAGAAAACGTCTCTACCAAGGACTTCCACTAAAATTGAATGTTTGATTACAATGTTGTGATTACAAGAACTCCTTCAATTACCCTAATTTCAATTCATATGCAACCACATCCCCCAATCTTCAAATACCCTTTGAAATTGGTGTTTCTTCAAGTCTTCGAATCTTCAATCATCCATGCAATCCTTGAAGTTCTTCCCTCGAACTCTCCTTTGTTGTGTCCGGTGATTAGATCCCCTTGAACCTGAGAAGGTTAGAAAATGAAATTACACACTTCACTTTAGATCCTTGATTCCCAATCAATATCCTTAAAAGCAATCAACTTACGGTCCTTATAACACTCTAGCAATCTATGACTCAAAGACTACAATGATTCTTTGAAAAGTGTTTAATCTGAAGAACAAATGGACAAAAAGGTTTGGAAACTCTAGAGAGAATAGATGCAAATGATTCAGTGGTTTGGGTGATATGAGGATATGAGTATATATAGAAAAGAGTGGCAAGTGCAAAATTTTGGCCAAAAGCAACATAATGAATCGAATCACTAAATGTTTGAATCGATTCAGACAACTAAAGACAAGCAAGTTGAGCCATGAAGATTGATACGAATCAAACCATATTTGAATTGATGCATATTGCCCCAGATGAAGGTTGATACGATTCAAAGAACAGTGAATCGATTCAACAAGGAAAAAAACAAGACCAGAAGAAAACAGTGATATGAATCAAAACAAGGCTGATTCGATTCATGATGATATGATTCATCAATTCATGAATCGATTCAAAATGCACAGGCTATGAGGAAAAATGACAGAAATATTTCATGATACGATTCAAAATAGTTGGAATCGAATCAATTTACTAGAAAGGAGGGGATCGTTCGCTAACCGCCACAGTCTAACGATCCTCCACCGTAACCGTTTTCTGTTACGTGTTCCTCCGCCGTAGCCGTTTTCAGTTACACGTTCCTCCACTGCAACGGTTGACAGTTACTGCTCCATCTACTGAAGAAATGACTGGAACTCGTAGGAGAGCCACCACGCACTACAAGAAATAAGACTTTTGACAGCGACTTTTTCTCAACGACAATAAACTTGTTGGTAAAAATATGCATATAGCCACAACTAATTAAAGTTGTTGTAATAAGTTATTTTTTTTCAACAATATTATTATCGCTGAGAAAAATGACTTATCCCAACCACAATTATTGTCATTGGAAATAATACAACTTTTTTATATGAATATGGCAATGACTAATTAAAGTCGTTGTAATAAATTATTATTTTTACCAGCAATATCATTATCGTTGGAAAAAATGACTTATCCCAACAACATATTTTGTCACTGTAATAATACAACTTTTAACAGCAACATATCCTCCTCCAAAAAAAAATCTTGTCGTTGGAAAAAATACAGTTTTTGGCAACAACATATTTTCGCTAGGAATAATACAATATTTTTCAATGGTTATTTGTCATTTTCTCTATCTAAAAAAAATCATTTAAATACTAATATAACACTTTGAAGGAAAAAGAAAATAAATTAATGTTTTTTTTAAAGAAGAAAATCAAATTTAATATTGTTATAATAATTCCCTCAAAAAAAGTATTGTTATAATAATAGTGATTTAATTAGAGCAAAAATAAATTTGATAGCCACTTTCTTCTTGTCTAACTGTCACCACCCATTATCTCTATTGCATGAACTCTTAAGAAGCACTCAAACAAAAACTGCTTTGTTTTATGCTGGGATTTTTAATTAGTTCGTCCTTGCACGTGTACCTATAATTAAAAGCTAGAAGGAATGTCAGTCGGAATTGTGAGAAGCCATTGCAAGTATAATTTTTGCTTCTCCTATGTGTTCTGGTATACCAGACTTATTGCACATCAAGAACTTGTGGTTTTTAATTTAATTTTTTTTTACTAAGTTATGCATCTTTTTTTTAATGCTAGATATGCATCTTCTTGATGTGAGTTCTTTTGTGATAGAAATAGCAAAATAATTCAAAACTAAAGGTATGTATGAAATTGTATCTTCTTAAAGTCGTGTTCTTTTGTGCTAAATTTGATTTTAATCACTATCTTTTGTCATCTCTCTTCAAATCGAAAACTTTACCTATTTTCTGATGCAGGGGTGGAAAGCTTTTCTGAAAATATGAAGGTTGGGAAGCGAAAGAGTGGAAAGGAAGAGTTTCCCTCCTTTTATAGACTCTGAAATTTCAAATCAATGGCCCAGATCGAAGGAAACTAGAAGGTCTCAATCCGACGGATGGGAGGAAATCTCAACCAACGAAGCGTACTCAAGTGGCGTGTGCGTGAAGCGCAGTTCCCGGTACGCGTGCAACCCACGAACCTGACACGTGGAAAGCGAAACTGAACAACCATCGTTTTAAAGACGTTTCAGGTCAAGGCATTAAATGCCAACTGCTCCCACTCACCACTAGGGCGCCATCATCACCAACTCAGAACGGCAGCAGAACCATCTCAAGAGCTTTAAGGGCACCCGAAATTTGAGAATGCCTCACATGATCAAGCCATTGCATCATAAAGGCAAGACTTGGGGGGCAACTGTTCTGGACCGGCCAGAAGGCCAATCAAACAGCGACATGTGGACTAAACGTCCACCTCTCCAAGGCGCGTCGCCTGAGGGCACACACCAACGTCAATACACGTCACTACACCATAGTGCGCCCCGTGCATCAGATACTGCACACGTGTCCTCTAACCGCTTCTTAATCATGTGCTGCATATCACGGAAGCAGTTATTCTCACACACGCCTATATAAGGGTGAGTTAGCTTCACCCCCAAGGTATGATTCACCTTACCCACACTTTTCATGCACTCTTTCTCAGTTCCATTACTGACTTGATCGTCGGAGTGCTAACGTGCCTGCATGCACCTTTCGTTCCACCGCGAAGACTCATCGCCAACGTACTGGAGAACCTTCCGCCACTGTTGCCTCCATTAGTTCCTCACCAGACAGATCAACTTCTAATATAATGGTTCATTTTAATCAATTGTATACTTTCTATGATTCGAATATAACTTCATGTATCCCTCATCATATGTTTTCATATCTAGAAAAGATGCGAACTCCACTGGATCAATTGACTTATGATGCTCGATTATAAAATAGTAGATTGATTCAATGTCATATGATCAGATAGTTATACATGAATATAAACCTAACTATATCTCTAGTTGTTAGCATCATTACATGGTTTAAACTAGAACCGTTAGATAGCAAGTCGATATCTCACACTTACTAAATCGAAAGATCAGTTGCAGAGTGTGCTTTTGCAAAAGCATTAAGAATAGATTTAAACCACAATTATATTGAAAATATAAATCGTATAAAACCTTCCAGATTAAGAGTAATAGATTATAATCCTAGATATTTACATCTAATCCCAACACAAAAGAGAATTTAGTTACCCATAGAGAGCGTAACTAACAAAGAAAGGTTAATAGATGAAGGAAAAGCATGAATAAACTTGCTTCCAATCTCGTTAGCTATCTAATAGTGGAACCTTAACCTTCCTCTCTCTCTCTCTCTCTCTCAAGTGTGTTAAGTTACAAGTGAATACCCAAAAAATTTGACTACACTCCTATTTATAATGTTTCTGCAAATGTACTTTCGTTGGGCAAAAGTAATGTTCACGGAGCGAATCGAGCTTTCTTCAATGGAAGAAAAAGCCCTTCGTCCTTTGTCCTTTTCTTAAACTGCCTTAGTTCGATGAGCGAACCAATTCTTGCCTAGCAAACGTACTCTAGTTTTTATCACTAGATTCTCTATTTTTGCTCACTTTCATTTCGCTACAACTCACCTAGTGAATCAGGATATTTCTATATGACTTTAAGTTGCCCAAACTTGGCTTCCAACGACTGTACTTGCATCGCATTATTCTGTTCTACTGTAATCACGTCAAAAACCTACGAAAAGGTGTGGGAAAAAGAACATAATAGCTTTTCTGACATATTTTATAATAATATTTATATCTACATATAACAATGGGTTTTTTTATACTTGATAACTTGCACCAAGTCGATAAGTGCTATTGAAAACAACTTTATTTTGGCACTTATCAAATTTCCACAACTTATAACTTTGTTTATCCTCAAACAAAAGTCTTAAAAAAATATTGACCCACTTGAGAATGAAAGCAAGAAGAATGAATTCACAGGTTTTTAGTGAATCAAGAAATTTGATTTGAAAAGGATTTTCATGCATGATTCAAACTAAATTGCTCGTGCAAGTCTCTAATATTTATTATTGTCCTAGAATTAGATCATGAATGTGAAACAAGTTCTAACTGCAAATTAAATTTCATTCATTCTAGTTCAATAACATGTTTAAGTTTGAACACACTTAACACCCTTCTTGCAAGTAAAATGTGGAATTTAAATTCATATGTGAAGTGGGACTCGCATCTAACGATTAGGCTAACATCTTGATCAATTTAGCCATACATCCAATCATACTAGTTTGAAAGCATTAAACATTGAACATTAAGGTCTTTTAAGGGTTGTAATGAGGTCTGACAACAAGAAAATATCATTTATATTATATGGGCATTGATTCAAAAAGGTTTTAGAATAAGGGAGCATTATTTAATTATTACAAATGTACAAACTAATTATCTTTCCAGAGGGCTATATCTATAGCAGTCTATTTCACCTTCTCAGCATGTTTCTCCTTCTCAGCAGGATAAGACATATCTGAATCCACTGGAGACTTACTGTTATTATTCGATCCGGTTGGAATCGAAGTCTCTGGCATCACATGTATGTCTTCCTTCAAGACATTGGCAACCTTTTTCATAGTTAAGAAAAATAGCATCTTTTGTTGTCAGCGTTTGAAGTCACTACCATGAAACTGAAACGGCTTATTGAAGTCAATAGCTGTTCCAGACACGGTAATTTCTTCGGTAGTCGTGTTGGTTTTAGAAACATCTTAAAATTGTTGTTTTTGAAATTAGAAAAGTACCTTTAAAAAATAAAATCACCACCGAAGAGATTATTGGTTGAGTCACGACCATGTCGCTTTCTTTAAGACGTTTCGTGGCACTCGGCACTACCCGAGTTTGTGCAATGTAGGCTATCAACTGCCCCGACTCCAGTATAAAACAACTCAGTTCAAACTATACGATTACGTATTGCACCATAGATAATCGTTCGAGAAATAACACCATCAATATGGTATAGATACCACTCTAATATGATACGAATACCACTCGAAACCAACGAGACAAAAAGGAGTATAAGGAGAGGAATGACACGTTAACACAAGTCGAAGGGAGGGAGAGAGAGAGAGAGAGAGAGAGAGAGAGAGAGAGAGAGAGAGAGAGAGAGAGAATGCGAACTCGAAGTATCAGAGTGCGTTTTGGTGTGTGGAATGAGTTAAGCGAGCTCCTAGAGAGAGTTCGTAACAAATCCGGAGCGACTTAAGGATTAAGCTATTAAGCAAACTTAATAATTAAGCAATTCTCAAATCGGTTCACACAACGGATATCCGGATATTCTGTTGGATCGGATTATAACGAAACTTATTCGTTAAAAAAGCGCTTTCATATAATGATTAAATTAATAAAAAATTAATTTAACATTTTCGGGTATATTTATTTTGACCCAAGCCCAAGCTCGGTGCAGACGACATCACACTTGTTATATATATATTTTTAAGCGCTTACTCCATTCACAAAAGTGGGTACCTCAAAGGCACATCCCTTGAAGGTGACCCCATCTATATAAACACTAGTAGTGTGTGTATCCTCTTGTATGTGGGACTTTTTTTTTTCAATTCACACAATATTAATTTAATCTAAAATGACTGTGTTTCCTCTTCCAACTTCCACTCATTAAAGTAGTGTTCCAACAATATTAAATTTAATAAAGCGAAAATCTTTGTGCACCCAACTATTATGAAGATTAATATTGCTAACTCTCTTAGTGCTAGCTTGTTTAATCATAGTAGCCCATAAGTGCAAGTTCTGCTGCATTTGAAATTGATTCCCAATTTAAGCCTCCTCCTCTAATCTTCCAAATTTTTGGAAAGCTTCGTGCCTTACTTAGTTAAAGGCTAACACAAACAGTTCAGTTCTTAAGTTCTTGGCACCGTGGCTCTTACGGTAGTATTTTTTAAAATTGATGTCATTTAATTTATCAGAAAAATTATTATGATAAAAGAATTTTTGTGGAATCAATTTGTTTATATTATTACTACTATTAATGTATTGTCTTTTTCACTTTTATAGGCAAGTAATAGTAAAATGGTAAAAAATAATTAAGTAAAGGTAAAATTGGAAGGAAAAATGTTACACCAAAACATTTTTTTAAGGGTTTTATAATGTCTAATCGGGTTCACTAGATTGTACTCGTGGTGACTGAGTCTATTCACTTAAAATTTCGTTTCTTCGTTTATATTTTGTTTGTTTACCCGTTAGGGTTGGTCCTAAAAAGTGTAACATGTCATGGTTGTATTGTCCTTTGAGGGTTGTTATTACACTTTTATTTATTCTCATTAGGTTAGGTATATGTCCCCCAATCTCTTGTACTTTTATTTTTATATAATCTATTTTCTCTTCGCTTAAAAAAAATAATGTCTAATATTGTTCCTATTTTTGTGAATTTTTCTTCTATTATTGTGGGTTGTTGTTTTTTAATGAGATCTAACTAGTTTTAATAAATGGTCAAATTGAAAGAAATAATCCAACCCAAAATAGTGTATCCACTTTATATATTAGTATTAGTATTGATTAAACACACTAATATAAAAAAAACAATTAGAGAATTTCTATCCAAAAATAAATGTATGATTTTATGGATCAAAAATTTTAAATTTAATTTGGTTACATAATATCAATTCCCAACAAAATTAAAAGTGAAAAGTTATTTTTAAAAATAAAATGTTGTTTGACATCGTATTTCTATACTATTGTCAATTTAATAATAATTTTTCTCTCTTTTAATCAAATTAACATTTAAAATCGAGAAGATTATCACATTTTCATTGTTTCAATATCACTGTTAAAAATAAAATATAAATATCCAACAAAACTTCATGGCACCAAATAATAATAATAATAATAATAATAATAATAATAATAGAAGAAAACTATCGTTCAAAAAAAATAGAAGAAGAAAACTGAAAAAGGATACAAAAATCCTCTTTTTTATTTCTCTAACAAATACAATAAATAATTAAATGATAAAAATCACTCACTATATCCACTATACATCAAATATACTATAATTGTAAAACAACAATAAGAATCACATGTGTTGAGAAAGAATTAATAGTGTTCCCACAAAATGGACTTTTCTCAGTTCTTGAAAATGGCCACAATTTTCTCACATCTTGAAGATAGCGAGCATTGACAGCATAATTGAAGCTCCGATCATTGCCACGGAACTTGTAACAGGTTCAGCAGCTCCAGCGTTAGGACCTGGTGCTGGAGCTAACGAGGGACTAAGGTCTTGGGCCGAGGCCACGGTGGCGAAGACGATGACAAAAACGAAGAATAACTTCATTGTGGTAGATGATGATGCCATTGTAATTGCAAAATTCTGCAACAGATAAAGAAAATAGTGGAATTGAAGGGAAAAAAAACAGTGAAAAGTGTTAATTAAGAACAAGTTTTTGTGTTAAGGAGATTTTGATTGATATTTTGAAAAGTGCTATGGGAATGGGGAATATTTATAGAACGTGGCACCACAAAAAAAAGGTGGACAGCTGTGTCGTGTCGGTGTTGTTAACGTATGAATGGTTGGTGCCGTTGTGTTGTTTACGTTACTTAGTTGTGTGTGTGCTTTTTTCGGTTTTGTCAATTATGATCATTGATATTTTTGTAATCTAGTGGCAATTGGATTCTATTTTAAATAAAGAGAAATGCTAAAGAATGTTTTTGAGATATGATGTTGGAAAGTGGTGAATTCAACTTTTTAAAAATAAAAAAATGTTATTTTTAATGTAAAGCTACTATTTTTAGTTTCCTTAATAAGTGTCAAAAAGGCATTTGTTAGCAAGATCTTTGAATAAAATATGTTTTGATTTTCTTTTTCCAAAAACAATCTATTTTTACAACTCATATTTCACTACATTCTCTCTTCTTACTACATGAAGAACTTAACTTTTTTTTTTAAGGAATAGGCAATTATCTCCGAAATTGCAACTTTAGTTAAAAATTTCTTTGAATTTTATGAGACTTCAAAACCCATCGAAATTGTCAAACGTTAGTGAATTTGCCCCCTCCATCAATTTCTTTCGTTAGTCAACATGACATGACATTTGACTGTCTATGTGGCACTGCCACGTGTTTGACGTGTCATGCCACGTCACAGGGGGTAATTTTTTTTTAAAAAAAAATCTGGCTTTTTTTTACGGTTATGAGCAAATACCCCCCCTGAAATTTTGCACTTATGTGCAAAATGCCCATGAAATTGATAATAATCAAGAAAATTGCTCCCTTTGACAAAAAATATTCTTCTGCTCCCTATGACCTGCATCAATAGTGAATCCTTATTTGTTGACCCTTGCAAAGTAGTAAATAATACAAGGAGCAGCGATAGTAGAAGAAGTCAAGAACCACCATTCAGAGAGGTTCCTTATTTTTCTACTATGGCTTCTCCCCCGTGAGCTAGGGTTCAGCCGCCGTTTGCCCTCCAGCCGTCTTTCACGGCGGCGTTGCTGCTTTCCGTGATCTCTAAATTACTTGGCGGATTCAATAACCTTGAGAAAGCGCATTCGCGTTGATGTTTTCAACATCACAAAGGGTGATCAACGTTATTCTCATATTTTCGAATTTTCTTGGTGGTTCGTTTTTGAGTTTTCGGCTGCGGTTTACGTAATTTGATGTCATGTCTTTCGCTTGTATGTGGCCTTGTTTGGCGGACAATGCGCAGATGCCTCCTAAGGATCCTCCTCGTTCCTTTGCACAAGCTTTATATGGTCCTAAGAATATCGAATCTGCGAAGCTTCCAATTCCTGCGATCAAGGGGGATTCCCTTTGTATTAAGATTACTCAGGCAGAATATGAAAAGGGACTTGAGGAATGTCGAACTCATCTTCATGGCAGGATGGTCCTAAACAAAGGAGATAAGCCTTACACAGCGCGTGACTTATGGAAGAAGCTTACTCAGTTGTGGAAAACTGCTGGTGTTTGGAAGACGGTATCGCTGAGACATGGATTTTACGAATTTCAATTTGCAACGAATGAGGACTTGAGGTTTGTTCTTGCATCCGGCTCTGTCAATCTTAAACCGGGAATCCTACGTTATCTCAGTGGACTAAGGATTTCAAGTATCACTCACAAACTCAAACACACGCACAAATTTGGATTAGGCTTATGCAGTTGCCCCAAGAGTATTGGCATGAGCTAACTCTTTTTGAGATTGCAAGTGATGTCGGTACCCCACTGCTAATTGATGTTGCCACTCAGAATCGGGATTTTGGGCATTATGCTCGTGTTCTCGTCGACATGGATTTATCCAAGCACGTATTTGATGAGATTGTGGTGGAAATAGACGGGTATGTGTTCAAGTTTGAGGTTCGGTATGAAAAACTCCCTTTATTTTGCTCTCATTGCCAACACATTGGACATAATATTGCAAATTGCAAATGGATGCATCATCAACAGGAAACAGACAAAATTGTGAAAGGTAAGATGCCTTTGTTTATTGAACCGTCGACTCCCAATCAAACTGTTGCACAATCTTGGCAGGTCCGGACTATTGCCGCAACTTATGGTGTCCTCAAGACTGTTGCACATGCATCCAAAGGCCGAGATATTGATGTCGAAATTCACTATGAATTAGCTAGTCATATGGTTTCGAAATCAGCACAATAACATGTCAATTTGGCCCAGCCTTCTTCGAGTACTACTCCAGCAAATGAGGTGATTAAACCCTTAGAGGTCGATGTTGAGACTGAAGAGAATGGAGGAAATGAGATGCAAGCTGAGAATTCCCATTCTCAATCACAATCTGCTCACAATGTTGAACCAGTGGATAACGCAGAACTGACAGATGAAACCGCTGAAAAGAGTACAGGTACGGCGCATATTGTTACACATGCCTCAGGTGGCGAACAAGAAATATCTAGTGCTGGTCATATGGTAGTGAATGCTTTAAGTCAACATCAGCAGACTGGACTAACATGCGCAGAAGGAAAGTGAGATTGTTACGCCAGTAGCTTTGATACCTCACCGCTGCCCAATAATTCAACATGAGATGGAACTTTTTCAGCAGATTAGCGCAGGAAAAATGGTTGAATCATAAGAGCCCTTTACACCTGTTTTAACTAAGAAACAGAATAATTTGTTAAATTAGCAACAACAGCAAAAACTCGGACGAGTAGCATATAAAACCCGGTCACAGGGCGAATCATCTCATATACCTCAATGAATATTTTTTACTGGAATATTAGAGGTGGCATAATTGCATTCACTTGGGAATACAGATTATTTTGTCACACATATTTCGTGAAGGCAACTGTTGTGCTGATAAGCTTGCCAATATTGGTCATTCGATTCAAGGAACCGACGCCTAGGGAAGCCCGACAAAATCGACACTGATTGGACACACATGCCGAGGGCTGCAAAGATTCGAACACGTCATCAGAAGTGAAAGGTCGTCCAAGCTCAGCCTTTGGATCTGAGTCAGTCAGATCACAAGATCGCACCCTAACTATACGATTTCGCCTGAATTTACACGCCGCCCATCGTCTGATAGCAAACTGCCAACCAATCTCACAAATAATCACTTCGCCTTGTCCCAAGACTCGTGCTTGTTGGGATGTGAACCATCAATCTCACACAGATAATCACTTCACCTTGTCCCAAGACTCGTGCTTGTTGGGTTGTGAACCATCAATCTCACAGATAATCACTTCGCCTTGTCCCAAGACTCATGCTTGTTGGGCTGTGAACTATCAATCTCACAGATAATCACTTCGCCTTGTCCCAAGACTAATGCTTGTTGGGCTGTGAACCGTCAATTTCATAATTAAGGGCACAATGCCCTCCAGAAGGGCATAACGCCCTCTGGAAAGGCACATCGCCCTCCAAAAGGACCAAAAGAGTCCTAGGTGAGCCCCTCTAAGGGCGCCGCCTCAAGAAGCTTCTAGAAGCGTCTAGAATGCTCTAAACGTGACTTAGGGCCCAAGTTACTTTGGGCCTAAGTCACGGAAAACCAAGCCCAAGAAAGACTATAAATAACCCCCTTGAGAGCATTCTCAAGGCATGACCTAAACAGTTCTAAACCTTAGTTTTAGATATTGTACTCACATGACAAAACATAGAACAAGGCACAACAATGAAATTTCCTTCACATGACAATCAACAACAACAGCGTCCTCAAAACAACAAAAAAAAAGGCAAAAATAGAGAGTGTACAACACAAGAAATATGAATATAAGTAATACTGATAAAAAAAGAAGTGACAATTAGTCAATTACATATATGATATATCCAAAGAGAAAACACAATTACTTATTCAATTGCAAGGAGATGAACTAGAGTATAAGCCACATAAAAATAAGAAGATTAAACAGAGTAATAGAGCATCTATTATAATTTATAATTAGAAAAATCATGTTTCTTTCATCTTTTTTGAAATGCTGGCAGGTACTGAATCAGAATGTAAAACAGTGTACCAGAAATACAAAACAGAGTACTTAAACACAGGTTCAGAAACAGCAATATAAAGGACAGAAAATAAAGAACACAAAGTATTTGTTAACCCAGTTCGGTGATAAACAACACCTACGTCTGGAGGATAACAATCCAGGAAGGAAATCCACTAAGAGGAATTAATTCAAAGACTCAGACACAGCCTCTGTTCCCAGCCTTATCACTTAATCTCCACCAGTCTAGACTTCTACCCAGGAACACCACCTAGGTATAAGAACCCTACTTACTTCCCAATTACGTAACCACAACCCAGTGATTAACAGACTCTTCAAACAATTATGAAATATGAAGTCACACTTCAAGACATCAAAGACATCACTCGTACTTAAAAGCTTAGAGTGAATTACAACTCAAAACAACTAAACCAACTCAAACAGATGAGTGGTGTACAAAACAAAGCCTAAAGCTTACACACTCAAAAACAAAGACTCTTATAATAATAATTGTTTTTGACTCAATCAATCTTCCTTCAAAGCAGCACGTCTTCCTTATATAGTCTTCAGCAGCTCACATAATTCTGAACCATATATTCTTCAAAGATCCAATTCTGAAACTGTTTAGAAGCTCATAGAAGTAAATATATTTCTGAATTATATTTTGCAAAGATCCCTTTGAAAATATATTCATAAATAAACACGAAGCCAATCTTCAATAAGATCTTCACATAAAATTATCAACCATCTGGAAACATCAGCCTGGATAAATCTTCAACAAATCTTCAAAAGATACGCAGAAGGAATTAACAAAAAGAACGCAGGAATTCAGCTTCTGAAAGGCAGCTTCTGAAGGTCAACAGAAGTCAACGTCTGAAGGCAGCTTCTGAAGGTCAACAGAAGTCAACGTCTGAACAGTGCGTCTGATGACCAGTTCAGCGTCTGATGAACAGTACCAGCGTCTGATGACCAGTTCTGCGTCTGAAGAACAGTATCAGTTTCTGAAACTTCTGAAAACCAATTTCCAGCTTCTAAAGACACAAAAAAACTTCTGGAAACGCATTGCTTGCACACTTTGATTTTACCAAATATGTAGCCAACATATAGATATCCAACATTTTTTTTTAAAACATAAAAAATAATAATAGAAAAATCAGATATCCCGCACATATTGGTTTTCCACCGCCGTATCGCTCACGTATTCCTGATGCATCTGAAACGTATCAGACAATTGTTTTTTTAAAATAAAATTTAATCATCAAATACTCTCTCAGTACGTATCAGAGCATATCAAACACGTATTGATGCAAGATATGTATTGAATACTAGTACTTTATCAATTTTGAAGTATATGAGTTTGACAACTTGTGAGCAAATTGATGGATAAAAGGTGGAGACCTGGATCCTTCACATCAATGGATAAAAAGGAAAAAAGGAGACGAAAAAGAAAAATCTGCAATGAGATATTAACAACAAATAAAAATGTGACGAAGGAGGTATGGTAAATTGTTGAGTGACATGTCAAGTGACTACAATTGTGTTTTTAATTTTAAAAAGTGAAGTGTTTGGGGTTCGAACCATGCATATATTATGTATTGTCTCTACCAATAAAAGTGTTTTCACTTGAGTCGTCATATATATATATATATACTAGAAACTCTCGATTTTCCTGCGGATTTTGCTGGAATTTCCGCAGGAAACCTGTTTCCTGCGGATTTTGCCAAGGAATAAGGTTCCCAAGTAATACCTTCGTGGGTAATTGTTTCCTGAGGATTTTATGATCCGCAGGACTCTTACCTGCGGAAATTTCCTCAGGAATTGTGACAAAAATCCGCAGGTCACTTTCGGTCAAAGTTGAATGAGTTTTCATTGCCCGTGTCACGTTTTCTTCAAACAAAACCGCAGGTACTTCCGCAGCCAATACCGCAGGAAAATCGGCAAGAAAATGATATCCAAAAATAATACTGCAGGAAAGTTTATCTTTCCACAGGAAAATCCGCAGGAACTGAGATAAGCCAGATTAATGGCATAGAAAGAATCATTTTCTTTTTAGATATTTGAGAGAAAAATCATTTTTACTTATTTGTATGATAAAAAAAAAGTATCTTTTTTGAAGTATAAATTGTAATACAAAAATTAGAATCAATGTTAAACATCAAAATATTCACAAAAGAGTTAATTCGAAGTATTTTTAGTACTATAATTCAAGAAACAAATCCTAAACAAAGTATCTTAAGTACTACAAGAGTATAAACAAAAGTACTAATGTCTTCTTCATCAATTAGTTGTCATCTTCATTAATGTCTTCATCAAATTCATTGCCGCCATCCTCATTAGTGAACTCATTTGATTCTTTGTTCGGGTGTGGTGGATGGGAAGAAGATCCAGCAAATCCTAATATCATTAGACAACCATATTTCTTTTAGTTATTTAATGTCTTGACAGCCACCACATAATTCAATATCATTTCAGTTTTGAAGATTTACCTTATCTTTCCATGTAGTGTTGGGTAGAATTTGCTGCAACCTACACAAGATAAAATTAATAAATTAATCGATGTTATCTTTGGCAAAAGACCTTTAGAGGAAGCACTAGTCTTCTTTGGGAGCAACAAGTTGTGAATAATGGCCTTGACACCACCACTGGCAATGGTATCTTAACCAATAAGTTTGCTCAATTATTCATCATTACTAACAGTCAATTGAATATTTCAGGCACAATTCTAACTTTAAACATAGCATGCTTTAAATGTACAAAGTGAGAACACATGCAACTGTATTCCTTCAAATGTAATTAAGAAAATTGAAATTGAAACAATAAATAAAAACATGTCTTCCAACAGTATCATTAAAACCTACTAGTCTTCCTACATTTTGATCCCTAATACACATTTATTACTTAACCCATTGATGTGATTTTTCTCACTTTTACCTTGTGTTCTGGTTGCCATGTAAACGTTTTCTGTATATATTGGTAATAATCAGACAAGAGAAAAAACTTAAAACATTATTTAATGATAACGAGGTTTATCAAACTATAATCAGACAATAACCATTTTAATTATGCATATTGTATTAAGAAACTAAGTTGGTCATAATCAGGTTCATCAAAGTAGATGAAGTTTATCCACACCAGAAACTTAGTTGGTCATAATCTATGTTGTTAAAAGCGGCCGTTACCGGCGCAATCTTGGCGCGGAGCGGCCAAAATCAACGGTCCGCGTTGCGACGCTCCAGGGCGGAGCGTTTGGCGTTCGCGGCAATGACGGTCGCGTTTTGAGTGGCGCGGGGCGGCCGGTTTTGGGTTGGAGCGGGCGTAATCCAAGTTGGGGCGGGTCAAAAGGGAAATGCATCACTGCCCTTCACTTAAAAGTGTTTTGGAGGGTCATTTTTGTCATTTTAGAAACCCTAAACTCAGCAAACATCCCTCACACACAGCAAGCAGCCG
The DNA here is from genome assembly GCA_018208015.1 of Medicago ruthenica. Classification (NCBI taxonomy): domain Eukaryota; kingdom Viridiplantae; phylum Streptophyta; class Magnoliopsida; order Fabales; family Fabaceae; genus Medicago; species Medicago ruthenica. The sequence continues at coordinate 7,483,088 of CM031373.1, forward strand.
CACGCAGAAGGTAATTTCTGTTCTCTTCACCGTTTTCCAGCTCTTCTCATCTCATCTCATCTCTTCTCTTCACCGTTTTCTCTGTTCAACAAACAACAAACCAATCCTTCATCTCTTCTTCAAAGATAATTTCCTTTCCCTCTCTTTTCAATCCTTCCTCTCTGTTTTTTTTTGTTTATTCCCTTCTATTTTTTGTTCATCTCTTTTTTTTTTTCAACTTTCTAGTTTTCTTCTCTATTTTTTTCCTCTGTTTTTTTTGTTTATTTTTTATTCTATTTTTTTGTTCATCTCTTCTTCTTTTTTTTCAACTTTATATTTTTTCCTCTCCATTTTTTATTCTATTCTGTTTTTTTTTTTCAACTCTATATTTTTTATTCTATTCTGTTTTTTTTATTTTTATTCTACTTTCTAATTCTGTTTTTTTTTATTTTGTTTTTTAATTCTGTTTTATTTTTATAGACTTAAAGTGTTGGCTACCTTGAATTTTATTAGTTATTCTTGCAAGTATGTTCTTATGTTTTGTTTAAGACTTGTTTTATTTCAATTATGAATACATTATGAATTTTATTAGTATTTCTTTTTCAACATTATAGTATTATAGTATTAAAATATTAGTGTCCGCGTCAAGGGAATAGCACCCGATACGCGCCCGCATCCCGCGCCGCGTCAATTTTTGTGGTGGCCGCGCCGCGCCGCTTTTCCGCATTGACAACATAGGTCATAATCAGAAACTTCATCAAACTCCAAAGCACATGGTATCGATCAATTTTTACTTAAATTTGTTCTAAAGAGGTTTTGTTATGTCATAATCAGAAAGTAAGTTGGTAATTACCATGAATGAGTCAAAGAAATCATTTTGTTGCTTTCTTGATAATTGCTTCCATGACGATTTTCCCTCTTCAAATTGAGAGCGTATGATGTGAGCAATTTCTTTAACTACCAATGTGTGGTGATCAAACCTTAAAAGACGTGTTTCAAACAAGAAAAAAATATAGAATGTGTCATACCCCATTTTTGACCCGTTTTTATTTCTTTTCTCTCGTCTTTTAGACCAGAAATTTTTCGTCGTTTCAGACGAAATTTCGGCAGGAGGTATTTTAAAATACCTCATTTTTGTTCCGAAGGCGACCGTTTTTTATTTTATTATTTTGTTATTATTTTCTTTTTATTATTATTTGTTTTTCAATTCTTTTTATTTGTTTTTTTTCCTTTTATTTTACTTTTTTTATTTTTCTCTTTTATTTTCGTTTTTATTTTTTTTACTGTTTTTATTTTCAGTCATTTTAATTAATTTTAGTCTAATAACTGTCCAGGGGCTTTTTTGTCCATAATTTGTTCAAACCCTAGTTTTTTTTTTTACTATAAATAGGAGCATTAATTACTGTTCAGGGGGCAAGTACAATTAGTCAGGCAGTGAGTCAGAGCCAATTCAGCCTCCACTCAACCACCCACAACCACCAACAAAAACTCAGAATCCGGCCACCACCAGAATCCGGCCACCACCAAACAAAAATCACAAGTTTTCTTTTCCTTCACAAACCCATACAAATCAAGCACAAAAACTAACAGAAACCGTGAACCAAACCACCGTCCACCACCACCACAAACCACCAATCGGAATCCCAATCTCTTCCTTTTCTTTTTTTTATCACAAAACCAATAAACACAAAAACTAGATCCAACCGAACCCAAAACAACCGTAGAGCCTCTTAATCCAAACTGTTACCACAAAAATCACAATCCACAGTTCGGATCATAGCCCTAACCCATCAACACGAAAACTAAAAACCAAATCCAGATCAAGACCGTTTTAATCCGAACAACAATCTTACCAAACGCCATAACCGAGCCACAAACTCAGAATTCGAGGTAGCTCTTAGAAATTTCTAAACCTAGATCTAGCTTTTTTTAAGAAGATTTCGAAAAATCCAAGTTGATTTTCGTTTAGAAAGAGAAAAAGGACTTTAGAAAAGTGTAACAAAATTTAATTCTGTGCTCCGGCACGGTGGCGCCGCCGGCGGCCACCGTGCCGGAAAACTCATCTGGCCGGACTCTTTTTAGAGAGAGGTGGGAGAAGAAGAAGTGAAGAAGAGAGATGAAGAGAGAGGAAGAAAGGGGAAAATGAGACTTTTTTTTTTTTCTGATTTAGGCTTTTATAAGCCAACCAAAGCCAGGCCCATAACCAGCCCAGCGCTCGGCCCATCTTTCTTGTTCTCTCCAACTTTCTGATTACTCTTCCCTCACCTCCTTTCCTACTCCTGCGCCTCCCCCTCTCTTTCTTTCCTATTCTTTTTTTCTTTTATTTCTTTTAGCCATTTATTTTTTGCTATTTTTATTATTTCCTTTATTTGTCATGCATTATATTTACTGCCTTTAATTTTCAGTTTATCATGCATTTTTTTTATTCTTTTATTTTCTTTTATTTCATTTTATGCACCATATTTACTTTTATGCCTTGCATTTTTATTTTATGCATCATATTTATTTTACGCCTTGCATTTTTATTTTCCTTTTTTATTTTTCAGCACCATATTTAATTTTCAGTCTTGCATTTTATTTTCAGCTCCATATTTATTTTTATGTCTTGCATTTTTTTTTTATTATTTTCTTTTATTTTATTTTATGCATCATATTTATTTTATGTCTTGCATTATTTTTATTTTTAGCATCATGTTTATTTTATGTCTTGCATTTTTTATTTTATTTTCAGCATCATATTTACTTTATGCCCTGCATTTTTGTTTTCTTTATTTATTTTATGCACCATATTTACTTATTGTCTTGCATTTCATGCATTTTATCTCTTTTTATCATATTTACTTTAATGCCTCTGCAATTTTTACTTCTTATTATTTTTGTCATTTATTTTATTGCTATTAGAATGTATCTAGGTCCAATGTAAATAAACATAAATGAGAATATGCACCGACACCACACTTATTTTTTTTTATGCTTTATGTCGAGGACGATAGCGTAATTTGGACCGTATCCGAGGAAAAGGACCCTCACTTGATCCAACGTCATTTTGAGGGATCCGACGCGTCAGACCTTTCTCAGCATAACTTAGTCTCTGGACCTTAGGACTTAATCAAAATTTTCATAAAAAAAAAGTCAAAAAAGTCAAAATCCAAAAACATTTTTATAATCAAAAAATTTCAAAAAAAATTAATCTTTGTTATTTTTCTTTCTTAATCAAACCTTTAATCAATCTTTAATCAATCAAAACCTTTTCTTCAATTTAAAATCAATCAAACTCACTTTTTATCCTACTACGCCTTTCGGCCTCTTATCTTTCTCAAAACCTTTTTTTCAAACTTTAAAATCAACCAAAACCAATCACTCGGCTTTTTACCCCGAACTACGTGATTTTGATCCCGCTCGGGTACGTAGGCAAAAGACTTTGTCTTTCCAAATCAATAAAAATAACAAAAACATTTTCTTTCTTTACTTTCATCACTTTAATCATTTTACACTTAAGCTTTTATTTTGGCAAACAAATAATCATTTTAGCATAAAGATAAAAATAAGCAAGAGGTTCCTATAGAGTACTATAGACGTTTAGGGTGCTAATACCTTCCCTTTGCGTAACCAACCCCCGGACCTTTGATCTCTAATAAATAGGGTTTTCGAACTTTCTCCCTTTTCCTCGGAAAAATAAAAGATCGGTGGTGAACTTAAAATTGCGAGTCAACGCTAATTAATAGCTTGATATCCAAAAATCACCGCGACAGAAAAATGGCGACTTCACTGGGGACCAAAATCCTAAGTGGGTTAAACCTATCTTGCTTTTCTTTATCTTTATGCTTTATTATTATTTAATTGTAAATACGTGCTTAAGTGTTTATCTTTTTACGTGAGTGGTGAGATAAGTCTTATACCTGGACTTGAGGGAAACATAAGATAGGATGGGGTATAATCAAAGTGCCATACCAGGAGTAGTCTTGGGTTTTGGTACATGTGATAACCCCGCTCAATGGAGGTCTCTTAAAAGTAGTACCATGTCGACATGAGTAGTCGTGTTTGGCATTGTTATTTTTAAGTGACCTATGAAGTTGAGGACCTTTAATTACCTAACCCATCTTGGCCTTTTAGGACGTAGTGCGGTGGCTAATCAAGAGTAGTCTTGAGTTGGTCGATACGCGATACTACACTCAAACGAGACTTTCCTACGAACGTTGTTGGACCGGGAGTAGTCCCGTAATCCGACAATATTCGAAAGTGGTCAATGACTTTGGGAACTTGGTAGAACCCGTGATACAGGTACACATGAAACCATAGTCCTTACCAAATGGCGTGTTTACCCTCGGCTCCAACACTATGGACTTAACCTCACCATGTTTTCTCCGTTTCTTTAGCATAACCATACATACATGCATTCATTCATAAACATTTCTTTCATCAAGTATCAAAGGACTTAGACCAGTTTTGTTGTAAACATTGTAGGAATGAACTTCACAAAGAGGAACACTCAGAAGCATACCTCAAAAACCCGGATTTGACAAACTTAAGGAAGCTGGGATCTTTAGTAACTAGTCCAAAGGATTTTCCAAACTCGTTATGGGAGACCACTTGGCATCCTCAAGTTTGAAATATCGGGGCCCTTTTAAGGTTTCTATTGATGAACTTCTGAGCATATCCCTTGGCTTTGTTCCTAAAAAGGGGATTGTTTGCAATATTTTAAATGAAACGTTCAAAACTATGATGTTTACAATTACTTTGACAAGTACTTCGATAACAAAACCTTTTTTTTGCATAAGCATAATCATGCATCATCCTGCATTTATAGTTTCCAAATCGAGTCTTACATTTTGTTCACCAATAAAAGGTCAATCAGCCGCCGTCCAAGGAAAGAGGCCCGACGTGTTCAAGCCTACTCGCGTTCCCAACACTCGAGCACATCAGAGAAAAAGAATGGATCTGTTAGAGCAAGAAAACCAGAACCTCCGGGAAGAGATAACTAGTCTCAGGGAGGGGATAGAGAAGTTGACCTCCATGATGAATGCTTTGTTAGCTTCCCAAGTCCAGGCGTCAGTTCCTCAGCCTTTCGTCACTACTCTGGAACAGCCACTTTACCATTGCTTCACCTTTCCTAATTCAACTCCTCTTATCCACACTGCTCAGCAAGAGGCAGAGCCTATCTTTCATGCCGAAAGTGTTGGAGCCTTCGATAAGATGGACGAGCTTCAAGAGAAATTTGATGGGATGCAACAAGAAATTGAAACCCTCCGTGGAAAAGACTTGTTTGGCAAAGATGTTCGAGAACTCTGTTTGGTTCCTGACGTTGTAATACCGCCTAAGTTCAAAGTCCCTGACTTTGAAAAATACAAGGGGAATTCGTGTCCACGTAGCCATCTGGTGATGTACGTGAGGAAGATGTCTATGCACACTGATAATCACAAGCTTCTTATCCACTTCTTTCAGGACAGTATGACTGGTGCTGCTTTGAAATGGTACATGAACCTGGACAGTGCTAGCATCCGCACTTTCAATGATCTTGGTGAGGCTTTCATTCGCCAATATAAGTATAATCTGGACATGGCCCCAGATCGTGACCAACTTCATGCTATGACTCAGAAAGATAAAGAAACATTCAAGGAGTATGCCCAACGCTGGAGGGAAGTGGCAGCTCAGGTTGTCCCGCCTTTAGAAGAAAAAGAGATGACCAAAATCTTCTTGAAGACCCTCGGTCAATTCTATTATGAGAAGATGGTTGCCAGTGCGCCGACAGATTTCACCGAGATGGTTAACATGGGAATGCGTCTGGAAGAAGGAGTCCGAGAAGGACGTTTAGTCATGGAAAGTGCTTTTGCTGCCAGCAGTACAAAGGGGCTTGGGAATGGCTTTTCAGGAAAGAAAGAGCAAGAGGCAAGTATGGTGGCCCATAGACAGCCTCGACAACAGAATCGGGTTCGGCGGATATCCCAGTTTGATCCAATCCCCATGGCATATGCAGAGTTGCTCCCCGCTTTGCTTGATAAAAATCTTGTTCAAACTAAGGCACCTCCTAAGGTACCTGAAAGATTGCCAAGGGGGTATAAACCTCATCTTTCTTGTGCTTTCCATCAAGGGGCACCCGGTCATGACGTTGAGCATTGTTATGCCTTGAAAGCCGAAGTCCAGAAGTTGATCCAGACTAACATCTTGTCCTTCAAAGAGTCGAACTCCAGTGTGCAAGCTAATCTATTACCTGGCCATGGGACTCCATCTGTTAATTTGGTGCAAGATTGCTCAGAAGCTCACCCTGTTGAAGAAGGTGGCAGTTAATTTTGTAACACATGGCATAGTTTACCGCAATTAGGTCGCTGTCGACATTCCCTCGGTTATACATAGGTCAAAGTAATGTGTTTTGTTGTCTTGTCCTTTTTAAAAAAAATCCTTTCGTTCCGCCCGAGACGAAAGTGAACTTTTAAGGCTTTTGTTTCATGCATTCCCATCATCAAATAAGAAGTCATTTTGTTCCTGACTATGTTTTTATTATTCTTAGCTTTTTCTGGAAAATGGTAACACAAAAAACCCAAAAAATATTTCATTTTTACTTTTATTCCCAATCAATTTCAAAAAAAAATCTGCATTGCTCACTCATTTTCTTAAACTAATCATCAATCATATGTAAATCTAAACACCAATAAACCCGTTGAACACTGTAACCCTATGCTCCCTCCCGACTTTGAGTTCCCTGTTTACGAAGCTGAAGAGGAGGAGGATGAAGGGATTCTTCGAAAAGATCTCTCTGCTATAGAAATATGAAAAAGAACATCATTCAGCCTCATGAAGAAGCACTGAAAGTAATTAACTTGGACGCTACAGTATTCCTGATCGAATCCCAGATGAATGGTGCCATCGAAGCTGCACAACAAAAAAAAACAAACAAAAAACAATAGCAAAAGCAAAAAAAAAAATCAAAAACAAAAATCAAGAGCAAAAAAATCAAAAGCAAAAATCAAACAAAAAAACAAAAAAAAAACGAAAGAAAAATACATCAAAAAGATGGTGCAGAAGATGGTAACCACCTACAAGGACTGGCATGAGATACTACCGTATGCTTTACATGGATACCGTACTTCAGTGCGTACCTCAACAGGGGCAACCCCTTTTATCTTTGGTATACGGTTTGAGAGTTCTAATGGAAGCCAAATTATCAGAGGCTGAATGATGTCAAAACAAATATGATCAGTTCAAACTGGATTGAAGAGAAACGCATGAATGCTTTGTGTCACGGGCAGTCCTCGTGTGCTCCAAGAAGGAGATCTTGTGCTCAAGAAGGTTTTATCTTTCCAACCCGATTCCAGGGGCAAACGGACGCCTAATTATGAAGATCCATATGTCGTCAAGAGAGCTTTCTCCGGTGGCGCATTAACTCTTATGGCAATGAATGGTGATGAGATCCTTCGTCCTGTGAATGCTGATACAGTCAAGAAATACTTTGTCTAAAAAATAAAAGAACAGCTCGGTAAGTCGAAAACCCGAAAGGGCGGCTTAGGCAAAAAAGAGCGTCTCGGTGGATCGAAAACCCGAAAGGGCGGTCCAGGCAAAAATTAGAGACATAAAACAGAAAATAATCATCCTGATAGGTCGAAAACCCGAAAGGGCGATCTATGCAAAAATTAAGGATTAAAAGACAAGGTAACTGCATTGGTCTGATCTCTACTCACCTGAGGCACAATTGAATGTCAAAAAGAAGCTCTGAATCTAAAGCATCCAAACAGTGGAATTCAAAGTTGTCAGGGAGGATAGTGGTTATTGTGTTCAATGTACCTTCAATTTATATTTACCATTTTCCAAACTTTTAAGATCCGTGGAGCCATGACATTGGCGGGTTGCCACTCTTTTAAATAAATTTGAGCCTATTGCCTTTCATTTGGAATTCCTATTTATTCAGTTTATAAAAAAAAAAACTTCTTCTATTTTTTTTGATGGTAGTGCTTGAAACAAAATATTTTTTTAAAATCTTAAATATTTTTCATATCTTTTTGAAAATCACAAACAACAAAACACATTTTCTTTGAACTCGTGAATAAGTGAAGAGGGCGTCAACAGCTATCCTGAGAACGGATAAACTTTGCAGGCTGAACATGGTCAATTGCTTAAAAAAAAAATATACAAAAAAAAAAGAAGAACAAAAAGAAATATATATATATATATATATATGAAAAAAGAAAAAGAGAAAAGAAAAGAGCTCGGTAAGTCGAAAACCCGAAAGGGCGGCTTAGGCAAAAATGAGCGTCCCGGTGGATCGAAAACCCGAAAGGGCGATCCAGGCAAAAATTAGGGGCATACAAGAATATTTTCCCGGTGGACTGAAAACCTGAAAAGGCGGTCCAGGCAAAAATTAGGGATTCAAAAAAGAAGAAAAGCAAAAAAAAAAAAACAAAATAAGCATGACCACAGAAGTACCAGTTCTTCTACTATGGTTTTTGGATTGGCACGCTCTCCCCAGGAAGCGTTCACCTCATCAGTTGTTGCATATGTTGGGTTTTACCCCGTCAATGTTTTGATATGTCTCCAGTGGCATCATCCCCATGGAAGATTGCCAAGTGTTTGTGATGCGACGTCGGGTCACTTTCCATTTTACCTGCCCAATCTTGTCTTATCAAGTTTGTCATTCATACAATCATACAAGTCAGTCTTTCATATAATCATACAAGTCAGTCTTTCATACAATCATGCAAGTCAATCCTTCATACAATTACAAGTTAATCAGTCACACGGTCATACAAGTCGTGTCGTCATTCATTGCAGTCATACATTCATGCATACACACATTCATGCATATACAACAAAAACAATATCATTCATACATGGTTGCATTAACCACCACGAGTCTTACCTCAAATATCTTCCCATATCAATCAATCATAAATAATTTGTAACCATCTCTTTCCCCAAATGTCATCCCCAGTGTGTCTGGTCCCGAGATGTCACTCCCTCTCCGCCAAATGGCAGTTCTTTTTTGAACAGTTTGTGCACATTTTACTCTTTGTTCTTGTCGTCAATGGCAGTTCGGCAATAACCCGGACAGTTGGCATTTACCTTTATTGCTTGTCGTCAATGGCAGTTCGGCAATAACCCGGACAGTTGGCATTTACTTTTGTTTCATGTCGTCAGTGGCAGTTCGGCAATAACCCGGACAGCTGACATTTACCTTTGTTTCTTGTCGTCAGTGGCAGTTCGGCAACATCCCGAACAGCTGACATTTACATTCTACCTTCTTTAAGCTACCCTCACAATGGTAGTAGGTAAAAATATTTTGTCTGCCTTTTTAAGCTATCCGCACACCGATAGTAGGCAAGGTCTTGTCTTTTTATATTACCTTCTTTAAGCTATCAATACACGATAGTAGGTAATACACGTCATCTGTCTTCTTTAAGCTATCCATACAACGATAGTAGACGGTGTCTCCTTTTATATTACCTTTTTTAAGCTATCAGTACACGATAGCAGGTAATACATGTCATCTGTCTTTTTTAAGCTATCATCTTTGTTGATAGTAGACAATGTCTTTTTCTATTACCTTCTTTAAGCTATCAATACACGATAGTAGGTAACACATGTCATCTGTCTTTTTTAAGCTATCATCTTTGTTGATAGTAGACAATGTCTCTTTCTATTACCTTTTTTTTAAGCTATCAGTACACGATAGTAGGTAATACATGTCATATTCCCCAGTGATGTCATATGTCTTCTTTAAGCTATCATCTTTGTTGATAGTAGACAGTGTCTCCTTCTTTCACCTTTTTTAAGCTATCATTTACATGATAGTAGGTAGCATCAGTCTTTGTCTTTGTTAGGCTATCGTTCTGAATTAGTGCGATAGTAGACAACTTACATTTATCCCCAGTGAAACCATGTTATCCCCAGTGGAGTCGGACCCCGTTCTTTAACAGACTCGGGTATCCTTTTGTTCTGTTATCCCCAATCGAGCCATCCTCGCCGTCTTGCATTCATACTTGCATCGCGAGCGTTCACAACATTACATGCATTCATACTTGCATCGCGAGCATTCACAACATTACATGCATAACGTTACTTGCATCGCGAACATGCACGACATTACATGCATAGCATCACATGCATAGCATCGCATTCATAGCATTTTGCGGTTGAATTTGGTCAAAAATGGTGTACTCTGTATTTAAGTCTCTTCGACCCGTCGAATTAAAAGTTTCACTTTTAACTCTCCGTAACGAAGAAACTTAAATAGGGGCATCTGTCATACCCCATTTTTGACCCGTTTTTATTTCTTTTCTCTCGTCTTTTAGGCCAGAAATTTTTCGTCGTTTCAGACGAAATTTCGGCAGGGAGGTATTTTAAAATACCTCATTTTTGTTCCGAAGGCGACCGTTTTTTATTTTATTATTTTGTTATTATTTTCTTTTTATTATTATTTGTTTTTCAATTCTTTTTATTTGTTTTTTTTCCTTTTATTTTACTTTTTTTATTTTTCTCTTTTATTTTCGTTTTTATTTTTTTTACTGTTTTTATTTTCAGTCAGTCATTTTAATTAATTTTAGTCTAATAACTGTCCAGGGGCTTTTTTGTCCATAATTTGTTCAAACCCTAGTTTTTTTTTACTATAAATAGGAGCATTAATTACTGTTCAGGGGGCAAGTACAATTAGTCAGGCAGTGAGTCAGAGCCAATTCAGCCTCCACTCAACCACCCACAACCACCAACAAAAACTCAGAATCCGGCCACCACCAGAATCCGGCCACCACCAAACAAAAATCACAAGTTTTCTTTTCCTTCACAAACCCATACAAATCAAGCACAAAAACTAACAGAAACCGTGAACCAAATCACCGTCCACCACCACCACAAACCACCAATCGGAATCCCAATCTCTTCCTTTTCTTTTTTTTTTATCACAAAACCAATAAACACAAAAACTAGATCCAACCGAACCCAAAACAACCGTAGAGCCTCTTAATCCAAACTGTTACCACAAAAATCACAATCCACAGTTCGGATCATAGCCCTAACCCATCAACACGAAAACTAAAAACCAAATCCAGATCAAGACCGTTTTAATCCGAACAACAATCTTACCAAACGCCATAACCGAGCCACAAACTCAGAATTCGAGGTAGCTCTTAGAAATTTCTAAACCTAGATCTAGCTTTTTTTAAGAAGATTTCGAAAAATCCAAGTTGATTTTCGTTTAGAAGGAGAAAATGGACTTTAGAAAAGTGTAACAAAATTTAATTCTGTGCTCCGGCACGGTGGCGCCGCCGGCGGCCACCGTGCCGGAAAACTCATCTGGCCGGACTCTTTTTAGAGAGAGGTGGGAGAAGAAGTGAAGAAGAGAGATGAAGAGAGAGGAAGAAAGGGGAAAATGAGACTTTTTTTTTTTCTGATTTAGGCTTTTATAAGCCAACCAAAGCCAGGCCCATAACCAGCCCAGCGCTCGGCCCATCTTTCTTGTTCTCTCCAACTTTCTGATTACTCTTCCCTCACCTCCTTTCCTACTCCTGCGCCTCCCCCTCTCTTTCTTTCCTATTCTTTTTTTCTTTTATTTCTTTTAGCCATTTATTTTTTGCTATTTTTATTATTTCCTTTATTTGTCATGCATTATATTTACTGCCTTTAATTTTCAGTTTATCATGCATTTTTTTTATTCTTTTATTTTCTTTTATTTCATTTTATGCACCATATTTACTTTTATGCCTTGCATTTTTTTTATTTTATGCATCATATTTATTTTATGCCTTGCATTTTTATTTTCCTTTTTTATTTTTCAGCACCATATTTAATTTTCAGTCTTGCATTTTATTTTAAGCTCCATATTTATTTTTATGTCTTGCATTTTTTTTTTATTATTTTCTTTTATTTTATTTTATGCATCATATTTATTTTATGTCTTGCATTATTTTTTATTTTTAGCATCATGTTTATTTTATGTCTTGCATTTTTTATTTTATTTTCAGCATCATATTTACTTTATGCCCTGCATTTTTGTTTTCTTTATTTATTTTATGCACCATATTTACTTATTGTCTTGCATTTCATGCATTTTATCTCTTTTTATCATATTTACTTTAATGCCTCTGCAATTTTTACTTCTTATTATTTTTGTCATTTATTTTATTGCTATTAGAATGTATCTAGGTCCAATGTAAATAAACATAAATGAGAATATGCACCGACACCACACTTATTTTTTTTTATGCTTTATGTCGAGGACGATAGCGTAATTTGGACCGTATCCGAGGAAAAGGACCCTCACTTGATCCAACGTCATTTTGAGGGATCCGACGCGTCAGACCTTTCTCAGCATAACTTAGTCTCTGGACCTTAGGACTTAATCAAAATTTTCATAAAAAAAAAAGTCAAAAAAGTCAAAATCCAAAAACATTTTTATAATCAAAAAATTTCAAAAAAAATTAATCTTTGTTATTTTTCTTTCTTAATCAAACCTTTAATCAATCTTTAATCAATCAAAACCTTTTCTTCAATTTAAAATCAATCAAACTCACTTTTTATCCTACTACGCCTTTCGGCCTCTTATCTTTCTCAAAACCTTTTTTTCAAACTTTAAAATCAACCAAAACCAATCACTCGGCTTTTTACCCCGAACTACGTGATTTTGATCCCGCTCGGGTACGTAGGCAAAAGACTTTGTCTTTCCAAATCAATAAAAATAACAAAAACATTTTCTTTCTTTACTTTCATCACTTTAATCATTTTACACTTAAGCTTTTATTTTGGCAAACAAATAATCATTTTAGCATAAAGATAAAAATAAGCAAGAGGTTCCTATAGAGTACTATAGACGTTTAGGGTGCTAATACCTTCCCTTTGCGTAACCAACCCCCGGACCTTTGATCTCTAATAAATAGGGTTTTCGAACTTTCTCCCTTTTCCTCGGAAAAATAAAAGATCGGTGGTGAACTTAAAATTGCGAGTCAACGCTAATTAATAGCTTGATATCCAAAAATCACCGCGACAGAATGTTAGAAAAGTTAACTCCAGAATATAATGTACACAAAAAAATATATATAAATTTCTAGATTTCACTAAAATATAGCATGTCCAGCAACTAAAGATTCCTAATTTCTCTTAATCTTACAGTTTAAACATCTAGAATGTTAGAAAAGTTAACTCCAGAATATAATGTACACAAAAAAAATATAAATTTCTAGATTTCACTAAAATCATAATACCAAAAGCACAACAGTCTTGCATTGTTATTTGATCCAAAAGGCTAGTTATGGGAGCAACAAACTCACCCATCCCCGTCTGGAATTATTCGTATTTTAGTACTAGCGGTGTCTCCACTAACATAGCTAGCTGAAGATGGAGCTCTATTGACCATAACTTGGGTAGGGATGGGTCGTGTTTGAGGTTGAGTGGATTGAGGGTGAGATTGGGTGGATTGAGGTCGTGATAGAGGTTGACTTCATTGAGGTTGAGTGGATTGAGGGTGAGATTGGGTGGATTGAGGCGGTGATAGAGGTTGACTTCGTTGAGGTTGAATTTATTTGTGTAGGCAACAAATAAATTCAAATTTAAAAGGAAACAAAGTTAAAAAAAAAGTTTATAGGGATTGAGTAGTTCAATTGATTTGAGCTAGAAGACAATGAGTTGAAGAAGTTGTTTCAAACTCTCGCAAAGAAGTAAAAACTAATCCAACAACTAATTACTAACATTTGTTCTTAAAAAAAATATAAACAAAATTATAATTAAATTTATTTTAGACTTTTTTACACGAGCCTCCAATCAAATCACATAATAGTGTCACTTTTTGTTATATTGTGGATACTTTATGGTTCATTTTAGATCTTGTCTTCTTTTTTTAAAAAAAAAATTCTATAACGATGTAAGAATTATTTATCACATGGACTATATTTTCCGTTTTTAAATATTGTCAGAAACCTAATTGTCCTTTTTTTTAAATAAAAGAAAAATATGTATGTCCTATTATTAAATTGATCTTACACACACAATAGTGTCACTTTTTCCATTAAATTGATCTTACACACACAATAAATGTGGATGTGACCTATTCCACAGAGTGTGATGTATTTTGTCAATATTTGTGTGCCAATATTATTTCTCAAAATTGGGTCAGAAAAATATTATTTTTCAAAAATAGTGACATTGCATTTGGACTTAAATCATGTTCACTATACAAGGAGAGAAAAAAAAATAAGATACCCAAAATATTTCAATTTTTAAAATTTCATGAAAAAAGTAAAAATTTAAAAATTAACGAAATCCGTAGGAAAAGTGGTAAAAAATATTCCAAAATCTTCCGCTAATCTGCAAGAAATGTCCTCAGTGTAACTAAAACTGCAGGTAAATCCTCAAGGATTCCTGCAGATTTATTTGCGCAGGAAAATTCGCAGGAAAATCGATAGATTCTAGTAGTGTGTATATATGTGTGTGTGTGTGTGTGTGTGTATATATATATATATATATATATATATATATATATATATATATAACGACAGCTAAAAGATTTAAAGAAATGATATTTGTACAACCTTTATGACAATTTTTGAACAACTCTTTCTCATACTCACATCATGTGCTTACTCACTTTTTTTCTAGCAATAAAAAAAATTGTCAGAGGAGTTGTCACCAAATATTTGGACAAATATTATTGCTCAAGATTTAAGATGTTTTCAACGTCATATATGTAGTTCTTTTTATACTAACTTAATCATCACGTATTCTATATTTTAAAGGAAGTGACAGCCGGTTCATTTTATAGGAATAATAACAAGTGGTATTTTTTAACAAATAATTACAAGTGGATCTTTTCCGACTTGTTAAAAACTAATTATGGGGGGACAATAACTTGGTATACCAACTATTTATAATTAAATAATAAAACGTGGTGTTTTGTATGAAATAATGACGTGGTGATGCAAACATTTGGGATGAATATAACTTTCAATATATAAAATTATACGATAAAAAAAATATTTGGCGATGTGTTAAAAACAGAAAAGTATTAAGCATACACTCTTTCACACTGTTTTTTAATTAGAAGAAGTTAACATTAATCATTGAAAACTCACACACATAAAAGAGAAGAGTCAGGTTTCGAACCCTGATCACAATATATTTGTCTGTTGAATTAGAATTTGTTGATATTTTTCATACGTTTTTAATACACATCAATTTATTTAGTAAAAGTAATCGATCGAATATATGTAGGACCCTCGTAATTTAATACGACTCATTTAAATTTCATTCAAAGAGAAAAATGTGATAAAATTTAAAAAGTGATATTTGAACAACCATTTTTTGAAACAACTTGTGGGACAAACAAAATATACAAAGAAATGTAGGTATTGACACAAAAATCAAAACAACAAAAAAACAAGTAAAAATACAATATGAGTATAAGAAAGAACGTTATCATAAAATTGTCTCAAATTTTTTGTTTAAATATCAGTTCTGTAAATTTTAACACAATCATATGTGATGATAGAGGCCCGTTATTTGCTCCCTTCAACATCCTCACAATATATCTTCACATCTATAAAACTATAGCACATTATACAATTATCCTCACCTTATTTCCTCTTACAAATCATGTCCACCATGCCTTTCAGATTGAAGGTCATTGAGCATTGCAAAATCACTCCCCCAATCAATACAACTTCAGCAGCCTCTTCCCTCCCCCTAACATTCTTTGACATTCCTTGGCTTCTCTTCTCTCCAAGCCAACCACTATTTTTCTATGAATTTCCTCATTCAATTTCCCATTTCACAACCACCATTGTCCCAAAACTTAAACAATCTCTTTCTCTCACACTTCAACATTACTTCCCATTTGCCGGTACATTTGTTCCCTCGCTTGATCTAACCGAACCTCAACTCAAATTTACTCGTAACAACTCGGTTTCATTCACCGTCGCAGAGTCAAATAGTGACTTCGAACACTTGTGCTCCAATTACTCAAGAGAAGTCAATGAATTCCACCCTTTGGTACCAAAATTGCAACAAATCTTTTCATCTGAAGTAAAAGAGTTCCCTTTGTTAGCTATTCAAATAACATCATTCTCAAATTATGGTTTTTCCATTGGCCTAGCTTTTCATCATGTTGTTGCTGATGGAAGAACCTTCCACAATTTCATCAAAACATGGTCTTCATATTGTTCTTCTTCTACCTTTGAAGCCTCATCATCACTTATAAAAACCCTTCCCTTTTATGATCGAAGTGTGATTATCGACACAAATGACCTTCACGAAGTTTTCTTGAAAGATTGGAGAAAAAGAAGAGTAGTACTCAATGCAAAAGATAGTAGAGAATCCAAAGGTTATATCTCAAACATGACTAGAGCTACATTCTTAATGAGTTTAACTCAAATGGAGAAAATCAAAAAATATATTGTTGAATCATGCAAAGAAAAGAAAAAGTCTCAACCTTTGCATTTATCTTCATATGTGTTAACTAGTGCTTTTTTATGGGTTTGTTTGCTTAAAACCCAACAAGAGTTTGTTAATAAAAAAGTGGTTTGTGAAGATGTTACACACTTTGGATTCATTGCTGGTGGTATAACAAGATTGGAATATCAAGTACCAAAGAATTATTTTGGTAATTGTGTTGGATTTGGAAGGGTATCATTAACAAAAAAGGACTTACTAGGAGAAGATGGTGTTGTTGTTGCAGCTAAAGAAATTGGAAGCACAATTAAGAAACTTGATACATCAATTTTTGGAGAGGGTAAGAAGTGGATTTTGGATTGGGAAATGTTACATGGGTCGGAGGAACATGTTCATGTTACATGGTCTCCAAAATTGAAACTTTATGAATTGAATTTTGGGTGGGGGAGGCCTAAGAAAATAGAGGAGGTTTCAATTGATTTTACAAGAGGTGTTTCTTTTGTTGAGAGTAGAGATTTTGAAGGTGGAATTGAGATAGGGTTAGCTTTGCCTAAGAGTAAAATGGATATTTTCACCTTTATCTTCAAGAATGGACTTGAGGCTCTACCATGATTATCTAGTTTAATATTTTGTTGCTCAATGTGTATTTACATTTTTTCATGCGTCATTTTTCTATCTGTTTCTCTAAGCATTTTTCAATCCACTGCATAGATGCAAGAAGGCTAAGCGATTCACCTTTTTAGTTTGAATCAAGTTAGGGATGTAAGACGTGTAGGCCGCAATAATGAATGTATTTACATTGCAAACATATTTCTAATGCTATACTCCCTCCGTAACTTTTTATAAGTAAATTTGACCAATTCACATTTTTTAAGGAATGTGGTTTGTGTTATTTAATTTAAGTTAAATAACATATTTTGCCCTCATTAATTGTGGTGTACAGTAGTATATTTTCAAGGTGTTGTTGTTAAACGTGTGTGCATTTAAAAAATTAAAGTAAGGGTATTTCAGCTATATTATCCTTAAATATGACAAAAAAAATCAATTTTGCTTATAATTAGTTACAACTGAAATGGTTGAATTTTGCTTATATTTTGTTATGGAGGGAGTATGTTGTAATTTGAAGTTATTTCAAAAGTTATTTTTATTTTTTAAGGATATTATTATTATTTATTATTATTATTATTATTATTATTAGCTATTAAAAACGTGGTTGTAGTGTGAATTTTATTTAATACTTTGTCTCAAGGCAAGTTACCATGTTGACTACCATTATTTAAATTAATTTTGAGTAGCAGGCAAAATTGGTTGTTACCTATATTATTTGTCATCATTTTAGCAACTGTTTTTGGTCAATCTCCGCTAACCTAATTAATAGCATTCACTTACATTTGAGTGGAAAAAAAAAGTGCTTAATGTTTTCCAACACAGTACACCTTTATAAAAACAAATTTTCATTATGTGAGTTATGGACCATTCTTCAATATATTGTTTTATTACTTCTTTCATCTTTACAAGAATACTAAGTGCTTGTGTCATCTAAGTTGTGTATTTCTCGTGTTTTGATAGTTTCGGTACAATTACCGTCGAGAAGAACATGTTGTATTTTGAGGAAGTTGCGCAATTTTGCAGATAATGCTTTGGTCTAGTGACGTAGTCACGTTTCAGATTTTTCTTTACATTTTATTGTTTTGGGGTTGTGATCCTTCCGTCTTCCGCAAACAACAGCTTATACTTTTAATAATTTTATGACATAAATTGATCAACGAAAAAACGCATGACTAAATTGACTATTTAAAAACAGACTTGATGACTAAAATGACTAACAAAAGAGACACACATGGATGAATTTACAATATATGGATACATTCGGAGACTAACGTGTTTTTTAAAGAGCAGGTTAAACTTCTAATCATCAAAATGATAGTCTATTTCTACCGACAAACCTATTATTTACATTTAATTTCTTTTACATATTAATTTAAATTTGATTTTTAGTTCCTATACCTGTCTTTTGTCCCAATGGCTACTAAAAATCTAAGCTAGCTTCCAGAAAAGAAACCCCCACCCAACATTATTTTTATCTTGTCTGCTTGGCATAAAAGTGGTATATAAAACAGGGTGGCCACCATATTTTCAGGGTGGCTCCCATATTTAAAAGGGTGATCATGTCATGGACCATGGTTAATAAAACAGAGTGCAATTTTGTCAAAAAAATAAATAAAAATTGGGTGTAATTTGACTATCTTTGTGGAACACGTGCAAGACACGTATAACCCAACTTTTCAAGTAAATTTAGCCTTAGTTTTCATAGTATTTAAAATTAAACAATATACATTTTTTTACCTCTCATTTTGTCTTATTTACAATTTTGACATCATTAATTTTACTTGATTCTAAAATTTTGGTCTTTGATTTTCGAAATATTCGACATTTTCTCTTATTTTGGGCTGGTTTCTTTATAACATGACAAGTGAGATATTTATATGACAAATAAGTTAATGAGATGAAAATGGATTAATCTCCATCATGTCTTTTTTTTTTCAAAATATCGAACTTAGGAAATTGAAATTTAGGGTAAATTTTCAATCAAATGATTCTAGAATAACCTGACGTCTCAATAATCTATTGTGTCAAATTGCATTGTTTTTGTAATAGAAATTTGTTCGTATGTTAATGAAATATATATTATTAAGTGAGAATTTACCCATACAATGCCACATCATCAGCTTATAAGTTGTCATATAAGCATCGTGTCACGTCATTAAAATTCAACCTCAATAATTAGATGGAAGAAATCGGAATTTTAAAAGTTGAAAACCAAAACTAAATATTTAGGAATAAGAGGACCAAAAGATTCCAAAATTATATTTAAGTCTTAATATTTCCATTCTAGGTTTCATTTAAAATTCTTAAATTCTCCTTTTTTTTATTCAAAATGTTCACAAGTAGATACAATCAAATCATTTTAAATTTCATTTGCCCTAAACAGACTCAACAAGAAGTAAAAGTACATCTTTTAATAACAAACAAACAAAAAAAGTAAAAGTACATTTCAACCAATAGTTTTTGGAGTAATGGTCATTTTGGTTTCTAAATGTGTGATATTGAGAAACTATTGAGAAATCATTATAGCTACTTATTACACATTCAGGGATCAAAATAACTATCACCCCAAAAGTTTTCCTTCATAGTTAGTATCCACACTATTGATTTTCAAGTGATGTTACTGGCTTGTGGTTGCTATATGCCATTGCCCACCACGTTATAATATCATGTACGTTGATCATGTCACCATCACTCACCCTCAATTTTTGTCAAACTTTGATTGATATTTCTTGGGAAGTTCCCAATAAGAAAGGCAAATGATTAGAAGTCGTTGGCTGAAAACACATGCCTTAAACATGAAATCACGTGTGAAACATTGTCGTTGGAATGTTATATAATATTGTCTAATTACAATGTGACATGTGGCTTTCTCATTTTAAAATAAAATAAAAAAGTCTTGTTAAAGAGAGAGAAGAAACCAAAAAAACTATGTGTCACATTGTGGTTAGACAATGTTATATAACATTCCCACCACAATGTCATACAAGTGGTTCCCCTTTAAACAAGAGTGATATTCGGGCACAATTTTAATACGGTTCATCTCATAATAAGTAAGTCATTTATAAAAAAATTATCTTAAAATAATTAACTCATTTCATTTTTCAATATAATATTAATTATTGTTTTTTAATTATAACTCTAATTAATACTACTTACATAACTTCAAATTCAATATATTCTATTTTACATTTATGATAATGGAGAATGCATCAATACTTGACAAAACACTCAACCATTTTTCTCTCTCTTTCACTTATACACTTGTCTTAATATATAGAAATGAACAAAAAGCTCACTTATAATGGAACGAAGTGAGTATAAAATATGCTCAGTTTCAATGTAACAATTTAATTAGGTATTATTGGTAACATATTTACACTATGTTGAATGTGTTTAACCTTATCTTATGTATAAAATTGGATTTGGATTCATTTTCAACTGATCCTATCAAAAATAGGATTGAGCATGGATTTAAACAATAGCACATGATTTTCCCAATCTATATAAAGACGGTTTTCTATGAAAAGATTTGGCTCAACGTTTTATTCAATACGCATAAGAAAAGAACCCAACTCAGTGTTCTTAAAAGAATAGATAAAAATTTGGTAAAAAAAAATAGATAAATCTGTGGTAAAAAAAAATAGATAAATCAAAACTAAGGCCAGATGATATGGATGAACCCTTCTTTCTTGTGCCAAAATCTTCCTAAGAGTATCTCCATTCATTAAGATGCTTAAATCCTTTGAATGTTTGATAACAAATTAAGACATCACATATTCTCTTCATCTAGACCAGTCATAGAGATTATACATGTACATATAAGATGGACTAAACACATCGTTCCAACGATATAGTGTAAATAACTGACACTTTCACATGTTAAAAGAACTAATTTGATTAAAAAAATTGTTAAATATATTTGCGGTCTTATAAATATATCAAATTTTCATTTTGATTCCCTACAATATTTCTAAGTTTTAGTCTCCAAAAAAATTTCAATCACTATTTAGTCCTTACTTTTAAGTCAACTCATGTGTAACATTCATATTTTCTAATGAAAATTTTCATAAATGTTTATAACATTATAAGAATTTCTTTTAAAAAAATAGAAATTTTTAACAAATCATGAATTAAATATGTTTAAGCGCCAAAACCATAGTAAATTCATATTTAATTTATGTCGGTAAAAAATTCCAATTTTTTTGAGAGATTCTTATAATGTTATAAACATTCCTAAAAAATTTCATTCAAAAATATAATGCTACAAGAGTTGACTTAAAAATAAGGACCCGAAATGATGATAAAATATTTATAGGGATCAAAAACATATTTAACCAAAAAATTAATGACTAACTTAGTACAAACATTAAACTTAAAGGATCACATGATGTATTTGATCAATATCATTCAATGCATATTTTATTTTAATATTTAAATAAAACAAAAGACCTATAAACAACTATATAAACCCCAAAAGTCTCCCGACAAATTCCTGTAAATAATAAACCAAAATTCATACATTGTTGTTGATCACGTTCCCAATGTCACCAAGCATGAAAATTAAGTTTACAAAATAAACAACTATATCTTAATCTTAAGTAACACAAAAACATCATTGACCTAATTAACTTTTACACAATTTTGAAATCCACCATACACAAAAGTAAATGTTTTCAAAGCCCCTCCCCTCAGATGACCAAAATGGTGTACACTGTAGTTTATTATACCAATCATCAATCCATTCATTTTGTATGCTTCAAAAATTGGAGCTTATTGGAAATTATTCCATTGTACAAAAGCATATATATGTTCATCTACCATTTTACAATTTGCACTTTTATTACAAGATGGAATGCACAGTGCAGCTTTTTCTCTGGTACCTTTGAAACTGATTAAACAAAACAAGAAAGAAATCAATGTAAGAAACTATTAGACATTTAGAAGATATATCACATAGTATCATGATTGTACTTTATGATAATTCAGAGCATCTTAATTATCATAAATCATTTCTTAGCAATAGTTTTTACTTTTCCTCTTCACAATTTTGATTGTTCTCAAAAAAGGGTGACTCGCCACGAGGCTCCCAATAGATAGGATATTATAGGGAGGATAAATGTATGCAGTCTTACACCCCCAAAGCAGAGAGAATGTTTCGAGATTTAATCTCATGACCAGCTCACCAGACAACACCTTACCGACTCGCTCACAAAACTATGAATCTTCTATTGGCATAAATCAAGCTTAGTGGTTTGTCTTTCACAGGAAAGAGCATTGATACTCCCATTTTCTTCAGTTAATAGATAACAAGTCAACACCGGAATAAACAGCAAGGTTTCAGTAAAAGGGTTGCATGAATTTAATTCACCGGAATTTCTCAAATTTTCCGGTGGAATTTGTACCAGTGGAAAATCTGCCAGGGCAGAAAATAGCCCTTATACCATTATAAAAAGTGGTTCAGAGAGAAAATTGAAACTCAGAAACTGAAATACGAACCATTTGTATAATGGACTGTTACATTAATTTCTATGTAACAACCTATAAATAATACTCCCTCCATCCTAAAATAATTGACTTTTTTGCAACAAAAATTTGTCCCAAAATAATTGACCTTTTCAATTTTCAACACAACATTAATTACTTTTTTCCAATTGTAACCTCTAATTAATATTGCTTGCATCAATCTCAATTCAACATATTCTACTTTGCATTTATTATACTCATAAATACACCAATACATATTAAGGGTACTATAGTAAAAATACTATTATCTCATTTATTTATACACTTTTCTTAATATGTGTGAAATGACCAGGTAGGTCAATTATTTTCGGACTGAGGGAGTAATTCATAACAGATAATGCTACCTCAGCACCTTTTGCTATGTGTATAATGACAAACTCTAGATTCCTTCTTGTTTAGGACAAGTGAATAAGGGCCACAAGAATGACCTGACCATATCTCCCCTCAAAGACATGCTATCATTGGGAGAGGAAGACACAGAAGAGCCAAAACAGTAAATGGAAAGGGCATTGCACAAAGGTAGAGAACAATCTGGACACAATGGTGCGACCATAAAAGCTGTCAAACGCATGGCTCCAAGTTCAGTGCTAAGGCAAACCTTAAGGGCTCTTTCATCCGCACGAGGGCACATGGTTTCGTAGTATCTGTGCTATTTGAGGAATGTATGTATTAGTTTGTTTAAGTATCTGTAATAAATGAATAACTGTAATCGGGCACATTTGATGAAAGCCACCACCAGCGAGTTTCTCCATCAAGTCCCAACCAAACCCATGATAGACAATTTCCCTTGCAAACCCATTCCTTCCGTCAAATCTTACGACAATATCTCTCTCTAATTACTCCTCTCTATTTTTAGGCAACACGCCTTATTTCTCCTAACTATCTCTAATTAACTACTAGGGCATAATTCTCAGATCTTCTTATGTCACAACACCACATCACAATGGGATTGTGAAGAGAAAAATAGAAAAATAGGCATCTTCTAAATCAAACCTAAGCTTAGTTGTAGTATGAGAAAAATGTTCTAAGAACTTCAGAGAGGAAGTTGTTCTTACAGCAACACACCTTATTAATAGAGCCCCATGGATGTACTTCCTACCTTTTACCCAAATCTTTACACTACAAAGTACAAACAATCATAAACCTTGGATCTTAGGCGGTATTTAGATATTGTGGTACATTCAATGATGATTTCTCAAAATGTAATTGGATATTTTACTAAAATATCGTCTTAAAGTATTCTACATCTTCAAAAAAAAGCATTCTACATCTTCAAACCTTGACATGAATAAAGCATGTCATGTACTCTCCTATAAAGCTAGGTGAGGGGGTATTGATAAGACGCGGCTTAACTTTTTGAAACTAGGATTCTTTAACAGCAATTTTTTTTTTGAACAAGTTCAACAGCAAATTAATTCAATTACTTATCCTGAATTTATCACTTTCCAATCCATAAATCAATGCAAGCAATAAAACATGTACACCACCGACTAGTTTTCAAGAATTAATGCTTTTTGTGAGAACATTGTGTAAATGAGTGGAAAAAAGAATTCATTCTTCTTGTGAATTGACATCAAGTTCTAAACAAATTAATTGATAAACTAAAATCAAGGCCAACAAAACTAATATTCCAACAAAAAAGCTCCGTTTAGTAAAAAAACACTTACCATAAAAATTGAAGAGGAGCTTTACTTGCAATATAAATATAACTTTTCATATAGAAGCATTCCATTTTTTATGCAAGTATCCTGCAGAGACAACACAGGAAGCTATTACGACAACTATGGTTGAGAGAGAAAAACAAATTAAAAAAAGACAACTATGGCTTAAAGATAATTGATTCAAACAGTTAGCTGTGCATAAATAAAAGACTATTTGGAGGAAGAAGAGAGCGCCTCGATTGTGTGTTTTTATATATAGACAAATTTAAAAAAGTATTTGTTTTGTTGGATGGCAGCAATCTAAGTTTGGAAGTGAAATAATTAGGAATAAAATCTACAGAAAGAAATATCCCCAATGTTAAACCTAGTGTTGTCATTTGCCAAATAGCAGATATAGCGGCGCTACAGCACTATAGCTTAGCGGAATTTAAACAAATTGCTACCTATTATTCCACAAGACGCTATTTAGAACAAAGTGTTGTCAAATAATGGCTATAGTGGCGCTATAGCTCTACAATGCAGTGGAATTTGAACAAACTGCAATTTTCCGCAATCTGTAATTTCACAACGCTGATTAGACCATGGTCTCTTTCTTTGATCATTTAAGTGTGCATAAAGTTTTATACGTCCAACATTCTTCATTTCATAAAGGCCATAAAAGATTGCTGAAAATGGCCCCAAAGAAATGATGTGCTTCCTTCTACCTAGTCCAAATGTCCAATATCATACTAGTGAACCCCCATAATGTTGGAAATTCCGCCTTTATTGCGGTCCTCCCCTAGCCGTCTAATTACGGCATTTGGGTTGCCTTCATTGCAGCCTCCAACACCTTCATTGTGTTGGGTGAGAAGAGGTGGCCTTAGTCTCACATTGCCTAGAGATGTGATCAATGTAGTGTATATAAAGTTAGGGAAGCCCTCACCTTACAAAAGCGGTTTTGTAAGATTGAGTTAGGCCAGACCCAAATTCTAAGGCATAATGTAACCCATTTATTCCCTAATTCCTAACCATAAGAACTTAAAGACACAACTTGATGTAAGAGATCATATGATCAGAAAACGAGTTGTAACATGACCGACCACTACATACTCATAAAACAAGGTCACCATTAACAGGGTTATATCAAGCTGGGGTGAGTATCACAATTTCAGCCAAGACGCTAAGCTTATCTATAAGAGAACAGATGGTGAGGCTTCAACAATAGAAGTTAAAAACACAAACTAAAAAGTCAAAACAAGCATCCAACACAGCTACAGTCAACTAATATTTTTTGGCTCAGCAGTTGTAAGTTGTTAACTTTTAGTTATTTCTTGTTCTTGCTATGAACAAGTGTTCTCAATTACAGATGGCGGCGAGCCAAAAGTCCTCCATATAGCACATAAATACAGTAAAACAATATTCAAGATATACATAAAAAACCAAAAAATCAAGAAAGTTAGACTTAAATTGATAGGAAATTTATTAGTCTGATAATCAAAATGTCATAAACTACTAACGTCATTTTCATCAAGTTCAAGACAACGTTAATGTCTCTAACCATCTTCCTCAACCGTAAAATAATCAACTTCATTGCCGTTATCAAGTGATGCATTTCCATCTACCTCTTCTTCTTTGGACAACTCAACATTAACCAACACTTCTTTGGATTTTTCACCGTTCTCCTCAAATTCCTCATCTTCAACCACCTATCATTTCCCTTTTTAGGGTGAAGTTGTATAATCTTGACTTTACTTAGAAGTTTTTGGAGTTGTAACACTACTTTATGGCTCCTTTATTTCCCTTATCTTTTGCCTAGTATATTGTTTTAGACTCTTTTACCCAATTTAGTGTGTCCTCATCATAAAAATCGACTCATTTTAGCATGATTATCATCACCATTCTCTCCCACTAGCCATTTGTTGCACTCATCAATATAATTGAGTGAAATAGGGTTAATTTCGTCTCTAACATTACGTTTTGTTTGAGTTGCTTGTTGCATTTGTCATGAACCAAATTACGCAACTTCAATTCTTATGGTGAAGCTTCTTTTTTTTTTTTTTTGAGGGGTATGGTCAAGCTTATTTGTTTATTAAAAATAAATATGCAATATAATTATAAAAAAATTATGAATTTTTTATAAATAATAAATCCTACAATTAAGCTATTCCCAAGGTGCAATTTATCTATGCTACTTGAAAATTGGAGAAATAATTAAATTATATAAATATTTAAGACATACATCATTTCTAACGAGAGGATCCAGTCCCGACAAAGGAACATAATATTCCTGAAACCCAGGCACCATGTCGAAGCATTGGATACAAAAGAATCATTATTATATATAATTCCATATACAAAAGAAATCATGAAATTAATGCAAAGGAGACCCAAGTTTGAAACTTACATCACAAAATGTGAACACCAACCTTCAACTTAAATGCATGTTAGCAAGGAAATCCGACAACCTGATGGCATCATTATTAAGTTAGTGAAATTGGAAAAAAGTCAAAGAGCACAAGGCCAAACATAAGAACCATGAAAAGGTAGAGAGAAACCTGATGTCTTTGGCAATTATGGTGTCGCCATCTGCAGCCCCAAGATGACGCAAAGCTACCTCCTCAAGACGGCCATCACGATATGCATGCTGCAATCAAGTATAACATAAACTAATTAGGCACTAGTTGTTCTGTAAGGAAAAATTTTAAACACAGTTTAAAGCTTCACAGTTATCTAAACATCATAATTAAACGCTAGGTAGGGGAATAGAAATTGTATGCTTGCAAATCTTAAATATACTTGGGTACTAGTATTATCAATCGCGGATAGTAGAAAATAGTGGTTTGTTTAAATTCCCTTACAACAATTTGCTATAGGCTATAGTGCTATACCACTGCTATAGGCTATATAGCCTCTATTTGACAACAATTTGCATTAAATTTCGTATCGCAGAACAATAGCAGTTAATTAAAATTCTGCTTCGCTATAGCTGCTAATCAACAACATTGTTGAATACCAGATATAAGTTGCAGTCATTAACTTCAGGGCTGTATAAGTAATGAAGACAATTGAAATTTGTTCACGGCAAACTGAATTTAGCACACTTTGGTCTCTATATGAAAAAGGATTTACTAATGTCATAAAGCATCATAGCATAGAAAGAAAGAAAAAATCTTACATGAGCTAAGCTATACGATAAGTAAAGTTTTGGAAAGAGAAGTAAAATGGGTCAAACAGGGAGGGGGGAGAGCTAAAAATTGAACTAATATTCACATATTTACCTTGTAGAAGCAGCTAGTACCGAAAGGGCAGTTTCCTTCGCCAAAGTCAAAATGCTTGCAGTCAATTGACCTACAAATGGTATTGAACAAATACCAAAATAAACATTTCAGCAAAAAGCTAGACACATTAGGGCTAGTTTGGACAGGCTTATATCTGAGTATATACTGGCATAAGCATGTGTGAGGCTGTTTGGGGGAGCTTAAGGAAATAGCTTATGACATGTCCAAAAGTAGTTTTTAGCTTATTTTCATAAGCTCTCCAAGATAACTAATGAAAACAGCCTAGAGCTTCTACAAAAAATAGTTTGACTTTTTTACTTTTTTTGTTATCAAAATAACTTGTACATAACTACTTATATGACAAGCATTTATGCAGTAAGTGCTTAACTAAGTTGTATATCCAAATAGGGCGTCACTCTGAACTATTATGTTGCTTATATTAGGAAATAGATGCTATGTGCATATGTTTCGCCATCTGCAGCCCCTACACATGCATATCAATGCTATCATATGATTCATATCACCCCTTATAACAACTTATTCAGCATAGTATGGTGGCACAGACATAAAACTATCTAAGGTTTGCTTTTTATTAGATCATGGATCAATTGGATAGAAAATGCAAAAGAAGACATAAATAGATGCTGTGGGTGATCAAGAAATTACTTGAGCTTTGCCTTGTAGGTATCAATGATCTCCATTTTTTCTTCACTTGTAGCATACCAAATAACACTTGGAACGACAAAGTAAGATAGCTTGCGACAGATAGGACAAGCCCGCAATGTGCTATTAACATCCATCCCTAATGTTGGGTTACTACTACGCCAATTTCTAATACACGATACGCAGAACGGATGATCGCATTCAGATAGCAGACCAAACTTACGCTCAGCTGCCGTAGGCTTTGAAAGAACACGCTCGAGGCAAACACTGCATTCAATTTCTTGACTTCTTTTCAATGCCTCGAGATGCTTTTGCTTATTTTTGCAACTCATCATATGTTCTTCTCTTTCTTCAGGCCGGAAAGGATGCAAGCATTGTCTTCCACATGAGGAGCATAAATCTCCATGTACATGAGGACATTGTTCCCCTCGTGGACAGTTTCCAGCAGCAGCAAATGAACAAATCGGAAGCTCAGAAGGTGAAGTAATTACCGATTGAACAACATCATCTTCCCTTAGGAAGTCAAGTTGCGCAGATTCTTGATTCCAGGCTGGTTCACTGGGAAGAACAAAGGGACTGCTGAAAAGAGAAAATTCTGCAGCTGTAGCAACACCATTCGATGTAACTCGGGTATTACCAAGTACAGCCGATTCTGAAACAAGGGGCTGGTGTTCGGTTATTGAAGAAGATGGAGTAGAGGACTGTGCTCGAGAAGCTTTGACATGATCATACCTGCAGCGACTACCATAAGCACAAACTCCTTTCTGATAAAATGTGCATATCTGCCACAACAAGACAACACAAACAAAAAATCAGAGAAATGTATAACTCAATAACCATAAATCGGTGAAATGTCCAATATAGAAGAGGTTGTATCACCAACATTATTTGGAGGGGCTTTCCAGTCATGAGAAAACTCACAATGCTCCCCTTTCAGACACGCTCCATGAGCAAAGAACTTACAAAGAACCCTGAAAGATTCAAAAGACAATAAATTACATAAATAAGAACAGTCTGCACACAAGCAAATTAACAGCGAATGAAAAAGACCCACACAAGGCACAATAGTTGTTTTGATTATAAAAAATCAAGCTCACCATTAAAAACCTTCTAACCATGTTTCTGCAAACGAAAACACAAAGTATCCACATTAATTCCTTATCATGACCTTAAAAAGTCTCTAGAATAAAAAGGGGCACCAGATGGACGAGGCTCCCACCAGGTGGAATCTGGGAAGGATAGACATACATAGCGAGTGTTTGGGAAAGCGGTGATTCAATGCCAACGTGCATTCAAGCAGCATTTAACCGTGAAAATTCAAAAGCTATAAAGAGTGGCTTCGATTTCAACGCACGATCAACCATCACCGCAAGTTTTTCACCGCTCAAATAAACATATGCATAGCCTAGCCTTACCCCCGGGGAGAGATATTTCCAAGATTTAACACCCTGACCTCAAGGTCACAAAGGCAACTAAAGAAGCCTCTAGAAACCTGATTGTGTTCCTACTTCAATAAGCTATATCATAATCCAAATAACTATTTACCAAACTTGAAAAAAAAAACTCTAATTTTCAACTTTCAATTCCTAATTTCTGAATTCTAATCAAAAAGAAAAGAAAACCCAGATAGATAACATATCAACAATACAAATATATTGAAGAAATAACAACAATTCAAATGTTGAAGAATCATCATAGGTTAAAACTTATGATTTCAATCTAATTGAATTCCTACTTCAATTCCTAATTTCTGAGTTATAATCAAAGAAAAAAACACTCCGTGATTGAAGAAAAAAGAAATTCATCATAACATATCAACAATGCAAATATATTGAATTAATAACAACAATACAATCACAAACACCCCATATAAAAAATAATCAAGAATCACAAGAAACTGCATAAAATAACACAAAATGGCCAAAGAAAATTCATGATAATCTATCTATCTTACCTCTTAGACATGGCGAAATTATTGGAAAATTAATAATAATAATATTAACCAAGAGGCGTTAGGATCAAAGTTGAAAACCCTAAACCTCAAAGTGATTATTGATGAGGAGAAAATAAAAAGGGCTATGATAATAAAAATTGAGGTAGCCAAAAAACGTGAGGTTTTTTGATTGAGAGAGAAAAACCAAAAGAAAAAGAAATGGTTGTGAAGATAGGATTTAAGAATAGAAAAATATTATTATGAGGAAATTGGAATTTGAATGAGACACAACAAACAAAACACAGAGGTTAGGTTGGTTTCAGCTGATTGTGTGTTCTTAGCCTACCAAAATCTATGCCGTTTTGTGAGGGTTGTTTGTCTCAAACACGTGACTTTGCTTGCTTCTCATGTGATTCATCACGTGCCCTTCATTTTTAGGTTTACTAAATTTTTGTATCAATTATATTTAAGATGTTTGCAAATCGGGTTGGGTCAATTTTGACCAAATTCGTTATTCGATTCGATCAAACTTCACTTTTTTTTAAGTAAAAGGATTAATTTTAATTATTTATGGAAAATTATAATAATTGTTGGGTTTAATATCCTTGTTGATCAAGTTTTAGATAGTTTATGGGAATTTCCTTTTAATCCTTAAAACAACGAATAAACGATTCTTAATCACACTCAAATATCACTTTCGGAAAGCAGCGGTTAATGGCTAGATTCATGGCTTTATACAGATCTGCAAAATTTTCAGTCTTCCAAGTTGTTGCATCGAGGATATGGCCCAAATCATCTCTGGCATATGCTCATAAGCCCCACGTTCTCGGCTCTTGTAAGTTCACATTGTTTTTTATTTTAATCCAACCATTTTCTGGTGTCCTCCATCTTCCATTGTTATTTTGAGCATGACTATTTGTTTCATTGAAGTTGTTGCCTCTCTTTGACGCAACCACTTGCATGGCTTTCTGGATGTTTGAGATGCTTTGAGTAACATTTCTGTTAGTTGCTTCTTCAAGGACATCCCTATTTTATAAACTGATTTGATTACGAGCGAACCAACTTCCGTAAACAAAGGATGCCCTTTGAGTAATAGTGTTCTCATGCATAGACCGAATAGTTTGTAAAATTCACTCATCAAAGTCCACCTGAGGTCTCCCCGGTAAATCTAATACCTAAACTAGAGTCAAAACAAATCTTTGGCACTCTAGGATAATCTCTGAAGGCGTGATTTAGACTCTCTACTTCCTACTTGCATCTGGGGCATAAAAGGGTCATTCATTAAACCCTTTGTAAGGAGTTCTCTTTTTAAATGACATTTTCCATTTATTTTTATAAATGGAGAGGATCCTTACTCCTTTCAAGAGATATGAGTATATATTATAACATAAAAGAGAAAGAGAGTGTAATTAAAACTTCTCTTAAGAGAAGAGAATGTAATTTACTTTTTTTTTTAATTCACCCGCTCCATTTTGTTTCCTCTCTGCTCTAAATTATCTCTCTCGCCACCTCTTTCTCCCTCACCTACATTTGCTTTCTCTCTCACATTCCATTTTATTTTTCTTTTTTCACTATTTATATTTTTCTTTATTAAAAAACACTATTTATCTTCTTTTTTCCTCTCTCGTGTTCTCTTTTACTAACTTCTGATTGACTCTTTTCTTCATTTTTTTTACTCACATTCAATCTATTTTATTTTACTCTTATATAAAAAAAAAGTTAAATATGTTTTTGATCCCTATAAATATATCAACTTTTCGGTTTAGTCCTTTTAAGATTTTCTTTCAACTTTTAGTTCCTATAAAATTTTCAATCACAACTTTTGGTCCCTATTTTAAGTTAATTTTTGCATTTTTTTTAATGAAATTGGGCATAAATGTGTAGAATATTGAAAAAATGTCTCCCAACAAAATTAGAATTTTTTAACAAAACATAAATTAAATATGAATTTTTAATCGGAAAAAATATAAAAATTCATATTTAATTCTTGTTTTGTTAAAAAATTCTAATTTTTTTAGGAGATACTCTTATAATATTATAAATTTTTCTGCAAAATTTTATTCAAAAATACGAATTTTACATATGAGTTTACTTTAAAGGAGGGACGAAAAGTGATGATGGAAAATTTTTGGGGACTAAAAGTTGAAGAAAATTTTTAGAGGGACTAAAATAAAAAGTTAACCTATTTATAGGGACAAAAAACATATTTAACCCTATAATAAATACAAGATAAATGTTTCTGACTAGTAAATATAAAAGACAAGGGACAAATATATTTTCTCCAAAAAAAGGACAAATATTTGTCACTCATACATAAAAAACGAGATAAATATTTGTCACTTATAAATATAAAAAGAAGCACGTGACAAATATTAGTCACTGATTCAAACATATACACCGGACAAATGTTTGCCATTGATACGTAAAAAAATACGGAACAAATAATTGCCGTTGATAAATATAAAAAAACACGATATAAATATTTGCCATTGATACATAAATTTTTTGGATAATATTTGTCTTTGATACATTCAAATTTGGATAATATTTGTATCTGATACATGTAAAAGAAAAACAAGGGACAAATAGCTATCGGTGAGAATTAAAAAAGCATGAGACAGATATTTGTCTGTGATAATTATAATTTATCATAAAAATTGTACACGGGACAAATGTTTCACATATTAGTAAATTAAATTTAGAGTAAATAGTCAATTACCTCCAAAAATTGGTTATC
This sequence comes from Medicago ruthenica, assembly GCA_018208015.1. Classification (NCBI taxonomy): domain Eukaryota; kingdom Viridiplantae; phylum Streptophyta; class Magnoliopsida; order Fabales; family Fabaceae; genus Medicago; species Medicago ruthenica. The sequence goes on from CM031373.1 coordinate 7,515,809, forward strand.
AGTGATAATTAAAAAAACACGAGACAAATATTTGTCTATAATAATTATAATTTATCATGAAAATTGCACACGAGACAATTTCACAGAGTTTGACCAAAAAAAAAATCAATTGCCCATTTGTGACGTGGCATAACATTTGGTTCACGTGTACAGTTAACGGTCACATCATAGGGTGTAACAGCAGAAACAGACGGAGGGGGTTATTTAACAAACGTTTGACAAAATCAGGAGTTTTTTAAAGTTTCTCAAAATTGAGGGGGTTATTGACGAAAGTTGCAATTTTCGGGGGTAATTGACTATTTACTTTTAAATTTATTAGGTTTTTAACCCGTTTGGGCCGGTATAGTAGTGTTGGTTTAGGATCTTAGAATGTGCTCGTTTCATGGTGCCGCGGTGATTTTCGGAGATCAAGCTATTGATTAGCGTTGACTCACTAATTTTATTTCACGACTGAACTTTTAATTTTCAAGAGAAAATGGGAAAAAGTTCTAAATTACCACAATTTTAAAAATTTAGGGTTCGGGGGTTAGTTACGTTTAGGGAAGGTGTTAGCACCCTAAACGTTCGTAGTACTCTACGAGAACCTCTTGATTTTATTTATTTATTTTGACTATAACTTGCTTATTTTTTAAAAAGGAAAGAATGAATTAGAGTAGTGAGAAAAAATTGTTTTTATTTTTTTATGATTTGGAAGGACAAGGTCCTTTGCCTACGTACCCGTGAGGGATCAAAACCTCGTAGTTCGGGGTAAAAATGACGGTTGATTTGTTTTGTGTTTTTTATTGGTTTTTAAGAAAAGGTTTTAAAATAAAATAAAGGCCAAGTGGCAAAATGTGATTGATTTGTGTTTTTTTATTTTTGAAAATGATTAAAGTGTTATTAAAGTGGATTAATGGTTATTTAAAGAAAATAAAAGGGAAAAGTGGGCACTTGATTGAAAATCAAGGTTTGTTTATGAAAATATTTTTTTTTTGTGATTTTTGATTATTTGCATGTTTTTGTTGTTTTTGTTTTTTTTATTAACTAAGACTAAAAAATGTAACTAAAAAAAAACTAAACGCGAGGAAATTCCGTGGTGACGTTGGATCACCACGAAACCCTTTTGAAATTAAACTAACCTAATATTTTTGTATTTTTTCTTTTGTAAAGCGAAATAAATAAAAATAAATAAAAGACATAAAGCAGAATAAATAAAGTGTGAGTGTCAGTGCATATTCTCATTTATTTTTTTTACATTGATCCTAAGTACATTCTAATAAAATGAAATAAAAATGACAAAATGATAAACAAGGAAAAAACAAAATTGCAAATGCATGAAAATAAATATGCTAGAATAAAACTAAAATGAAAAATGCATGAAATAAGAGGAAAATAAATAAAAATAAAAATGCATGATGTGTTAAAAATTAAAGGCAATAAAATGCATGACAATAATAAAAACTAAAAAATAAATGTAAGAAATGATAAAAAAAGAAATAAAAAATAAATAAGAAAAGGAAGGGGGGTGCAGTAGCAGGAGAAGGGGTGCAAACAGTGATCAGAAAGGTAGAGGAGGAAGGGAGATTGGGCTGAGCGCTGTTGGGCTTGGGTCAGGAGGAGGTTACAAAATCAGTTTTCCTTCAGAAAACTTCACTTCCTCTCCTCATTTCTCTCTCTTACCCCTAGTCTTTCTCCCTTCTCTCTAGTTTTCCCTCTCTCTCTAAAAGTTGGCCGGACAGATTTCCGGCGCGGCGGCCGCCGTTGGCGCCACCGCGCCGGAGAAGAGAAGCTTCTTTTTTTTAAAAAAATTTTTTGGTTTCCAAATTCCTTTTCTCTTCTCTTTCCGAATCTAAGCTTGAAATCTTTCAAATCTTTTTAACAAAGGGTAGATCTAGGTTTGAAATTTTGATATTTACCTTGGCTTTATGTTGCTGATTTGGCTTTATAAGGTTTAGGTGGATGGCCGGTTTGATGTGGTGGTGGTGACGGTTGGAAGCGCGGCCGAGAATGGTTTTGGGATGGGAGGAGTGGCCGGTTTTGGTTGAGGTGGTTTGGAGGGGGAGGGGCGCAGTTGTGAGGTGGTTTTGGGTGGGTGATTGAGTGGTTTTGTGAGTGGATGAGTGGTGGTTAAGGTGATGGAGGTACGTAGCCGTGGGTTTTGGTTGGTGTGTGTTGAGTGGTGGTATTGTTTGGTTGTATAGTGGATAGTGGCGGCTGAGTGTGTATGGTGAGGTGGTGAGCCGTGTGTTTGTGATTGAGTGGGTGAGGGCCGAATTGATTTTGTGTGGAGGTGTGGTTTCTGCTGGATTGTGCTTGGTGGTTTAAGGAGAGGAAGGCCGTGCAGTGGCTGTGTTGTGGCTGTTGTTATGATTGGGTTTTTTGGTTTCTGATGATTGATCGTGTTTTTTGATTAGTGTTGCCGATCCCATTCTGAAAGTTGGCTCCCCTTCTTATGATACAAATGGTGGTCAATGCCAATTAAGGCCAATGATGGACAATAATGCTAATTAATCAGCAAAATATCAAAAAGGCAACCATTAAAATTGTCCTTAAAACACATTAAAATCGAAAGTCTGACCTTTAAAAAACAATAGAAGAAAAAAACGAAAAATAAAATAATAAAAAAAGATAATAATAAAAAAGGAAAATAATAAAGCTAAAAATAAAAAGAAATAAAAAGTAAAAATGACAAATAAAAATAATAAAAAACGTCGCCTTCGGAACCAAAAAAAAAAAGAGGTATTTTAAAATACCTCCCTGTCGAAATTTCGTCAGAAACGACGACAAAATTCCGAACTAATAGACGAGTAAAAAAAATAAATTTTAGGTCAAAAATTGGGGTATGACAGATGCCCCTATTTAAGTCTCTTCGTCCGGAGATTTGAAGATAAAATCTTCGATTAGGCAGGTCGAAGGGACTTAAATACAGAGTACGCCAATTTTGGACCTAAAAGAAAATGTGAGATGCTCGTGATGCAAATGCAAATGCAAGACGGCGAAGCTGACCCGACTGGGGGTAAAACAAAACAAAAGGATACCCGAGTTCGTTAAAGCAAGGGATCCGACTCCACTGGGGGATAACATAGTTTCACTGGGGAAGGAGTTGTCTACTATCGCACTAATTCAGAACGATAGCCTAACAAAGACAAAGACCGATGTTACCTACTATCATGTAAATGATAGCTTAAAAAAGGTAAAAGAAGAAGACACTGTCTACTATCAACAAAGATGATAGCTTAAAGAAGACAGATGACATGTATTACCTACTATCGTGTCTTGATAGCTTAAAAAAGGTAATATAAAAGGAGATATCGTCTACCATCGTTGTATGGATAGCTTAAAGAAGACAGATGACATGTATTACCAACTATCGTGTATTGATAGCTTAAAAAAGGTAATATAAAAGGAGACACCGTCTACTATCGTTGTATGGATAGCTTAAAGAAGACAGATGACATGTATTACCTACTATCGTGTATTGATAGCTTAAAAAAGGTAATATAAAAGGAGACACCGTCTACTATCGTTGTATGGATAGCTTAAAGAAGACAGATGACATGTATTACCTACTATCGTGTATTGATAGCTTAAAAAAGGTAATATAAGGAGACACCGTCTACTATCAACAAAGATGATAGCTTAAAGAAGACAGATGACATGTATTATCTACTATCGTGTATTGATAGCTTAAAAAATGTAATATAAAAAGAGAAGACCTTGCCTACTATCGGTGTGCGGATAGCTTAAAAAAGGCAGACAAAATCTTTTACCTACTACCATTGTGAGGGTAGCTTAAAGAAGGTAAAATGTAAATGTCAGCTGTTCGGGATGTTGCCGAACTGCCACTGACGACAAGAAATAAAGGTAAATGTCAACTGTCCGGGTTGTTGCCGAACTGCCATTGACGACAAAGAAATAAAGGTAGATGCCAACTGTTCGGGTTGTTGCCGAACTGCCATTAACGACAAAACGAAAGCAAAAGGGTACGCACAAGCTGTTCGTTAAAGAATTGCCACTCGGCATAAAGAGGATGACATCTCTGGATCAGACACACTGGGGATGACACTTGGGGAAAAAAGAGTCACAAATTGTTCATGATTGATTGACACGAAAGCAAGACTCAGGGTGGTTAATGCAACCATGTATTGAATGATGTTATGTGCATGTTGTGTATGCATGAATGTGTATATGCATGAATGTATGATTGTATGTAAGACAATACGACTTGTATGACTGTATGGAGGATTAACTTGTGGGATAGTATAACTGATGGACTTGATGAGATGAGACAAGACTGGACAAGTAAGATGGAAAGTGGACCGACGACGCAGTACAAACACTCAGCAATCTTCATTGGGGATGATGCCATTGGGGACATATCCAAAACATTGATGGGGAGTAAACACTTCCTGGGGGGAACGTGTGAATCCAAAAACCTGGCAGAAGGACCTGGTGCTTCTGTGGTCATGCTTATCTTTTGTTTTTTCTTTCTTGAATCCCTAACTTTTGCCTGGACCGCCCTTTCGGGTTTTCAGTCCACCGGGAATATATTCTTTTTGTATGCCCCTAATTTTTGCCTGGACCGCCCTTTCAGGTTTTCGATCCACCGGGACGCTCATTTTTGCCTAAGCCGCCCTTTCGGGTTTTCGACTTACCGAGCTCTTTTCTTTGTTCTTTCTTTGTTTTTTTTTTCAAGCAATCGACCATGTTTAACATGCAGAGTCTACCCGTTCTTGGGACAGATGTTGACGCACACTTCACTTATTCATGAGTTCAGAGAGAATGTGTTTGTTGTTTATGCTTTCCAAAAGATATTAAAAAGATTTATGATTTTGAAAAAAAATATTTTGCTTCAAGTACTACCATAAAAAATAGAAGAAGTTTTATAAACAGAATAAACAGGAGTTCCAAATAAAAGGCACAGGCTCAAATTCATTTTAACAGAGTGGTGGCCCGCCAATGGCGTGGCTCCACGGATCTCACAAAGTTTGGAAAATGGTAAATATAGGGGGAAGGTACATTGAACACAATAACCGCTATTCTCCCTAACAACTTTGAATTGCACTGTTTGGATGCTTCAGATTCAGAGTCTCTTTGACTGCTAATGTGCCCCAAGTGAGTCATGGCCAACCTGATGCAGTTACCTTGTCTTTTGATCCTTAATTTTTGCACAGATCGCCCTTTCGGGTTTTAGACCTATCAGGATGATTATTTTTTGTTTTATGTCTCTAATTTTTGCCTGGACCGCCCTTTCGGACTTTCAGTCCACCGAGACGCTCATTTTTGCCTAAGCCGCCCTTACGGGTTTTCGACTTACCAAACTGTTCTTTTCTTTTTAGACAAAGTATTTCTTGACTGCATCGGCGTTCACGGGACGGGGAAGCTCATCGCCATCCATCGTCGTAAGAGTTATTGCACCACCGGAGAACGCTCTCTTGACGACATATGGGCCTTCATAGTTAGGCGTCCATTTGCCCCTAGAATCGGGTTGAAAGGATACAATCTTTTTGAGCACAAGGTCTCCTTCTTGAAATTCACGGGGACGAACTTCCTCGTCAACCGATTGTTTCATCCTTTTTTTGGTATAACTGTAAGAGAAGGGGGCTGCCCCTGCTGATGTTCGCACCGAAGTACGATACTCATGCAAAATGAAATGGAGCATCTCATGTCAATCCTTGTAGGTGACCACCATTTTCTGCACTATCTTCTTGATGTATTTTTCTCTTTTTTTGTTTTGTTTTTTTTGTTTGTTTTTCCTTTTTTTTTTGCAGCTTCAATGGCACCATTCTTCTGGGATTCGACCAGGAATATTGTAATGGCAGTTCTTCGGAACCCAAGTTAATCCTTTCATACACTAATAACCGAGAGATCTTTTCGGGAAACCCTCCATCCTCCTCCTCTTCAGCTTCGTGAACAGGGAACTCAAAGTCGGGAGAGAGCATAGGGTTACAGTGTTCAACGGGTTTATTGATGTTCAGTCTACATATGATTGATGATTGATTTTAGAAAATGAGTGAAAAATGCAGACCTTTTGAAATTGATTGAAAATATTAAAATATTTTTTGGGTTTTTTGTGTTACCATTTTCCAGAAAAAAGCAAAGAATAAAAGGACATAGTCGGGGACAAGACGACTTTTTATTTGATGATGGCAATGCATAAAGCAAAAAGCCCTACAAAAGTTCACTTTCGTCTCGGGCGGAACGAAAGAATTTTTTTGAAAAGATAAGACAACAAAACACATTACTTGGATCCATGAGTAACTGAGAGAATGTCAACAGCGACCCAATTGCGGCAAATCCTTCCTTGTGTTTGCACGACCACACCCATTTTCTCTCTTATGTTTGCACAAGTGTTGTAGGTGCGAGTAGGTTTGTAAGGTATGCGTCGGACCACTTTCTTGGACTAGGCAGATGGACCTTTGGAAAGACAAAATGTGAGACTCGGTTTGGGAAACTATGAATGCGATATGATGCATGATTATGCTTATGCAAAAAGAAAGATTTGTTTATCGAAGAACTTTGTTGAAGTAATTGTAAACATCATAGTTTGAAAATTCATTTGAGCATCAAGGCATTACAAAACAGTTCTTTTTTAGAAACCAAGCCAAAGGACCAATTAAAAAAGTCCTTTAGTGGAAGCTAGATTTTTTTAAAAAACTCTAAAGACTCCTAGCTTCCTTAGATTCAACAAATCAGGGCTTTTGAAGGTGTACTTCCTAGTGCTCCTCTATGATGTTTAAAAAAACTTGTTTAAGTCATTCGATAATTGGATGAAAAAAAAAATGTTTATGAATGAGTGCATGCATGCATGGTTATGCTAAAGAACGGGGAAAACATGGTGAGGTTAAGTCCAATAATGATGGAGTCAAGGGTAAACACGCCATTTGGTAAGGATTATGGTTTCATATGTACCTGTATCACGGGTTCTACCAAGTTCCCAAAGTCCTCAACCCCTTGCAAATATCATCGGGTTGCGAGATTGACTCCCGGTCCAACAATACTTGTAAAAAAGTCTCGTTTGAGTGTAGTATCGCGTATCAACTAATTCAAGATTACTCTTGGTTAGCCACCGCACTACGTCCTAAAAGGCCAAGATGGGTTAAATGTAACTAAAGGTCCTCAACTTCATAGGTCACTTGAAAATAATAATGTCGGACATGACTACTCATGCCGACATAATAATACTTCCAAGATTCCTCCATTGAGCGGGGTTATCACATGTGCCACATCCGAAATTCACTCTCGGAAAGACACTTTGATTATACCACTGTCATACCCCATTTTTGACCCGCTTTTATTTCTTTTCTCTCGTCTTTTAGGCCAGAAATTTTCGTCGTTTCAGGCGAAATTTCGGCAGGGAGGTATTTTAAAATACCTCATTTTTTTTGTTCCGAAGGCAACCTTTTTTTTGTGTTTTTATTATTATTATTATTTATCTTTTTTTTTGTATTTCTTTTTTAAAAAAAAAATCCTTTTTATTTAAGTGTTTTTTTTATTTTTCGTTTTTTATTAGTACTCATTTTTATTATTTTACTGTTTTTTTTATATTTTATTTTTCAGTCATTTTCTTTTAGTCCAGGCCCAGAGGGGCGTTTTGGTCCTTTTTTTGTCAAGTCCTTTACTATAAATAGTACCATTAATGGTACTGTTCAGGGAGTCAGAAAACGTGTCAGAAATAGTACACAGTCCCACCACCACTGCACCACCACACAAACTCCACGAACCACCAACACAACTCAACTCCGGCCACCACCAAAAAAATAAAAAAAAACAGAATCACAAAAATCAATCACAAACAACTCGGCCAAGGCACGAATCACAACCGAATCCACCAAACCCAAATCACAGTAACCAAATCTATCACGCCCAAATCACAAAAAAAACGCATCCGAACCTACAGCCAACTCACGCGGCCAACCCACAAGTGCCAAACCAAATCCGTCCAACACAAGACCATTACCATAAACCGAATCCATAAACACAAACCAGATCACTCAAACCGAACTCAAATAACCAAGAGGCCACAAGAACCGAATCTGGAAATAAACCAAGGTAGTTTTCCTTTGTTCACAAAAGCTTAGATCTAGAGCTTGTGAGAAAGAATTTGAGAAAAGCAACCTTTGATTTGAAAATTAGGAAAAAAAGGATCTAAGAAACCGAAATTTTTTTTTAAAAAAAAGGGGGTTCTCCGCTCCGGCGCGGTGGCGCCGCCGGCGGCCACCGTGCCGGATTTCCTTTTTCCGGCGAGGGCCTAGAGAGAAGGAGGAGAGGATCTTAGAGAGGGAAAGGAGAGAAAGAAGAGAGAGGAAGGAAATTGAAAATGAAGGGAAAATCTGAAAAAAGCTGATTTATAATGCCTAGGCCCAATTGATCTGCGCACCCAGCCCATCTCTTCTCTTCTCCATCTCATTTTCTGATTTCTTTTACACCCCTTTTTCCTCTTCTACCCCCCCTCTCTTTTTTTTCTTTTTATTTTCTTTCTTTCTTTATTTATTATTTCTTGCTTTTATTTTTTTATTTCTCTACATTTTCATGCATTTTATTTTACTGCATTTTATTTTCAGTACCCCCATGCATTTTATTATTCTTGCTTTATTTTATTTTATTTCTTTTTATTTTATGCATTTTATTTTTCCTTTATTTATTTACGCATCATATTTAATTTTGTGTCTTGCATTTTTTATTTTCTTTATTTATTTTCCAGCACCATATTTATTTTACGCCCTGCATTTTAATTTCCAGCACCATATTTACTTTATGTCTTGCATTTTTTATTTCTTTTTATTTTATTTTTAGCATCATATTTATTTTATTGTCTTGCATTTTTTTTAATTTTTAGCATCATGTTTATTTTATGCCTTGCATTTTTATTTTCTTTTATTTATTTTTAGCATCATATTTATTTTATGTCTTGCATTTTTATTTTTCTTTATTTATTTTATGCACCATATTTACTTATTGTTTTGCATTTCATGCATTATTTTATTTCCTTTCTAGTATATTTACTTTAATGCAATTGTATTATTTTGTCATTTATTTTATTGATATTAGAATGTATCTAGGTCCAATGTAATAAATATAAATGAGAATATGCACCGACACCACATTTTTTTTTATGCTTTATGTCGAGGACGATATCGTAATTTTGGACCGTATCTGAGGAAAAGGACCCTCACTTGATCCAACGTCATTTTGAGGGATCCGGCGCGTTTAGGTTATCTCAGTATAACTTAGTCTCTGGACCTTAGGAATTAATCGAAAATTTTCAAAAAAAGTCAAAAAGTAAAAAATCCAAAAAAAACATTTTATAATCAAAATTTCAAAAAAAATTAATCTTTGTCATTTCTTTCTTAATCAAATTTTTTAATCAACTTTTAATCAATCCAAACATTTTTCTTTAATTTAAAATCAATCAAACTCACTTCCCTTTTTTATCCTTCTATGCCTTTCGGCCTCTTATCTTTCTCAAAACTTTTTCAAACTTTAAAATCAATCAAAACCAATCACTCGGCTTTTTACCCCGAACTACGTGATTTTGATCCCGCTCGGGTACGTAGGCAAAAGACTTTGTCTTTCCAAATCAATAAAAATAATAAAAACATTTTCCTTCTTTCTTTTTCATCACTTTAGTCCTTTTACACTTAAGCTTTCACTTTTGCAAACAAATAATTAATTTAGCATAAAGATAAAATAAGCAAGAGGTTCCTATAGAGTACTATAGACGTTTAGGGTGCTAATACCTTCCCTTTGCGTAACCAACCCCCGGACCTTTGATCTCTAAAAAATAGGGTTTTTTCGAACTTTCTCCCTTTTCCTCGGAAAAATAAAAGATCGGTGGTGAAATTAAAATTGCGAGTCAACGCTAATTAATAGCTTGATATCCAAAAATCACCGCGACAGAAAAATGGCGACTTCACTGGGGAGCAAAATCCTAAGTGGGTTAAACCTATCTTGCTTTTCTTTACCTTTATGCTTTATTATTATTTGTAATTGTAAATATGTGCTTAAGTGTTTACCTTTTTACGTGAGTGGTGAGATAAGTCCTACACCCGGACTTGAGGGAAACATAAGATAGGACGGTGGTATAATCATAGTGTCTTTCCGAGAGTAAATTTCGGATGTGGCTCATGTGATAACCCCACTCAATGGAGGAATCTTGGAAGTATTACTATGTTGGCATGAGTAAGTTGTGTTCGGCATTGATATTTTCAAGTGACCTATGAAGTTGAGGACCTTTAGTTACCTTTAACCCATCTTGGCCTTTTAGGACGTAGTGCGGTGGCTAACCAAGAGTAATCTTGAATTAGTTGATACGCGATACTACACTCAAACGAGACTTTCTTACAAATATTATTGGATCGGGAGTCAATCTCGTAACCCGATGATATTTGGAAGGGGATGAGGACTTTGGGAACTTGGTAGAACCCGTGATACAGGTACATATGAAACCATAGTCCTTACCAAATGGCGTGTTTACCCTTGGCTCCAACATTGTGGACTTAACCTCACCTTGTTTTCTCCGCTCTTTAGCATAATCATACATACATGCATTCATTCATAAACTTTTTTTTCATCAAGTATCGAAAGACTTAGACAAGTTTTGTCGTAAACATCGTAAGAACGAACTTCATAAAGAGAAACACTCAGAAATACAATTTCAAAAGCCCAGATTTGACAAGCTTAAGGAAGCTAGGATCTTTAATGACTAGTCCAGAGGATTTTCTCAAACTCGTTATGGGAGATCATTCGGCATCCTCAAGTTTGAAATATCGGGACTTTTTCAAGATTTCTACTGATGAATTTCTGAGCATATCCCTTGGCTTTGTTCCTAAAAAGGGGATTGTTTGTAATATTTTAAATGAAACGTTCAAACTACGATGTTTACAATCACTTCGACAAGTCCTTCAATAACAAAACTTTCTTCTTTTGCATAAGCATAATCATGCATCATACTGCATTCATAGTTTCCAAATCGAGTCTCTTACATATTGTTCACCAATAAAAGGTTAATCTGCCGCCGTCAAAGAAAGTGGCCCGGCGTGTTCATTGCAAGCCTACTCGCATTCACAACACTCGAGCACATCAGAGAAAAAGAATGGATCTGTTAGAGCAAGAAAACCGAAACCTCCGGGAAGAGGTGGCCAATCTCCGGGAAGGGATGGAGAAGTTGACCTCCATGATGAATGCTTTGTTAGCTTCCCAAGCCCAGGCGTCAGTTCCTCAGCCTTTCGTCACTACTATTGAACAGCCACTTTACCATTGCTTCACCTTTCCTAATCCAGCTCCTCTTATCCACACTGCTCAGCAAGAGGCAGAGCCTGTCTTTCATGCCGAAAGTGTTGGAGCCTTCGATAAGATGGACGAGCTTCAAGAGAAATTTGATGGGATGCAACAAGAAATTGAAACCCTCCGTGGAAAAGACTTGTTTGGCAAAGATGTTCGAGAACTCTGTTTGGTTCCTGACGTTGTAATACCGCCTAAGTTCAAAGTCCCTGACTTTGAAAAATACAAGGGGGATTCGTGTCCACGTAGCCATCTGGTGATGTACGTGAGGAAGATGTCTATGCACACTGATAATCACAAGCTTCTTATCCACTTCTTTCAGGACAGTCTGACTGGTGCTGCTTTGAAATGGTACATGAACCTGGACAGTGCTAGCATCCGCACTTTCAATGATCTTGGTGAGGCTTTCATTCGCCAATATAAGTATAATCTGGACATGGCCCCAGATCGTGACCAACTTCGTGCTATGACTCAGAAGGACAAGGAAACATTCAAGGAGTATGCCCAACGCTGGAGGGAAGTGGCAGCTCAGGTTGTCCCGCCATTAGAAGAAAAAGAGATGACCAAAATCTTCTTGAAGACCCTTGGTCAATTCTATTATGAGAAGATGGTTGCCAGTGCGCCGACAGATTTCACCGAGATGGTTAACATGGGAATGCGTCTGGAAGAAGGAGTCCGAGAAGGACGTTTAGTTATGGAAAGTGCTTTTGCTGCCAGCAGTACAAAGGGGCTTGGGAATGGCTTTTCAGGAAAGAAAGAGCAAGAGGTAAGCATGGTGGCCCATAGGAAACCTCAGCAACATCATCAACAACAGCCTCGACAACAGAATCGGGTTCAGCGGACTTCCCATTTTGATCCAATCCCCATGGCATATGCAGAGTTGCTCCCCGCTTTGCTTGATAAAAATCTTGTTCAAACTAAGGCACCTCCTAAGGTACCTGAAAGATTGCCAAGGGGGTATAAACCTCATCTTTCTTGTGCTTTCCATCAAGGGGCACCCGGTCATGACGTTGAGCATTGTTATGCCTTGAAAGCCGAAGTCCAGAAGTTGATCCAGGCTAACATCTTGTCCTTCAAAGAGTCGAACTCCACTGTGCAAGCTAATCTACTACCTGGCCATGGGACTCCATCTTTTAATTTGGTGCAAGATTGTTCAGAAGCTCACCCTGTTGAAGAAGGTGGCAGTTAATTTTGTAACACATGGCATAGTTTACCGCAACTAGGTCGCTGTTGACATTCCCTCAAGTTACTCATAGGTCCAAGTAATGTGTTTTTGTTGTCTTGTCTTTTTCAAAAAAATTCCGTTCGTTCCACCCGAGACGAAAGTGAACTTTTAGGGCTTTTTGTTTCATGCATTCCCATCATCAAATAAGAAGTCGTTTTATTCCTGACTATGTTTTTATTATTCTTAGCTTTTTCTGGAAAATGGTAACACAAAAAACCCAAAAATATTTTATTTTTATTTTCTGTTTTCAATCAATTTCAAAAAGTCTGCATTGTTCACTCATCTTCTAAAATCAATCATCAATCATATGCAGACTAAGCATCAATAAACCCGTTTGAACACTGTAACCATATGCTCTCTCCCGACTTTGAGTTCTCTGTTTACGAAGCTGAAGAGGAGGAGGATGAAGGGATTCTCGAAAAGATCTCTGTTACTAGAATATGAAAAGAACATCATTTCGCCTCCTGACAGAAGTACTGGAAGTGATTAACTTGAGCACTACGGTATTCCTGATCAAATCCCAGACGAATGGTGCCATCGGGCTGCAAAAAAAAAACAAAAAAAAGGAACAAACAAAAAAACAAAAGTAAAAAAAATCAAACAAAAAAAATCAAAAGCAAAAAAAAAAAAGAAAAGCAAAAAAAATACATCAAAAAGATAGTGCAGAAGATGGTAACCACCTACAAGGACTGGCATGAGATGTTACAGAATGCTTTTACACGGATATCGTATTTCAGTGTGTACCTCAACAGGGGCAACCCCTTTTCTCTTTGGAATACGGTATGAAAGTTCTAATGGAAGCCAAATTGTCAGAGGCTGAATGATGTCAAAACAAATATGATCAGTTCAAACTTGATTGAAGAGAAACGCATGAAGGCCTTATGCCATGGACAACTATATCAAAAGAGGATGAAGCAAGCTTTCGACAAGAAGGTTCGTCCTCGTGTGTTTCAAAAAGGAGACCTCGTGCTCGAGAAGATCCTATCTTTTCCAACCCGATTCTAGGGGCAAGTGGACGCCTAATTATGAAGGTCCATACGTCGTCAAGAGGGCTTTCTCTGGTGGCGCATTAACTCTTACGACTATGGATGGAGATGAGCTCCCTCGTCCTGTGAATGCGGATGCAGTCAAGAAATACTTTGTCTAAAAAATAAAAGAACAGCTCGGTAAGTCGAAAACCCGAAAGGGCGGCTTAGGCAAAAATGAGCTTCTCGGTGGATCGAAAACCCGAAAGGGCGGTCCAGGCAAAAATTAGAGACATCAAACAGAAAAATAATCATCCTGATAGGTCGAAAACCCGAAAGGGCGATCTATGCAAAAGTTAAGGATCAAAAGACAAAGTAACTGCATTGGGTTGACCTTTACTCAACTGGGGCACAATTGAACATCAAAGAGACTCTGAATCTGAAGCATCTAAACAGTGGAATTCAAAGTTGACAGGGAGAATAACGGTTATTGTGTTCAATGTACCTTTCCCTTATATTTACCATTTTCCAAACTTTGTAAGATCCGTGGAGCCATGCCATTGGCGGGTCACCACTCTTTTAAATAAATTTGAGCCAATTGCCTTTCATTTGGAATTCCCATTTATTAAGTTTAAAAAAAAAAAAACTTCTTCCATTTTTGATGGTAGTATTTGAAACAAAATATTTTTCAAAATCATAAATATTTTTCATGTCTTTTTGAAAAAGCATAAACAACAAAACACATTTTCTTTGAACTCATGAATAAGTGAAGGGTGCGTCAACAGCTATCATGAGAACGGATAAACCTTGCAGGCTGAACATGGTCAATTGCTTAAAAAAAAAAAATACAAAAAGAAATATATGAAAAAAGAGAAAAAGAAAAAGAGAAAAAACAGCTCGGTAAGTCGAAAACCCGAAAGGGCGGCTTAGGCAAAAATGAGCGTCCCGGTGGATCGAAAATCTGAAAAGGCGGTCCAGGCAAAAATTAGGGGCAAACAAAAGAACATATTCCCGGTGGGCTGAAAACCTGAAAGGGCGGTCCAGGCAAAAATTAGGGACTCAAAAAGAAGAAAAGCAAACAAAACAAAATAAGCATGACCACAGAAGCACCAATTCTTCTACCAGGTTTTGGATTAGCACGCTCTCCCCAGGAAGTGTTTACTCCCCATCAGTTGTTGCACATGCCGGGCTTTACCCCGTCTTTGTTTTGATATGTCCCCAGTGGCATCATCCCCATTGAAGATTACCAAGTGTTTGTGATGCGACGTCGGGTCACTTTCCATCTTATCCGTCCAATCTTGTCTCATCAAGTCAACCCTTCATACAATCATACAAGTCAGTCTTTCATACAATCATACAAGTCAATTCCCCATATAATCACAAGTTAATCAGTCACACGGTCATACAAGTCGTGTCGTCATTCATGCATTCATACATTCATGCATATACACATTCATGCAGATATAACATACAAACAACATCATGGTTGCATTAACCACCCTGAGTCTTGCCTCAAATATCTTTCCATATCGATCAATCATAAAAATTTGTAGCTTTCTCTTTCCCCAAGTGTCATCCCCAGTGTGTCTGGTCCCGAGATGTCACTCCCTCTCCGCCAAATGGCAGTTCTTTTTTGAACAGTTTGTGCACATTTTACCTTTATTTCTTGTCGTCAATGGCAGTTCGGCAGTAACCCGGACAGTTGACATTTACCTTTACTTCTTGTCGTCAATGGCAGTTCGGCAATAACCCGGACAGTTGGCATTTACCTTTATTTCTTGTCGTCAATGGCAGTTCGGCAATAACCCGGACAGTTGGCATTTATCTTTGTTTCTTGTTGTCAATGGCAGTTCGGCAATAACCCGGACAGTTGACATTTACCTTTATTTCTTGTCGTCAATGGCAGTTCGGCAATAACCCGGACAGTTGGCATTTACCTTTGTTTCTTGTCGTCAGTGGCAGTTCGGCTACATCCCGAACAGCTGACATTTACATTCTACCTTCTTTAAGCTACCCTCACAATGGTAGTAGGTAAAAAAATTTTTGTCTGCCTTTTTTAAGCTATCTGCACACCGATAGTAGGCAAGGTCAATGTCTCTTTCTATTACCTTTTTTAAGCTATCAAGACACGATAGTGGGTAATACATGTCATCTGTCTTCTTTAAGCTATCCATACAACGATAGTAGACGATGTCTCCTTTTATATTACCTTTTTCAAGCTATCAGTTCACGATAGTAGGTAATACATGTCATCTGTCTTCTTTAAGCTATCCATACAACGATAGTAGACGATGTCTCCTTTTATATTACCTTTTTCAAGCTATCAGTACACGATAGTAGGTAATACATGTCATATTCCCCTGTGATGTCATCTGTCTTCTTTAAGCTATCATCTTTGTTGATAGTAGACAATGTCTCTTTCTATTACCTTTTTTAAGCTATCATTTACATGATAGTAGGTAACATCAGTCTTTGTCTTTGTTAGGCTATCGTTCTGAATTAGTGCGATAGTAGACAACTGACATTTATCCCCAGTGAAACCAGGTTATCCCCAGTGGAGTCGGACCCCGTTTCTTTTAACGGACTCGGGTACCCTTTTGTTTTGTTATCCCCCAGTCTAGCCATCCTCGCCGTCTTGCATTCACACTTGCATCGCGAGCTTTCACAACATTACATGCATAGCATCACATGCATAGCATCACATGCACAGCATTACATTCATAGCATTTTGCAGTTGAATTCGGTCAAAAATGGTGTACTCTGTATTTAAGTCTCTTCGACCCGTCGACTTAAAAATTTCATTTTTAAATCTTCGTAACGAAGAAACTTAAATAGGGGCATCTGTCATACCCCATTTTTGACCCGCTTTTATTTCTTTTCTCTCGTCTTTTAGGCCAGAAATTTTCGTCGTTTCAGGCGAAATTTCGGCAGGGAGGTATTTTAAAATACCTCATTTTTTTTGTTCCGAAGGCAACCTTTTTTTGTGTTTTTATTATTATTATTATTTATCTTTTTTTTTGTATTTCTTTTTTAAAAAAAAATCCTTTTTATTTAAGTGTTTTTTTTATTTTTCGTTTTTTATTAGTACTCATTTTTATTATTTTACTGTTTTTTTTATATTTTATTTTTCAGTCATTTTCTTTTAGTCCAGGCCCAGAGGGGCGTTTTGGTCCTTTTTTTGTCCAGTCCTTTACTATAAATAGTACCATTAATGGTACTGTTCAGGGAGTCAGAAAACGTGTCAGAAATAGTACACAGTCCCACCACCACTGCACCACCACACAAACTCCACGAACCACCAACACAACTCAATTCCGGCCACCACAAAAAAATAAAAAAAAACAGAATCACAAAAATCAATCACAAACAACTCGGCCAAGGCACGAATCACAACCGAATCCACCAAACCCAAATCACAGTAACCAAATCTATCACGCCCAAATCACAAAAAAAACGCATCCGAACCTACAGCCAACTCACGCGGCCAACCCACAAGTGCCAAACCAAATCCGTCCAACACAAGACCATTACCATAAACCGAATCCATAAACACAAACCAGATCACTCAAACCGAACTCAAATAACCAAGAGGCCACAAGAACCGAATCTGGAAATAAACCAAGGTAGTTTTCCTTTGTTCACAAAAGCTTAGATCTAGAGCTTGTGAGAAAGAATTTGAGAAAAGCAACCTTTGATTTGAAAATTAGGAAAAAAAGGATCTAAGAAACCGAATTTTTTTTTTTAAAAAAAGGGGGTTCTCCGCTCCGGCGCGGTGGCGCCGCCGGCGGCCACCGTGCCGGATTTCCTTTTTCCGGCGAGGGCCTAGAGAGAAGGAGGAGAGGATCTTAGAGAGGGAAAGGAGAGAAAGAAGAGAGAGGAAGGAAATTGAAAATGAAGGGAAAATATGAAAAAAGCTGATTTATAATGCCTAGGCCCAATTGATCTGCGCGCCCAGCCCATCTCTTCTCTTCTCCATCTCATTTTCTGATTTCTTTTACACCCCTTCTTCCTCTTCTACCCCCCCTCTCTTTTTTTTCTTTTTATTTTCTTTCTTTCTTTATTTATTATTTCTTGCTTTTATTTTTTTATTTCTCTACATTTTCATGCATTTTATTTTACTGCATTTTATTTTCAGTACCCCCATGCATTTTATTATTCTTGCTTTATTTTATTTTATTTCTTTTTATTTTATGCATTTTATTTTTCCTTTATTTATTTATGCATCATATTTAATTTTGTGTCTTGCATTTTTTATTTTCTTTATTTATTTTCCAGCACCATATTTATTTTACGCCCTGCATTTTAATTTCCAGCACCATATTTACTTTATGTCTTGCATTTTTTATTTCTTTTTATTTTATTTTTAGCATCATATTTATTTTATTGTCTTGCATTTTTTTTTAATTTTTAGCATCATGTTTATTTTATGCCTTGCATTTTTATTTTCTTTTTATTTTATTTTTAGCATCATATTTATTTTATGTCTTGCATTTTTATTTTTCTTTATTTATTTTATGCACCATATTTACTTATTGTTTTGCATTTCATGCATTATTTTATTTCCTTTCTAGTATATTTACTTTAATGCAATTGTATTATTTTGTCATTTATTTTATTGATATTAGAATGTATCTAGGTCCAATGTAATAAATATAAATGAGAATATGCACCGACACCACATTTTTTTTTATGCTTTATGTCGAGGACGATATCGTAATTTTGGACCGTATCTGAGGAAAAGGACCCTCACTTGATCCAACGTCATTTTGAGGGATCCGGCGCGTTTAGGTTATCTCAGTATAACTTAGTCTCTGGACCTTAGGAATTAATCGAAAATTTTCAAAAAAAGTCAAAAAGTAAAAAATCCAAAAAAAACATTTTATAATCAAAATTTCAAAAAAAATTAATCTTTGTCATTTCTTTCTTAATCAAATTTTTTAATCAACTTTTAATCAATCCAAACATTTTTCTTCAATTTAAAATCAATCAAACTCACTTCCCTTTTTTATCCTTCTATGCCTTTCGGCCTCTTATCTTTCTCAAAACTTTTTCAAACTTTAAAATCAATCAAAACCAATCACTCGGCTTTTTACCCCGAACTACGTGATTTTGATCCCGCTCGGGTACGTAGGCAAAAGACTTTGTCTTTCCAAATCAATAAAAATAATAAAAACATTTTCCTTCTTTCTTTTTCATCACTTTAGTCCTTTTACACTTAAGCTTTCACTTTTGCAAACAAATAATTAATTTAGCATAAAGATAAAATAAGCAAGAGGTTCCTCTAGAGTACTATAGACGTTTAGGGTGCTAATACCTTCCCTTTGCGTAACCAACCCCCGGACCTTTGATCTCTAAAAAATAGGGTTTTTTTCGAACTTTCTCCCTTTTCCTCGGAAAAATAAAAGATCGGTGGTGAAATTAAAATTGCGAGTCAACGCTAATTAATAGCTTGATATCCAAAAATCACCGCGACAACCACCATCCTATCTTATGTTTCCCTCAAGTCCGGGTGTAGGACTTATCTCACCATTCACGTAAAAAGAAAAAAAACACATAGGCACATATTTACAACCTCATTGTTATTTTAAGCAAGTTATAACACAAAATAATTAAATAAATTCAAGTTAGGCTCAACCCTCTTAGGGAATTCCCCAGTGAAGTCGCCATTTCTGTCGCGGTGATTTTCGGAGATCAAGTTATTGATTAGCGTTGACTCACTAATTTTATTTCACGACTGAACTTTTAATTTTCAAGAGAAAATGGGAAAAAGTTCTAAATTACCACAATTTTAAAAATTTAGGGTTTGGGGGTTAGTTACGTTTAGGGAAGGTGTTAGCACCCTAAACGTTCGTAGTACTCTACGAGAACCTCTTGATTTTATTTATTTATTTTGACTATAACTTGCTTATTTTTTAAAAAGGAAAGAATGAATTAGAGTAGTGAGAAAAAATTGTTTTTATTTTTTTATGATTTGGAAGGACAAGGTCCTTTGCCTACGTACCCGTGAGGGATCAAAACCTCGTAGTTCGGGGTAAAAATGACGGTTGATTTGTTTTGTGTTTTTTATTGGTTTTTAAGAAAAGGTTTTAACATAAAATAAAGGCCAAGTGGCAAAATGTGATTGGTTTGTGTTTTTTTTTATTTTTGAAAATGATTAAAGTGTTATTAAAGTGGATTAATGGTTATTTAAAGAAAATAAAAGGGAAAAGTGGGCACTTGATTGAAAATCAAGGTTTGTTTATGAAAATATTTTTTTTTGTCATTTTTGATTATTTGCATGTTTTTGTTGTTTTTGTTTTTTTTTTTATTAACTAAGACTAAAAAATGTAACTAAAAAAAAAACTAAATGCGAGGAAATTCCGTGGTGACGTTGGATCACCACGAAACCCTTTTGAAATTAAACTAACCTAATATTTTTGTATTTTTTCTTTTGTAAAGCGAAATAAATAAAAATAAATAAAAGACATAAAACAGAATAAATAAAGTGTGAGTGTCAGTGCATATTCTCATTTATTTTTTTTACATTGATCCTAAGTACATTCTAATAAAATGAAATAAAAATGACAAAATGATAAACAAGGAAAAAACAAAATTGCAAATGCATGAAAATAAATATGCTAGAATAAAACTAAAATGAAAAATGCATGAAATAAGAGGAAAATAAATAAAAATAAAAATGCATGATGTGTTAAAAATTAAAGGCAATAAAATGCATGACAATAAATAAAAACTAAAAAATAAATGTAAGAAATGATAAAAAAGAAATAAAAAATAAATAAGAAAAGGAAGGGGGTGCAGTAGCAGGAGAAGGGGTGCAAACAGTGATCAGAAAGGTAGAGGAGGAAGGGAGATTGGGCTGAGCGCTGTTGGGTTTGGGTCAGGAGGAGGTTACAAAATCAGTTTTCCTTCAGAAAACTTCACTTCCTCTCCTCATTTCTCTCTCTTACTCCTAGTCTCTCTCCCTTCTCTCTAGTTTTCCCTCTCTCTCTAAAAGTTGGCCGGACAGATTTCCGGCGCGGCGGCCGCCGTCGGCGCCACCGCGCCGGAGAAGAGAAGCTTCTTTTTTTTAAAAAATTTTTTTGGTTTCCTGTAACACCCATATAGAGATTGCCTAGGATCTCTTATGAGTATTAAAATTTCGTACCGGATACATTAAATACAATACAGAAAGATTGATAATATTTACATAAAACATAAGTTTGTCATACAACTTGTTATCCGATACAAACATTTCCCATAATATACATCATAATGTATCAACCATATACAAATGTCCATAATAAAACACATAAGCAGCACGATCAATCCGTAGCCTTCTCTTTACCTTTGCGTCGTGCTACCTGCGAAGAACCTGCACCAGGAGGAAAGGGATGAGACATAACGTCTCAGTGAGCTCCTACCCTACCTACTGTTTGGCAACCTCAGGGAACCTAGGGTCGCCGTGCCTACCTCGGCGATCTTGGGATACCTATTATCGCCAAGTCTTAACTTTTATCGCGATCAAGGAAAACCTAGGATCGCATCATGTCTTATCTCATATGCTTTATATTCTATTCTTAAACTTTGACATATACGGAGTGATCTGGGGACATCCTAGGATCACATCTCGTTCATTAGGAACTAAACATCATCATAACTCGTATTGCATAAAACATAAACGTATTCGTCTTTCATAACATTAAGTTAGCAGTTAGGGTTGAACAAACATAACATTATCTTGGTTCGTTTTACGGAGTGCATCCGGGTGGAGTAACCCCGAAGTACATCTCCCATCATACCGGTGAAAATCCTATCATATCAGGCTAACACCGGACTCCTCTTATCTTTGTGTAGGCAACCCTCTCGGTGAAGCCCCATCCGGCATAATCCGGAGCCTGCTGGACACATCTTAACTTTACATGTGGACAACCCTCTCGGAGAAGTCCCATCCGGCGAATCCCGGAGCCTGATGGACATGCTTAAATCTTTTAACTTACGTGTGGATAGCCCTTTCGGAGAAATCCCATCCGGCGTATCCCGGAGTCTGATGAACACGTGATCATATCATATTACATATTCGTATCGTATTCTTATACCTTAAGTGTTCATTCATAAGTACTTAACCTATGATAAGGTTCTAAGCTTAATCATTGTATCATTCTTGGTTTACATGGACTTAAGTGAATGTAGGGATTTCTTTACAAGGTTATGATCCCATTGCTAATCCCTCTTTATGTCTATATAACTTAGGAGTATAAGTATACATCTCTTAAGGCCATGCCTATCCCTCATCCTACCCTAATACCAAGCCAAAGCTCTCAAACATAAAGCTGGGAAAGCCAAAAATCGTAGCACGATTTCATGAAATCGGAGCACGATATTTTGCGTGAGTTTTTAAGAAATCAGGGCATGAAATCGTAGCCCGATGCCCAGAAATCGGAGCACGATTTTGGCTTCAGCAGCACTCAAAATTCTACTTCCTAAGCTAATCCAAACATTCCCAATCATCAAAACAGCTTATGGGAATGAATTTTGCAAGGCATAAGGATAGATAATAACATGATTAAGTAAGGAATAAGTACACAAAGGATTAGGGCACAATTCTAAACCTTGATTCAACTTGTAAAGAGTACTAAAACTACTCAAATGGGTTATACAACCCTATGGAACTCACCTTAGTTCACTATTGGTGCTGGTTAACCTTGAATTCCAAACTCTATGTCTCTCCAAAACAAACTCCTCCCTTGGTTCTTCCTTGTTCTACTTTTCTTTCTCTTAAACTAGCTTCTATCCCAAGCTTTCTTTGCAAGTTTTCTCACTAGTGTTTGATTGAAGTTGGGATGGATTGATGGTGAGTAAGATTGGGGGCGTGAGAGAGAAGTGAGGGGAAGGAAAAATCTGATTTGTGAAATGAATGAGAAAGAATGGAAAATGAAAGGATAAATATCTTGCTCCAATTCAAATTAATCTCCCCCCTTTAGCTTAATTACAAAATTGCCATTCCCTTAATTTTCTTGTTTGCCTTGCTTGATTCTCAAGCTTCTAACATTGGTAACTGATACTTAAGAGCGGGATGTTACATTTCCAAATTCCTTTTCTCTTCTCTTTCCGAATCTAAGCTTGAAATCTTTCAAATCTTTTTAACAAAGGGTAGATCTAGGTTTGAAATTTTGATATTTACCTTGGCTTTATGTTGCTGATTTGGCTTTATAAGGTTTAGGTGGATGGCCGGTTTGATGTGGTGGTGGTGACGGTTGGAAGCGCGGCCGAGAATGGTTTTGGGATGGGAGGAGTGGCCGGTTTTGGTTGAGGTGGTTTGGAGGGGGAGGGGCGCGGTTGTGAGGTGGTTTTGGGTGGGTGATTGAGTGGTTTTGTGAGTGGATGAGTGGTGGTTGAGGTGATGGAGGTACGTAGCCGTGGGTTTTGGTTGGTGTGTGTTGAGTGGTGGTATTGTTTGGTTGTATAGTGGATAGTGGCGGCTGAGTGTGTATGGTGAGGTGGTGAGCCGTGTGTTTGTGATTGAGTGGGTGAGGGCCGAATTGATTTTGTGTGGAGGTGTGGTTTCTGCTGGATTGTGCTTGGTGGTTTAAGGAGAGGAAGGCCGTGCAGTGGCTGTGTTGTGGCTGTTGTTATGATTGGGTTTTTTGGTTTCTGATGATTGATCGTGTTTTTTGATTAGTGTTGCCGATCCCATTCTGAAAGTTGGCTCCCCTTCTTATGATACAAATGGTGGTCAATGCCAATTAAGGCCAATGATGGACAATAATGCTAATTAATCAGCAAAATATCAAAAAGGCAACCATTAAAATTGTCCTTAACACATTAAAATCGAAAGTCTGACCTTTAAAAAACAATAGAAGAAAAAAACGAAAAATAAAATAATAAAAAAAGATAATAATAAAAAAGGAAAATAATAAAGCTAAAAATAAAAAGAAATAAAAAGTAAAAATGACAAATAAAAATAATAAAAAACGTCGCCTTCGGAACCAAAAAAAATGAGGTATTTTAAAATACCTCCCTGTCGAAATTTCGTCAGAAACGACGACAAAATTCCGAACTAATAGACGAGTAAAAAAAATAAATTTTAGGTCAAAAATTGGGGTATGACACATGGTCTCAACTTCGATTCTCTCTGGTGTTAATTTCGGTGGGCTTGTTTGTCTTGTTCAAAAAAAAATTATTAAATAAAATTGAGAATAATTATAATATACTAATTATAAGTTAATATAAAAAAAATACATGAGACAATAGCTTTGATAAAAACAAGTTTATTGATTTAATAAGTTTTACATTTTTTTACTAAAAAATAAACGATATTCATTCATTCAAATTGATAAAGTACATCGATACAATACAAATTTGTTAAATACAAAAACGATAAATCTTACATGAAAGTGAACAATAACTTCAATTATATCTTAATAATATTTTATATCAAATTTCTAGAAATTTCATTCTATATTTTCTACCTTAATATAACGTCAAACCTTAATTTCTCAATTTTTAGTGTTCGATAACTTCAATCACATGTTTTTAGTGTTCGATAAATCTCTCAATTTTTATTTTATTTTTGAAAGATAAATCTCTCAATTTGATAACCTAATATTCTTTTGGTGAAAAATCATGAGATGGATTCTATTTTATTTATATGATACCAAATAATTTTAACTTTTTAATGGCCATGTATGGGTATTGTGCTATACATCGTTGTTACTGAGTTTTTTATAATCGAATTCTCCAATTTCATATTACAATCCATGGTTATTTGAATTTATTAATCCTTTCAACGAGTATCTCCCTCGATTTAAGATCTGCTACTCCTGTGAAACCAAGGCTTGTAGTCGGTGCTGCTGCATCTATCAAAACAAGTATAGACTACATAATTTATTAACGATTGAGATTTGATGTAAATAATTTGACTTACACCTAATGTCAGCAAATCCCGCCTCGTTATTAGTAAAAAGTCTTTCTTTACCGTCCCTTGCAATAACTCTTTTCTCTTCCTTTTCTCCTCAAACTCCTTCCCTCCATCCTCTTTCAACGCTCAAACAATCCTATGTGGACCAATTTGAAGTTTCATAAGGCTGTGGTTGCGAGTTTGGAGGGGAAGGGAGAGGTGGGTTTGAAAAAAGAGGAAGAAACAAGTGGAAAAAATAGAGAACATTGGGAGATGAGGGTTTTAGAGGGTTAATTTTTCTTCATAATACAAAATCTTTCGAAAATTGCTCTTCTCCCAACGAAAATTGCTCACTCACATACAAACTGACGAAAATACCCCCAGCGTGACTTAAGTCACGCTTATTTTAGGTAAGTTATGCTTTCACCAATTTTGCACAAAGATAATATTTGTTGAAGACCCCAAACATACAATATGTTATGTTTATTTTTTAAAAACATGTCATGTCTTAGAAACAACAATAACAACAATTCATTCATGATCCAAAATAAATCATAACTAAAAATACACAAGCAAGCATAATAAATTTCAAAATTAATAGAATATGACAAATTAATTTAGTTATAATTTCATCTCCGTTCAAATAAACGAAGTGTTACGTTACATTACATTACCTTACATTAAATTCATAAGGATGTTGTATCAACATGATATTGGATTAAAATTAAATTCATGAAAGTTTGCCGAAAATGTTGGCATTGAAGTGTTTTATACTTAGTGTAAAAATTTGCAAGTCTCTTTGAAAACTCAAAAGAATGAAGAGAACACAACACATATATTCTACCGAATCAACTATATAAGTTATCATATCGAATCCCTTCATATAGGATGAGTCATGACAAAAAAGAATGCATTCCAATATATTCTTTTGAACTTAATCATACTATCATGCCAACTGACAAGTTTCAATTGACAGAGGAGCATGATCAAGCACACTCATCTTATACGAAGGAATTCGATGTGAAAACCTATATACCTGATTCAACAAAATACATGTTGTGTTCTCTTCATTCTTTTGAGTTTCCAAAGAGACTTGCAAACCTTTATGCTAAGTAAAAGACACTTCAATTCCAACATCTTCAACAAACTAACAAAAATTAAACTAAAATCCAACAAAATAATGACACAACATAATAATATTACCTAAACATCTTCATCCGGCCGAATCAAACTCTTGAGAATATCTTCAGGCGACCTCAGCAACGTAGCATCCATCTCGATGATGATCATGTTGTGCTGAGCAAATCCCTAGAACATGCTCCTCACGTCGTCGTCGTTCGTTAACTCCGGCCGAGTGAACGTCAAATTCCCCTCTGAGTCGAATGATGGACGTTCGTACCAAACGTATTCCACCCTCCTTGTGTCTCCGTGGTTGAGTCGTTGGTTGATTTCATGAAGTTGATCCTTTAATTCTTTTAACGTGACATCGTCCCGAAGCTTGAAAAAATGAGGGTTTCCACCATTGAAGGATACTTTAGCGCGTTGAACCGATTGTCCATTGTTTCAGATCTACACCATAAGAAATTAAAAACAATCAATGAAAAACTCATCAAACATTTCATCAAACACTTGGAGTGCAAATTATACATAAACCCTAAAACTAAAAACTACAACATAAACATGCAAACATTTAAACATTGTATCATTTCTTGCCAAAAAAAATCATTTACATGTAAACATTGTATCATTTCTTGCCAAAAAAAATCAAAATTTAAACAAACCCTAAAACTTAAAAATTTCTAATTTAAGAGGAAAAATGTAACATATAAACACAAAATGACAATGGTACTTGATTAAAAAAACTTACTTGTTGTTGGAGTGGTGGGTGATTTGAAGTTGAAGAAATTTGAGTTTGGATGATTTGGGAGATTTTTTAGAGATTTGAGAAGTGAAAGGAAGTGAAATAGAGAAGGGAGGTTCTGCCTGTGTTATAAAAGCACGCAATGTGACTTAAGTCACGTTGACATCTACTGAGCGCGACTTAAGTCACGCAGGTTATACACCAGTGTGACAGAACATGCAGAATGCCCAGTTCTCCCTGTTTTCATTCATTCATCATTCAATTTTCATCCATTTTTCATCAGTTCAGTCAATAATTCATTCATTCAAAGTTAAAATACGCAAATTCAATTAAATTTATAATACGCATAAATAAATCCCAAAAATTACCAAAATGTCATAAAAATGTGCAAATGCGCGAGTGTAAATATAATACATCAATGTCATAAACAAATAACTGAAAATATACAAAACTACATCAGTCACAACACCCTACTCCGCTGGGCTATGGCTCCTAGTCCTCCTCCGGGGAACTCCCTGCTTCTGCAAGATGAGATACTCCGACTGGATGCCTGCATAATTGTGGCAACGGTTGGATTCCCAAACACATCAGGACAACCCATTGCACTATCCACTCTGCGTCTGATGTTCTCAATAATCTGCAGTGGGTCGAGAACTTGTCTGACATACTGTTGCTCAACAATAACCTCCTCGTAAGGAGGGACAGGAGGCGCGTCCTCAGTAACGGCATCAGGGTCGGTCATGATGGGATGAGATACCATGTAGAACCATCTCATGTACCCATCCTAATACTTCCAGGGTTTCCCCTCTGGTGTCGGCTGACCCTGAAGCGCCTGTGGAAGGACATGGAGCAGAAAGTCTTGAAAGGCCACAACAACGACCTCAGGCTGAAGAGCCTGAGTATCAATAGGAGAGTTGGGGATCCTCTGTATATATCTGTACTGCCTGAGAACCCGCTCCGACAAGTGAAGGCACATAGTCTTACTGTCGGCCATGATCCAACCGGAGTACCAGCAAATGTCCTGAAAGGCATGATGTTCCATCGGTCCTCATACGGCCTCCAGGTCACATCAGCATTGACCATCATATCAATGAAGCCATGATAGTGTGCAGTATTAGTATGGCCCCTGGACGGACTCCATCTAGTAGCAAACGGCGAAGCAACATGATAGTCCGGATTTAGCTTCCTCGTATACATATTCCTGAAGTGCGCCAATATCCTTGCCTACAAACAAATATTTCAGCATCACAAACCCATAAACATACACAATAATATCATAAGTCATTTATAATATGTTATAGAAAAAAGAAAAAAATTATTACCTCAAGTAGAGTCATGTAACCGCCAATGGCGCCTCTGGTCGGGTCCATAACATGAGAAAGCTGGTGGTAAAGCCAAGCAAGTGCCATCCCGCCCCAGGACCACTCGCCCAACGTGTCTAAATCCATAAAGATCTCCAACCACAACAGTTGAACGCTTTTGTTGTTCCTATTGACGAAAATGGAGATGCCAACCAAGTACAACAAAAACGCCATGATGCACTGCCCCCTAACCGTCACCTGCTCCTCCTCATCATCATCAGCAGGATGCTCCAAATCATTGCACCTATGCAAGAGTGTGTCATACTATTTCCTCAGGTTAGTTATACTAATATAACCACCCCACCGCGCCTTTGTCTCGTCATCAGCCTCACCCGCTGTCAAACCCAGACCCTCCTGCAGCAGCTGCATACCTCTGTTGTATTCCACATCATTGACACTCAGGAGCCTCCCATGGATAGGGATGTGTAGAAGACACGCCACATCATCGAGTGTGACAGTCATCTCCCCAATAGACAGATGGAAGATGTTGGTCTTCTCATGCCATCTCTCGGAGAAGGCGGTGATGAGGGCATGGTTGATGCTCTCGTACCCAGTGAGAAGGAGGGTGTAAAGACCGGATGCATTCACCCGATTCCAGGAACTGAAATACAAAAAATTAAATTAACAACATATCGTTAAAAATATAAACATTTCGATAACTAAAAATGACATAACTATTTAATCGTAAAAAACAATAATTAAAATAAACATTAAACATTTTACGCGTAATTAAAATTGACCTGTAATAAAATTGGCGTGTAATTAAAATTTTAATTAAGCGTCAATTTTAATTACGCGCGTAATTAACATATTTTAACATAAAAATTAAATCGTAAATTAAATTAAAATAAACATATCAATTGATGTGTAATTAAATAAAATTAAACAATTATACTTACTTGTGCATCGCTCCAAAGCTGACATGCCACGTGTCTACCGAAATTCGGTAGGAGTAACAAGTCATGTGGTCCCCCAGGTAAACTCTGTGACGCCTCCTCCTCCTCAGCCTGATGTTGGGCCTCACCCTCCTGCTGGTGAGCCGCCTGCTCGTACTGAGGCTGGTACTCCTAGTCCTTCTAATACCGATGCTTTATGAAAGTCAAAAAGTTGTTGTTTCTAATAGAAAATTTCTATTTTTAACTTTCTTAACTAGTGCCCGGTATAAGGACCCGATCCCCGAGACTACTAATCAATGATAAATAAACAACTAGCATGCAATCGGAACCTTACATTTCTTCATAAAACTCATATTAAACATATAATATGAAAATCTCATCAATATAAATAAACATATCGCAGCGGAATATTTCAACATACAATAATCATATCGGGTTATCTCAAAACATCTCAAAATAAATACATAAATATTTGGATCATAAAGATCACTCAAAATAAATCCAACAGAGTACAAAAATAAAATCCCCAAAAGACATCCTAATCAGAGCTCCTAACTTTAGACATCTCCAAGAAACATGAGATAGGCGTCAAGCCACAACCCATCACGACTCACCGAAAGTAAAGTACTCAATCCTGCAAATCTACATCCATGAGGGATTAACCCAAGGATGAGGCGACAATAAAGCCACTGGAGGGTAAGATATACATTCATTAATAAGATATAATAAACAAGTAGTTCAGACAACATTCATATTAACAACAATATTCAAACATAACAAATTGAGTTATCCGAAATTCAAGAACATGTAACTCATAATTACATTCTCATACAAGTCTAACTACTTCATCATAACAACTCATCATTTACAAACATCCAATTTGTACCATCATCGATAAACAATTAACAAGTTAATTATAACAATTCATCACATCACATCACCTCACATCTTCAATGCACAATTACCACTTAGATGCACAAATTCTCATCAACACAATAATACATAAGACTCATACTTATGCAATGCTCCTAGACGACTCTAAATGCATGTGGTACCAAACATCGTCGCTTTTTGGATATCGAAACTTACCAAGCAATCCCATTGTCACTTTTCATACTAAATATGCCATCGTCACTTTGCATACTAAATATGTCATCGTCACTGGACTTGACTCATGAATGAATGCATGATTATATATTCGACTCACATCAAGTACACATAAGACTCGACAACAACATCATCATCATTATCATATATTCTCATATGATTAAACATCGTCGCTTATTAAAATCATCACTTATCATATAACTTTCATATGATCAAACATCGTCACTTAATACATAACATGTATCATCATCATTTACTCAAACATCGTCACTTAATACATAACATGTATCATCATCACTTAATCAAACATCATCGCTTAATACATAACATGTATCATCATCATTTATCAAACAACATCATCACTTAATCATTTAGCATATAGCATCATCATTTAATCACATATCATCATCACTTAAATCACATTTCATGATTAAACCAACATTTTACATCATCATCATTAAATCCCTTTCAAAGTCAGAATACATCATCAATCACATCAGCATAGGCATCTAGCATACTTGCATACATTTCACAACTCAAAATAAAACTCCAAGATTACTTCGTAATTCATCCATTTCTTCTTAATTAAATCAATTCAATCAAGTTTCATGCAAGCAAACATCATCCATTCAATAAATCACTAAACAACATCAAAATAGCACGAAAGAGGTGTCCAGTGATGTCCGGAAACATCCCCCGAATGACAAACGCACAGAACGGCAGATGATGTATCTGCCTAACTCGCTGTGGCGAGATTTCACTCGTTGTGGCGAGTTGCACCAGAACTGGATTTTTCCCTTACGGGAATCCCCTAAATTTCACCAAAAAATCTCATTTTTCATTCCCCTTGACCCAAAATCAGTTTACAGATATTAATCATGATCAATACACTCAAATTGAACAATGATTACACAACAACACATCAACTGATATGAATTTCACAAGGTTTTCGGTTAATTTTCAAAGTTCGTCTCAAAAACCCATTTTTATTCAAAACTTAGCAAACAAACACACCCAGCTTAAATAACTTCATTCCAACATGTTTAACATCACTACATACACCTTCTACAACTATTCCAACAACAACTTTCTCATTTTAACAACAACTTATTCATTTTCACCAAAACACCAACAACAACAACAACTTATTTCACAACAAACAACATAATAAACAAAGCCTTTTGATTACTATCATATTCTTAACATCGATACACACTAACAACAACAAATTAAGCAAATTCAGTCAAATAAGCACTTTTAGCAAAATCACTTAATTCACAACTTATTTCACATAACTTCATGATTTCTCAAACAAATTACATACCCATACTCATAATCAATTACATAATCAACAAACAACATTCAATCATCATATTAATCATCACAAACATCAAAATGCATCAAAGTATCAACTTAACATAATGAAAAATGAAGTTTAAGATGAAGAAAACATGAAATTATCAAGTTTTAGCATGCTTAATTTAATCCATAAAAATGAGCACACAAATCACAACAATTCAGCAACATTAATCATATAATTAAGGGTAAATTACACTTTTGGTCCTTTAAATATTTTTCAGGTTTCATATTGGTCCCCTAATTAATAAAAGTAACGTTTTGGTCCCTTAAATCCTTCTTTGTTGTCACTTTGGTCCCTTCCGTTAGTTTGTGTTAAAAAACGTTCACTTTTTGTCCCTTTAATATTTTTCAGGTTTCATATTGGTCCCCTAATAGAGGACCAATATGAAACCTGAAAAATATTTAAGGGACCAAAAGTGAACGTTTTTTAACAAAACTAACGGAAGGGACCAAAGTGACTAACATAAAAGATTTAAGGGACCAAAACGTTACTTTTATTAATTAGGGGACCAATATGAAACCTGAAAAATATTTAAAGGACCAAAAGCGTAATTTACCCTATAATTAATCATAATCTACAACTCCCAAACATACCCCCAAGCTTATTAAAACCAATTAATGAAGATAATCTTCCCCCTTACCTTGTTTTCTTCACTTCTCTTGCTAACCCACTTGAAATTGCTCTTCTCCCAAGCTTTCCTCTTCACCAAGCTCTTCTCCCTTTCTTTCTCTCTAGCCTCTCTCAAAATGTTTTGTGAAATGTTAACCTAATTCACCACCACCACTAACTAATGTATTTATAATAATTCTAGGTCATTCCCACTGATGGACTTAGTTAAACTCTTAGTGGACTTAGTCATAATTAACTCACAATTATTTTCTCTACACAATTACTACACTTAACCTCCCACATTTACTAACCACCACAACTCTCTCTAAATTCAAATTTTAAACTTCCAACATATTACAAATATGCCACTACCCCTCAAATTACTAAAATACCCTTCAACTTCCAAAATTCAATAAATCACCAAAATAAATAATAAGCACACATAAAATAATTAAATAAATAAAATACGAAAAACGGGTTGTTACACCCGATGACACTAGTTAACATTTCTCTATTCTTAATATTAAAAATATATAAATCATAAGCATTAGTTTTTCATTCTCTGAAAAAAAAATACTTTCAAAAAAATGTGAAATACTTCTCCATTTTTCTATATATTTTTCACCCCCCAAAACCCTCACCTCCCCTCCAAACTCAGCCTAAAAACAATTGTTTACAAAGGAATAATTTGAATACAAGTTTTCAAGTATTAGATTGAACACAAGTTTTCAAGTATTAGAAAAACTATTTTTTTACACTATAATTACAACAGACCCAACACAAATTTTCATTGAAAAATGTTGCTTACTTCGACTAAGTATACATAACTTACAAATACACTAAGCAATAAGTCCAATTTTAAAATTGCTTCTAAATAACTTTAATTGAAACAAATGTCTGATCAAATATTACTCAAACACATGCAACAAAAATTCATCAGCAAACTTTTGAATTCAATTATGAGAAGTAAAGATGCTACTAAACTTTAACTAGGATCAAAACCAACCAATCTTTTCATAGGGTATTATGGGATTAACTGTTGCAAAATAACTACATGAGCCACAAAATCCAAAACAAAACCCTTAAGCCAAAACTCATTAAAATGGCAACATGACCTTCAAAATGGCATATGATCTATAGACATCACAAACTAGAATGATAATCTTAAACTTCCTGCCAAATGATTTTCATTAGAAAAAAGAGGTGACACAACTTTGTTAAAAAAAACTTCTTAAAAAACTGTTTAAAACTAGGCATCATATGAACCAAGTAAATCTAATATTCATCATCAGTGTATTCTTCTTCATCCTCATCTTCTTCGTCGTCCATATGAGAATGCATCATCATTGAAAACAAAGCTGCATCCATAGGATCCACTCCATCAAAATAATCATGGCCAAAATCGTCTATCCCAGAAGCCATGGCCTCTGACATAGCAGCCATTCGAAAAACATTAAACTCGTCTTCATCATCGTCATCAGTGCCAAAATCATCCATTCCAAAAGCCATGGCCTCTGACATAGCAGCCATTCGAGAAACACGAAACCCATCATCCTCATCGTCGGAATCAAAAGGACCCAAACAAGGACCTGAACCGCCAGCCAGCGAATCTGATAATGCCATCATCTCGAATGGATCCATTCCCTCAAAAAATTCTGAGTCCCTCATGATGGAAAAAAATTCTCCACTTGATAGATCAACCTCCCCGAGCACATCCAACATGTCATGCATATCGTAATGGTTTTGTCTGCGTTGAGGTGGTGGCCTGCGGTGTCTCCATGTGTATGAGCCAGGCTTCACTGTATGCTGAAAGTAACAGATATCAAATCATTAAAAGAGAAACAAATCTAAACCATCTCTAAAACTAATATAAAATGGATATGCAAGGAACCAAAGACTATTTACATTTACATGCATTATGAATATGAGTAGATTTTTCTCCCGATATTTTTTAGTATTTTAGGATTTAGTTCATCTTTTGAACATAGACACTAAGGCCTAATTTGTTTTCTCCTTTTAATTATTTTTTATAAAAAAAGTTATAGAAATTTTTTTAGCAAGGGTGCTCCTTATCTAGTCCATGAGGTATTATGTTTAACTGCCCTGTGTTTCGGGTGGACTAAATAATGGCAGGATATGATATCAATTACATATATATACATTATAAAGTTATGATTTTGTCAGGTGGAGGTGGTGGTGATGGAAGGTGTTTGGAAACAAGGGTGGCAATGGTTAAGGGTTTCGGGAGGCTAGGACAATGGTGGAGAAAGACTACGTAATAAACACTATTTTGTTGGGAATGAAAAAAATTTCTAAACTATCTTGTTGGTTCATAATCCTTCCCTATCACCAAAAACACTACGTAATAAACAGAATAGGATAGCTAATCCTAGCTAGCTGCTGAACAAGCAGTGTGAGTCAAATACCCATTCTCAGATCTGTTTCAGGACCCAAAAACACAGATTTAACTGCATTTTGAATCCGGCTACAAGCCATAGCTCTAGCCTCTACTATCATTCCCAGCCAACCAACAACTCATGGATCACAAAAGCGCTCAATTAGCACTGATTTCCCCCTTTTGGACTTTTTCCTGTTCATGTCATGAAGTGATGATATAGGTATGTCGATATGATAGTAATTCTTTCCATACTCACTTTTGAAAAAATATCTGTGCTCAATAACAACTTAGACACTTGTAGCTTTACACGTTGGCTACTAGCAATTTGTTAGTCTGAATGTGATCTTCAATGATGTATTTGTTTCACAAATGGAAAAACAAGGGTTATTCCCAAGTAAGTAGCTAAGTTGGCGAGCTAAGGGACATTGAAGGAGTTTTAAGAAGTTCAAGGTTCAAACCCTAGAAACTGCCATAACCTAACCACTAACTTAACAATATTTTGCTATCCAAATTAAAGAATGCTATTACAATACTGACGGTAATCTTAAACATTAAGTACCTACTTCCACTCTTACCCATTACCAGTATTATTTTAACCTGAATTTGGTTTCCAATAATGCATTTATTTGACAACATGATAAAACACGAGATTTATAATGGTAATAATAATACAACAACAACCAAGCCTTATCCCACTAAGTAAAATCAACAAAAACATAAACAATTAACAACACTAACATACACAAAGGAAATCAACAAAGACATATATTGTTTTAAAAGTGGAACATGTAATTGTAACGCAATAATTGTTTTCCCGATGATCATCCAAATCGTTTTTGCTAGGAAACTCGGGATCATCATCCAAATCTTCATTATAAAACAGAAAAACAATACAAATAAAAGCATCTACCTACTTAATTCCAAAGTTATTCAAAAAACTTTCAAATCCTAATTATATAATAATATAATAAATATATTATGTAGAGCAGGTTATTATACTAGTAACCTATAGGACCATACCTACAAAATTTTGTGGGTGACATTCACAGGTCTAGTAGACCCATTTGGTGGGTAAAAGCTTAATCCTTTGAAGATAATTTTGATGGTTCTTTGGATTTGGGTCTAGCTACCATCGCCAATGCAATGTGTCATAACTCATAGAGGTCTTCTTTATTTTTATAGATGAGATTGCACAATAGAATGGTGTGTAAGTGGTAAAGGGCAATGCTAGCGCTAGCAACTAGCGGCTCTGTATTAGGGAGTAAAAGTACAAACCTTAATCCTAATCATTGATTTGGACATTGTAAATTTGACTTTTACATTTCTCATGAACATTGTATTATTATTCTTCTCCTAGTTACTACACATTGGAATACATGGAGCATAGAAAGTAGGGAATGTAATTGAGGTTATAATTAGAGCACTAGTGTACTGTACTAATCATTAATATAAATCATATTGGTTGTGTTAACACAACAAAATCCTTTGAACTCATTTTCCCTCTATTAAGCAACTACTATTTAGTGGTTTATAGGAGAAATGGGTGGAGGGGAGATGGAGAAGTTGGAAGATCAAACATATTTTTGAAAATGATACTTTGATTTATGAAGTTGTTTCTTATGTAATTGACACTAATTAACTTGCAACATACACTAGGCAGTAGGCACCAACCAAGATTGAAGAAACTACTTCTAGACCTTCAAAAGCTCCAACAGATTGGAACATACAAAAGATAAGATGAAATAAGAGATGCTGTAGAAATTAAATATGGGGAAGTGATCTATATATCTAGTAAAATGGTGAATGTGACAATGATGAAACTACTTGGAAGATCTTGGAGGCGATGGTACAAATTAAAGACGATTAGTAAAAATAACAGTAGCACTATAGAAAACCAAAGTCCAAAAAATACCACTTCCCTTCTACATGAGACAAAAAAATCTTAAAATTTTACTAAAATTAATTATTAATATATAATACATATGTGTGTTCGCTGAATGATTGTTGTTCAGTTAGTTATCTTAACCCCCCATCCCCTGTAAGAAAAAACTGTAAACTAAAACAAAACTACTAGTTGTTTCGTTTCGTTAAGTTCTTTTACAAATTTTAGGTCAAATCAAGCAAGCCTCTATATCATCTTCCTATGATAGTTTATATAATTTTTCACACAATGTGAGGTTTGTCATAAATGAATAAACTGCTGGAGGTGAAAGATATTCACTTCAAATTTCAACATTCTGTATTGGCATTTATTGAAAGAAAGGAAAAGTTGCTAAAACTTGTGGTTCTGATTGGAATGTAATCAATCCATAGACTAAATTAATGCCCCCATGAAGGGGAAAGAAACAAATTTCTAAGAATAAGAAGTATTAGTTATAGATAAGGAAAAACATCCGTGGTTATAGATAAGAAACAAATTATTTCATCTAGATGCGTGGTTACCTCACATAAGTCAACAACATCTACAAGGATTTGGGGAGAACTGATAATTTATATGTGGCTATATGGATGGATTTCAAGAACTAATCCAACAAACAAAAGAAAAAGCACGGCAGAAAGCAATCTATTGCATAAAAAACAATCATGTTACTCATATTTGTCAACAATCATGATAATCAAACTTGACCAAGGAAAATATAAAAGAAAGCAAGAGATAAAAGAGAGATGGTACCTTGTAGAAACAGCTAGCCCCAAATGGACAATTTCCATTTCCAGAGTCAAAATGTTTGCAATCAATCAATCTGAAAGGGAAAAAAAAATAGGTAGAGTCAAATTTCAAATACCAAACATTCACGCTTAATAATTCTTGCAGCATTCACAACGGTAAGTATATATGAAATTACCTGCAGTTTGCCTTGTAGTTATCAATAATTTCCTGTTTTTCTTCCTTTGTAGTAAACCAAATACCACTTGGAATGACAAAATATGATAGTTTGCGGCAAACAGGGCAGGTTCTCACTGTATTGGTGTTACTACCGATTTCCATTGCAGAGGTTGGGGCACTACTACGCCAATTGCGGATACATGACAAACAGAAAGCGTGATCACATTCTGGAAGCAACCCAAACTTACATTCTGATGGCTTGGGTTTCGAAAGGACATGCTCGAGACAAACATTGCATTCTATCTCTTCGCTGTTTTTCAAAGCCAGAAGGTACTTTTCCTTTTTGTCACAAGTCCTCAAATGATTTTCTTTTTCCTTTTTATCAGTAGGATGCAGGCAATATTTTCTACAGTATAAGCATTGATTTCCATGGATACGAGAACATCCACCAGGGCAGTTGGCAGCAGCAAATTTACAAAACAAATTTTCATGTAGTCTAGCACTCCCAGTACTGGATTCACCAACATCAGTAGATTCCTGATGCTTGCGTTGTAAACCCTTTACCCCGCGCTTGTCAGGTGAAGGAACCTTTGTAACCTTCGGAACCCAATTTGATGCTACTTTAGCACTACGAGCCACAGGCACGGCAGAATCTGAAACCATAGATGCTGAAGATGATGCTTGAGAGGCTCGTACGTGCTTATATCTGCACCGACTACCATAAGCACAAGACCCTTTCTGATAATAAGAGCAAATCTGTTTTTCATATAAGAAAACCAGTAAGAACAATATAAATATATAGTAGAAAACACATTGGCGATGAAACACTGATACAATAACAGACACCGGATAGGACACTGACACCGACACATCGACAACAGTGATAATTTGTGAAAATGAATTAATTGAATGTAATCACATGAGTGAGTGTCGTGTCGGTGATTAGAGGTATCGGTGCTACAGAGTACATTGGTCAGTAACAATTAATTGACTAATTTATATTTAAAGTTACATCAGATGCAGTATCCTTTCTCTGATGAGAAAAATCACATTGGTCGCCTTTCAAACATACGCCTCGCGCATAAAACTTGCAAACCCTGAAACAATTCATAAATTTAAGTAAATAATTAAATAAATTACAGAAAAGGAAAAAAAGAACAAGTTATCAACCAAGAAATAATCTTCAATTACTAAAGTGAATGAACAAAGAAAAAATTACAAGTACATACAAAAAAAACCTATCATTTACAAACAGAATTTCTGAGTCACATACATTAGGATTTCAATTTTTGTGTTAACTCACATATCATTAGAATTAAATAAAAAATGAAAATAAAACCGTAAAAATTAAATTTAAAAAATTCATCTTTAATTTTTAGACTAAAAACCCTAAAATTAAATCAACCTAAATAGAAAAAAGAACTGATTAAACTTTAATTTAATCAATTTTTCAGATTAAAACAATGACAACACAAAAAAATAAAATCAGAAAATAGCTTAAAACAATCATCAAACGAATCTTTAATCACATCAAGAACAAAAACCATCAAACAACAAGATTAACAACATAAATAATCAAATGGGTCATTGTTTTTTCCTCTTTTGAAACCTAAATTGCGAAAACCATACAAAAACAAAATCAACGAAATTGAAACAACAACAACAATAACAAAAACAAGAAAAACTACGAAATTGAAGAAATGTGAGAAACGATCGAAGAAAAAAGGTTGTTGAGATTTACCTGTTGGACATTGTGAGATTTTAGGAACGGGAATGTGAAAAAACGAGAGAAGAAGAAAAGTTGAAGGTAATTTATATTTATAATGTTTTTAATTTAATTGATTTATATTTATTATACTCCCTCCGGTTAATAAGAAAATTATCAAAAAAAATTTAGTCTTATAAGACACCATGTAGTTATTGTTTAAAGGACTTTTTTATCTCTTATTTAATGTTTCTTTTTTTAATATTAGTAAGTGTATTTAGTGTTTCACAATTTTTTATGAGAGTATATTTATAAAAATATTCAAAAAAAAATTATTAATTAATGATTGTATTAGTTTTGATGTTTTTTGATTTTGTTTTTATAATAAGGAGCACTAAAGTCCTATGTGACCTCATTTGAAAACAGGGTGCGGTAAAAGAGGGTGTTTTGTTGGTGATTGATTGTTGTACGTTATGATGATGTAGTTATTGTTTCAGTGGGCAATACACGTTCAACACTAATTTGTGTGCATATATCATGTGATCATGCCATCATTCATGGGTAGAGATTTTATAGCTAGTTTTACTATTTGGTTTCATGATTTGATTTAACCTAAAATGAATCCTTTAATGTACTTATGAGAAATGAGATTTGTATAACTATTTTGAACAACTATTTTTCATATTTATATTATGTGTTTATTTTATTTCTTCCTTTTTCTTTGTTCATTGTTGTTGATCAATAGAAAGAGAGAAAAAAA
Source organism: Medicago ruthenica (assembly GCA_018208015.1). NCBI lineage: Eukaryota > Viridiplantae > Streptophyta > Magnoliopsida > Fabales > Fabaceae > Medicago > Medicago ruthenica. The sequence continues at coordinate 7,555,018 of CM031373.1, forward strand.
GGTTGTCGCAAAGGTTGACAACAAATAGTCGTACAAATACCAATTACTCTTAATGTAATTATTATTAGGGGTGTATGCATCAGACAAATTCGATAAAACCGTGAAAATCAAATAAAAAATTATCTAATTTCTTTTGATATGGTTTGAAAATATAACCGAATCTCAGAAAACTGAAATGGATTGTTTTGACATCTGGTTTTTAATTTTAAAATCTAATGAACTGAACCGATATGTGGAATAAGCTTACAAAATGTGTGTAAGCATCAGACAAACTTGATGAAACTGTGAAAATCAATTAAAAAATTATTTGATTTCTTTTGATGTAGTTTGAAAATCTAACTGAATCGCATAAAATTGAAATGGATTGTTTTGATATCCATCTTACTTAATATAAATCTAAGGTGGTCTGATGGCAAAAAACTCTAACCCTAATGCAGCCCAAATGCAGCCCTAGCACCCAAAATGACATAATTATCCCTGATATCAAGTCATTTCCCTCCAATTTGTTGCTTTTCTGCATTAGTCTTGAGCCACTCAAATCCTGGCCCACTCACACGTTTTTTTATTGCTTTGAGACTCTCAATGTCGAGTTTTTCAAATGGTGTGCGTGGCTCTAGACAAACTAGCATTTATTGATTGATATTTTCAATACACCTAATTCATCTAAGAATCATGAGAAACAGATATGCAATATCAGAATCCTCAATCTCTTCCCTTCTCTTCTTTATCTCCTTGATAGAACAACAATCACAACTCTTCTCTCAAAATCAATCTTAGCACTTTCCACAGACTTATCAATTTCCATGTTATAAGAATAATTTGATAGACGGGTTCGAAGAAGAAAGAGGTGCATGAGATATCTGTGAAAATTTCGAAAATCATCATCTATATGAAACAAATATTATTGTGCATCTATGATATTCTAACCAGTTAGTATTTTTGTATTTCTTTCAAAGGACACCATGAATTTTTATTCTACTGATGACACAAGACATGTATGGAAATGCACTAATGCATTCGTTGAAAGCCCTGAATTGCACTATGAAATTGGAGGGGATTGGAAACGCTACTGCACACTCTGACGGTTGTCTCGAGGGACTGCAATCAAAATTGGTGCTCTAGCAGTTGGGAGAAATTTTGTTTTATTTATAACATTGATAGTATAGTGTAGTATTTTGTTATATGGAGTGTATCGGGTCCTATGTCTAAGTCTTGAACTGGATTTGTCTTCATGTATTACTATTGATTTGAAATGAATGATTCATGGATACTTGGTTCTTTATTGTTAGATTATGCTCACTTAGATCTTAAATTAATCAGTTAGTTTTATGGCTTATAACTTTATCATACGTAATGATACAAGAAGGATCCATGTTTTTTAAAAAATATATTATAAACACTAACATCATGTTAATACAATAGATGATCAATGATAAACGAATACATCATCAAAAACCACTCAATCAACTTGAAATTTAAATCAATAAGTTTTAGCGTTCTTCAGACTAGACTTTTGAAGATGCAAAAACAGACGGTGTTCAGACTAGCGTTCTTCAACTTGGATCTTCAGACTCTGATCATCAGATACTGTTCTTCAGATGCTGTTCTTCAGACTCTGATCTTCAGACTTTGATCTATATTAGAGTGAAGAATAGGTTTGGGAAGACAATCTGTTATCCTACTTTTGTTCCACCAATGAGTTTTAGCGTTGAGAATAATGTTATTCCAGTCAATTTGAAAAGAGATTAAGGTGGGATTAAGCCCAAATCCTAAAAATAGTAGTAATAATAATTAATAATAATTATAATAATAAATGGGGTGATAGGATTGATTAGCTTAAGAACCAACATCCAGAAACTTAACAAAATAAAATAGATTAGTCTACAAGTAAACAAGAACTTCAGACTCCCAGATTTCAGACACTGTTCATCAGACTCTGTTCTTCAGACTCTGATCTTCAGACACTGTTCTTCAGACGCTGTTCTTCAGTCATTGTTCAGACGCTGATCTTCAGACCCTGATCTTCAGACACTGTTCTTACTTAATATAAATCTAAGGTGGTCTGATGGCGAAAAACCTTAACCCTGATAAAGCCCAAATGCAGCCCTAGCACCCAAAATAACATAATTATCCCTGATATCAAGTCATTTCCCTCTAATTTGTTGCTTTTCTGCATTAGTCTTGAGCCACTCAAATCCTGTCCCACTCACACGTTTTTTTATTGCTTTAAGACTCTCAATGTCGAGTTTTTCAAATGGTGTGTGTGGCTCTAGACAAACTAGCATTTATTGATTGATATTTTCAATACACCTAATTCATCTAAGAATCATGAGAAACAGATATGCAATATCAGAATCCTCAATCTCTTCTCTTCTTTATCTCCTTCATAGAACAACAATCACAACTCTTCTCTCAAAATCAATCTTAGCACTTTCCACAGACTTATCAATTTCCATGTTATAAGAATAATTGGATAGACGGGTTCGAAGAAGAAAGAGGTGCATGCGGAATCGAGGTGCATGAGATATCTGTGAAAATTTCACCAACATCGAAGAGGAAGATGACGCCGAAATGAGGACGACATGGATCGAAAGCGGTGAGCTTTGGGTAGTCTTTGTGATACAATGTGTTTACTTTTGTTCGACTTCTTTGGGAAGGATGGTTACTGATTTCTTTTCCCTTTCCTGTTCTTCTTATTCCCTTTATGTTCCTATTCACATCACTTCACTTTTGTTCTCTTTATTTTCCATGAAAAACAATTGAAACTGCAGCGCACCTCCTGCCTTAACCATTGATGAAGCCAACTATGACGGGAAAGAGAACTATGACGATGATATGAGCAGGTACGGCGGTAGCGATCGACATGTTAATTGTTAGAAATCATTGAGCTTTAGATTCACTTCATGAGATATCTGTGAAAATTTCACCAACATCAAAGAGGAAGATGATGCCGAAATGAAGACGACGGGGCTCGAAACGGTGAGCTTTGTGTAGTCTTTGTGATACAATGTGTTTACTTTTGTTCGACTTCTTTGGGAAGGATGGTTACTGATTTCTTTTCCCTTTCCTGTTCTTCTTATTCCCTTTATGTTCCTATTCACATCACTTCACTTTTGTTCCCTTTATTTTCCATGAGAAACAATTGAAATCTGCAGCGCACCTCCTGCCTTAACCATTGATGAAGCCAACTATGACGGGAAAGAGAACTATGACGATGATATGAGCAGGTACGGCTGTCGCGATCGACATGTTAACTGTTAGGATTCATTGAGCTTTAGATTCACTTCAAGTTATGCTTTTCCTACTCTGTTAAGGAACCAATACTACATTAATTCTTGATCAACAACTTTTCCTTTCGTTGATTCAAATTATCCTCACCATAATAGGGTATTGGTTTAATTTCGTTTTTTTTTGTTTTTTAGTAACTTTACATACGAAGCTGAAACGGGGAGTATATGGGATTGGACTTTGTAACAGGGAGTCTTCATGTTCCTTATGCACATGATCTCAGTAACTTTACATACGGTTCTGTCAAGTTCTTAAGTGAGAATGATGTACAATCCTATTTTCTAGTATTAATTATTTCGAAAATCATCATCTATATGGAACAAATATTATTGTGCATCTATGATATTCTAACCAGTTAGTATTTTTGTATTTCTTTCAAAGGACACCAGGAATTTTTATTCTACTGATGACACAGGACATGTATGGAAATGCACTAATGCATTCGTTGAAAGCCCTAAATTGCACTATGAAATTGGAGGGGATTGGAAACGCTAATGCACACTCTGACGGTTGTCTCGAGGGACTGCAATCAAAATTGGTGCTCAAGCAGTTGGGAGAAATTTTGTTTTATTTATAACATTGATAGTATAGTGTAGTATTTTGTTATATGGAGTGTATCGGGTCCTATGTCTATGTCTTGAACTGGATTTGTCTTCATGTATTACTATTGATTTGAAATGAATGATTCATGGATACTTGGTTCTTTATTGTTAGATTATGCTCACTTGGATCTTAAATTAATCAGTTAGTTTTATGGCTTATAACTTTGTCATACGTAATGATACAAGAAGGATCCATGTTTTTTTAAAAATATATTATAAACACTAACATCATGTTAATACAATAGATGATCAATGATAAACGAATACATCATCAAAAACCACTCAATCAACTTGAAATTTGAATCAATAAGTTTTAGCGTTCTTCAGACTAGACTTTTGAAGATGCAAAAACAGACGCTGTTCAGACTAGCGTTCTTCAACTTGGATCTTCAGACTCTGATCATCAGACACTGTTCTTCAGATGCTGTTCTTCAGACTCTGATCTTCAGACTCTAATCTTCAGACTTTGATCTATATTAGAGTGAAGAATAGGTTTGGGAAGACAATCTGTTATCCTACTTTTGTTCCACCAATGAGTTTTAGCGTTGAGAATAATGTTATTCCAGTCAATTTGAAAAGAAATTAAGGTGGGATTAAGCCCAAATCCTAAAAATAGTAGTAATAATAGTTAATAATAATTATAATAATAAATGGGGTGATAGGATTGATTAGCTTAAGAACCAACATCCAGAAACTTAACAAAATAAAATAGATTAGTCTACAAGTAAACAAGAACTTCAGATTCCCAGATTTCAGACACTGTTCATCAGACTCTGTTCTTCAGACTCTGATCTTCAGACACTGTTCTTCAGACGCTGTTCTTCAGTCATTGTTCAGACGCTGATCTTCAGACCCTGATCTTCAGACACTGTTCTTACTTAATATAAATCTAAGGTGGTCTGATGGCAAAAAACCTTAACCCTAATGCAGCCCTAGCACCCAAAATGACATAATTATCCCTGATATCAAGTCATTTCCCTCTAATTTGTTGCTTTTCTGCATTAGTCTTGAGCCACTCAAATCATGTCCCACTCACACGTTTTTTTATTGCTTTGAGACTCTCAATGTCGAGTTTTTCAAATGGTGTGCGTGGCTCTAGACAAACTAGCATTTATTGATTGATATTTTCAATACACCTAATTCATCTAAGAATCATGAGAAACAGATATGCAATGTCAGAATCCTCAATCTCTTCTCTTCTCTTCTTTATCTCCTTCATAGAACAACAATCACAACTTTTCTCTCAAAATCAATCTTAACACTTTCCACAGACTTATCAATTTCCATGTTATAAGAATAATTTGATAGACGGGTTCGAAGAAGAAAGAGGTGCATGCGGAATCGAGGTGCAGGAGATATCTGTGAAAATTTCACCAACATCGAAGAGGAAGATGATGCCGAAATGAGGACGACAGGGATCGAAAGCGGTGAGCTTTGTGTAGTCTTTGTGATACAATGTGTTTACTTTTGTTCGACTTCTTTGGGAAGGATGGTTACTGATTTCTTTTCCCTTTCCTGTTCTTCTTATTCCCTTTATGTTCCTATTCACATCACTTCACTTTTGTTCTCTTTATTTTCCATGAAAAACAATTGAAATCTGCAGCGCACCTCCTGCCTTAACCATTGATGAAGCCAACTATGACGGGAAAGAGAACTATGACGATGATATGAGCAGGTACGGCGGTAGCGATCGACATGTTAACTGTTAGGAATCATTGAGCTTTAGATTCACTTCATGAGATATCTGTGAAAATTTCACCAACATCAAAGAGGAAGATGATGCCGAAATGAGGACGACGGGGCTCGAAACGGTGAGCTTTGTGTAGTCTTTGTGATACAATGTGTTTACTTTTGTTCGACTTCTTTGGGAAGGATGGTTACTGATTTCTTTTCCCTTTCCTGTTCTTCTTATTCCCTTTATGTTCCTATTCACATCACTTCACTTTTGTTCCCTTTATTTTCCATGAGAAACAATTGAAATCTGCAGCGCACCTCCTGCCTTAACCATTGATGAAGCCAACTATGACGGGAAAGAGAACTATGACGATGATATGAGCAGGTACGGCTGTCGCGATCGACATGTTAACTGTTAGGATTCATTGAGTGTCGCGGTGATTTTTGGATATCAAGCTATTAATTAGCGTTGACTCGCATTTTAGGTTCACCACCGATCTTTTATTTTTCCGAGGAAAAGGGAGAAAGTTCGTAAAACCCTATTTTTTAGAGATCAAGGTCCGGGGGTTGGTTCCGCAAAGGGAAGGTATTAGCACCCTAAACGTCTATAGTACTCTATAGGAACCTCTTGCTTTTAACTTATCTTTATGCTAAATTGATTATTTGTTTGTTAATAAATGCTTAAAAGTAAAAAGATTAAAGTGATGAGTTTAAAAAAAGAAAGAAAATGTTTTTGTTGTAAAAAGCCGAATGATTGGTTTTGATTAATTTTAAAGTTTGAAAAATGTTTTGAGAAAGATAAGAGGCCGAAAGGCATAGAGGAATAAAAAAATGTGAGTTTGATTGATTTTAAATTGAAAAAGGTTTGATTGATTAAAAGTTGATTGAAATTTGATTAAGAAAGAAATGACAAAGATTAAATTTTTTGAAATTTTGATTATAAAATGTTTTTTGGATTTTTGACTATTTTGACTTTTTTTGAATATTTTGATTAAGTCCTAAGGTCCAGAGACTAAATTATGCTGAGAAAGTTCAAGCGCGCCGGATCCCTCAAAATGACGTTGGATCAAGTGAGGGTCCTTTTCCTCGGATACGGTCAAAATTACATTATCGCCCTTGGCATAAAGCATAATAAATAAATGTGAGTGTCGGTGCATATTCTCATTTATATTTATTACATTGGACCTATATACATTCTAATGGCAATAAAATAAATGACAAAAAATAATAAAATAAAAATTGCAATTGCATTAAAGTAAATATGCTAAAAAGAAAATAAAAGATGCATGAAATGCAAAACAATAAATAAATATGGTGCATAAATAAATAAAGAAAATAAAAATGCAAGACATAAAATAAACATGATGCTGAAAATAAAATAAAGAAAATAAAGATGCAAGGCATAAAATAAATATGATGCTAAAAATAAAATAAAAAAATGCAAGACATAAAATAAATATGATGCATAAAATAAAAAATAAAATAAAAATGCAAGACAAAAAATAAATATGGTGCTGGAAAATAAAAATGCAAGGCATAAAATAAATTTGGTGCTGGAACATAAATAAAGAAAAATAAAAAAAAATGCAAGGCGTAAAATTAAATATGATGCATTAAATAAATAAAGAAAATAAAAGAATGCAAAAAAAAATAAAAAGAAAAATAGAAATAATAGTAAAATGCATGAGATACTGAAATATAGAAGCTATAAAATAAAATGCATGAAAATGGATGGAAATTAAAAAGTAAAAGCAAGAAATAATAAAAAAGGAAGAAAATAAAAAACTAGAGAAAAAGGGGGGGTGCTGAAGTAGAAACAGGGGGTGTGGTCAGCAATCAGAAAAAATAAAACAGGAAGGAGAAGAAACTGAAATGGGCCGTGTTGCTGGGCTCAGTTTGGGCAAGGCATATAAATCAGTTTTTTCTGATTTTTTCACTCATTTCTCCCCTCCTCTTCTCTCTCTTCTTCTTCTCCCTCTCTACCTTCTCTCTAATTCTCTGCCCTCTCTCTCAAAAACACGCCACCGGAAAAAGATTCCGGCGCGGCCGCCGCCGCCGGAGCACAAAACCTCTTTTTTTTAAAAAAAAAATTTTCGGATTCAGGTATCCTTTTCCTCCTTCTAAACGAAAATCTACTTGGATTTTTCGGAATCTTTTTAGAAAATACTAGATCTAGGTTTGGATTTTTTTTTGAGAAATACCTTGGATTCTGAGTTGTGATTCAGTTGTGTGAGGTTTGGTTTGAGAGGGTTTGAACCGTTTGAATTTAGCTTGGTTGAGTTCGGTCTTGATTTGATGGGCTTGGCCGCGGTTGAGGGAGATTGTGGGAGTGAGGCGCGGTTATGCTAGGTTGTGGGAGGGGCTGGACTTTGTTTGGGTTTTGGTGAGTGAGGGGTGAGGTGGCCGCGGCTGGATGTGTTGTTGTGGGTTGTTGGGTGCGCGGCCGATTTGGGTTTTTGGGTGAGAGGAAAAAAAAAATAGTTTTGTGCTGCAGTTTTTTTTGTGTGTTTTTGTTGCTGTTCTTTTGTGCTCTGATCAAAGAAAAACCTCCTCTGTTGCTGGATTATTTTTCTCAGTATATAGGCCCTCTTGGTGTGTTTTTTGACAAAAAAAATTTGGTTAAAATCCCTTGAAAAGGGGAAGAAGTGACTGGCTCTGATTTGGACAAGATTTTGGACAAAGGATGAAGAAAAAACAGAAAAAAAAAAAAAATGGGCACTGACAGTGTACTGTACGCTACAGTGTACTGTACACTGTACAGTACAGTAACTTTGACCTAAAAAAATTAAAATTAAATTAAAAAAATTAAGAAAATGATAATAATAAAAAGGGAAACAATTAAATAGTAATAATAGTAGTAATAATAATAATAATGAACAATAAATAGTAATAATAGTGATCATAATAATAATAATAATAATAATAATAATAATGGAATAAATGAACAATAAATAAAAACTGAGACTAAAAGTAAAGATGAAAAATAAACATAAAAAAAAATAACAAGTGGCCCTAAAACGAACCAAAAAATGAGGTATTTTAAAATACCTCTCTGCCGAAATTTCGTCTGAAACGACGAGAATTTCTGGCTTAAAAGGACGAGAAAAACAAAAATGAAAATTGGTCAAAAAATGGGGTATGACATTGAGCTTTAGATTCACTTCAAGTTATGCTTTTCTTACTCTGTTAACGAAAAAATACTACATTAATTCTTGATCAACAACTTTTCCTTTCGTTGATTCAAATTATCCTCACCATAATAGGGTATTGGTTTAATTTCGTTTTTTTTTGTTTTTTAGTAACTTTACATACGAAGCTGAAACGGGGAGTATATGGGATTGGACTTTGTAACAGGGAGTCTTCATGTTCCTTATGCACATGATCTCAGTAACTTTACATACGGTTCTGTCAAGTTCTTAAGTGAGAATGATGTACAATCGTATTTTCTGGTATTAATTATTTCAAAAATTATCATCTATATGAAACAAATATTATTGTGCATCTATGATATTCTAACCAGTTAGTATTTTTTTTATTTCTTTCAAAGGACACAAGGAATTTTTATTCTACTGATGACACGGGACATGTATGCAAATGCACTAATGCATTCGTTGAAAGCCCTGAATTGCACTATGAAATTGGAGGGGATTGGAAACGCTACTGCACACTCCGACGGCTGTCTCGAGGGACTGCAATCAAAATTGGTGCTCCAGCAGTTGGGAGAAATTTTGTTTTATTTATAACATTGATAGTATAGTGTAGTATTTTGTTATATGGAGTGTATCGGGTCCTATGTCTATGTCTTGAACTGGATTTGTCTTCATGTATTACAATTGATTTGAAATGAATGGTTCATGGATACTTGGTTCTTTATTGTTAGATTATGCTCACTTGGATCTTAAATTAATCAGTTAGTTTTATGGCTTATAACTTTGTCATACGTAATGATACAAGAAGGATCCATGTTTTTTTAAAAATATATTATAAACACTAACATCATGTTAATACAATAGATGATCAATGATAAACGTATACATCATCAAAAACCACTCAATCAACTTGAAATTTAAATCAATAAGTTTTAGCGTTCTTCAGACTAGACTTTTGAAGATGCAAAAACAGACGCTGTTCAGACTAGCGTTCTTCAACTTGGATCTTCAGACTCTGATCTTCAGACTCTGATCATCAGACACTGTTCTTCAGATGCTGTTCTTCAGACTCTGATCTTCAGACTTTGATCTATATTAGAGTGAAGAATAGGTTTGGGAAGACAATCTGTTATCCTACTTTTGTTCCACCAATGAGTTTTAGCGTTGAGAATAATGTTATTCCAGTCAATTTGAAAAGAGATTAAGGTGGGATTAAGCCCAAATCCTAAAAATAGTAGTAATAATAATTAATAATAATTATAATAATAAATGAGGTGATAGGATTGATTAGCTTAAGAACCAACATCCAGAAACTTAACAAAATAAAATAGATTAGTCTACAAGTAAACAAGAACTTCAGATTCCCAGATTTCAGACACTGTTCATCAGACTCTGTTCTTCAGACTGTGATCTTCAGACACTGTTCTTCAGACGCTGTTCTTCAGTCATTGTTCAGACGCTGATCTTCAGACCCTAATCTTCAGACACTGTTCTTACTTAATATAAATCTAAGGTGGTCTGATGGCAAAAAACCTTAACCCTAATGCAGCCCAAATGCAGCCCTAGCACCCAAAATGACATAATTATCCCTGATATCAAGTCATTTCCCTCTAATTTGTTGCTTTTCTGCATTAGTCTTGAGCCACTCAAATCATGTCCCACTCACACGTTTTTTTATTGCTTTGAGACTCTCAATGTCGAGTTTTTCAAATGGTGTGTGTGGCTCTAGACAAACTAGCATTTATTGATTGATATTTTCAATACACCTAATTCATCTAAGAATCATGAGAAATAGATATGCAATATCAGAATCCTCAATCTCTTCTCTTCTCTTCTTTATCTCCTTCATAGAACAACAATCACAACTTTTCTCTCAAAATCAGTCTTAGCACTTTCCACAGACTTATCAATTTCCATGTTATAAGAATAATTTGATAGACAGGTTCGAAGAAGAAAGAGGTGCATGCGGAATCGAGGTGCATGAGATATCTGTGAAAATTTCACCAACATCGAAGAGGAAGATGATGCCGAAATGAGGACGACAGGGATCGAAAGCGGTGAGCTTTGTGTAGTCTTTGTGATACAATGTGTTTACTTTTGTTCGACTTCTTTGGGAAGGATGGTTACTGATTTCTTTTCCCTTTCCTGTTCTTCTTATTCCCTTTATGTTCCTATTCACATCACTTCACTTTTGTTCTCTTTATTTTCCATGAAAAACAATTGAAATCTGCAGCGCACCTCCTGCCTTAACCATTGATGAAGCCAACTATGACGGGAAAGAGAACTATGACGATGATATGAGCAGGTACGGCGGTAGCGATCGACATGTTAACTGTTAGGATTCATTGAGCTTTAGATTCACTTCATGAGATATCTGTGAAAATTTCACCAACATCGAAGAGGAAGATGATACCGAAATGAGGACGACGGGGCTCGAAAGCGGTGAGCTTTGTGTAGTCTTTGTGATACAATGTGTTTACTTTTGTTCGACTTCTTTGGGAAGGATGGTTACTGATTTCTTTTCCCTTTCCTGTTCTTCTTATTCCCTTTATGTTCCTATTCACATCACTTCACTTTTGTTCCCTTTATTTTCCATGAGAAACAATTGAAATCTGCAGCGCACCTCCTGCCTTAACCATTGATGAAGCCAACTATGAGGGGAAAGAGAACTATGACGATGATATGAGCAGGTACGGCTGTAGCGATCGACATGTTAACTGTTAGGATTCATTGAGCTTTAGATTCACTTCAAGTTATGCTTTTCTTACTCTGTTAAGGAACCAATACTACATTAATTCTTGATCAACAACTTTTCCTTTCGTTGATTCAAATTATCCTCACCATAATAGGGTATTGGTTTAATTTCGTTTTTTTTTGTTTTTTAGTAACTTTACATACGAAGCTGAAACGGGGAGTATATGGGATTGGACTTTGTAACAGGGAGTCTTCATGTTCCTTATGCACATGATCTCAGTAACTTTACATACGGTTCTGTCAAGTTCTTAAGTGAGAATGATGTACAATCGTATTTTCTGGTATTAATTATTTCGAAAATTATCATCTATATGAAACAAATATTATTGTGCATCTATGATATTCTAACCAGTTAGTATTTTTTTTTATTTCTTTCAAAGGACACAAGTAATTTTTATTCTACTGATGACACGGGACATGTATGCAAATGCACTAATGCATTCGTTGAAAGCCCTGAATTGCACTATGAAATTGGAGGGGATTGGAAACGCTACTGCACACTCCGACGGCTGTCTCGAGGGACTGCAATCAAAATTGGTGCTCCAGCAGTTGGGAGAAATTTTGTTTTATTTATAACATTGATAGTATAGTGTAGTTTTTGTTATATGTAGTGTACCGGGTCCTATGTGTATGTCTTGAACTGGATTTGTCTTCATGTATTACTATTGATTTGAATGAATGATTCATGGATACTTGGTTCTTTATTGTTAGATATGCTCACTTGGATCTTAAATTAATCAGTTAGTTTTATGGCTTATAACTTTGTCATACGTAATGATACAAGAAGGACCCATGTTTTTTTTAAAATATATTATAAACACTAACATCATGTTAATACAATAGATGATCAATGATAAACAAATACATCATCAAAAACCACTCAATCAACTTGAAATTTAAATCAATAAGTTTTAGCGTTCTTCATACTAAACTTTTGAAGATGCAAAAACAGACGCTGTTCAGACTAGCGTTCTTCAACTTGGATCTTCAGACTCTGATCTTCAGACTCTGATCATCAGACACTGTTCTTCAAATGTTATTCTTCAGACTTTGATCTATATTAGAGTGAAGAATAGGTTTGGGAAGACAATCTGTTATCCTACTTTTGTTCCACCAATGAGTTTTAGCGTTGAGAAGAATGTTATTCCAGTCAATTTGAAAAGAGATTAAGGTGGGATTAAGCCCAAATCCTAAAAATAGTAATAATAATAATTAATAATAATAATTATAATAATAAATGGGGTGATAGGATTGATTAGCTTAAGAACCAACATCCAGAAACTTAACAAAAATAAAATAGATTAGTCTACAAGTAAACAAGTACTTCAGACTCCCAGATTTCAGACACTGTTCATCAAACTCTGTTATTCAGACTCTGATCTTCAGACACTGTTCTTCAGACGCTGTTCTTCAGACACTGTTCATCAGACGTTGTTCTTCAGACTCTGATCTTCAGACACTGTTCTTCAGACTCTGATATTCAGACTCTGATCTTCAGAGTCTGATCTTCAAATTCTGATATTTAGACTCTGATCTTCAGACTCTGATCTTCTTGTAATGTTATTGAGAAATGTTGATCAGACTTTGGGTTTGTGCAATGGAACAAGATTGGTTATCACAAAAGTAGGAAAGTACGTCCTTGAAGCAAAGGTCATAACAGGAAGCAATATTGGTCAAAAGGTTTACATCCCAAGGTTATCATTGACTCCATCTGACAAGAGAATCCCCTTCAAGTTTCAACGAAGGCAATTTCCACTGGTTGTTTCATTTGCTATGACTATCAATAAAAGCCAAGGGCAATCACTTAAACATGTTGGAGTCTATCTGCCTCAATCAGTTTTCTCTCATGGGTAATTATATGTTGCCCTGTCTAGAGTTACTTCCAGGGAAGGCTTGAAGATATTGATTCATGATGACGAGGGAGATGATACAAGCGTAACATTAAATGTAGTATATAAAGAAATATTTCAAATTGTACTTTAGTCTATCCATATGAATCTAAGTTTGCATATCATTGTCATGATGATTAATAATACAATTACGTTTTGTATTCAACTTTATGTCCTTGATTTGTCTATATTCTAAGATACCTTCAGAATGAAACCTTAAAATAGGGTAAAATAGTAGTAATAATAATTAATAATAATTGATGACATGCTGTCATTACATGTTTTTATCAGTTGTTTTGATGTTTTTATTGAGTCTGTAGCATTATTAGACAGCCTGGAAGTGCAAAAAGCAGGAAAACATCAAGATCTTTAAATAATGGCTTCGTGACACGATTTGGGCATCGTGTCACGATTTTCTAACCAGATTGGAAGTAAGTTTCTGTCTATGAAATCGTGACACGATTGTATAATCGTGACACGATTTTGTAACTGATTTTGGAGAATCCTGGGGCTTTAATGCAGGATCGTGTCATGATTTTAGGTGCAGTTGTTGCCTATTTAAGCTAAACTGTTTTCAGAAACAAGGGTTCGGAATTTTGGAGATTGGAGGCACGATTTTGAGAGCACAAAACTGAAGAGATGGCCATTCCACCCAACTCATAGTCAGTTTATGTATGTTTTTATGCTTCAATTGATTATGTTATTTGTAATTTACATTATGAGTAGCTAAATCTCTTAGAGATTAGGTCTGGAGATGAATCTGATGTATTCTGTTTGAAACATGTGGCTGTGAAACTCTATGGCTTATGAATATTAATCTAGTTTTATTCAATTCAATTGTTCTTAATTCTTTCTATATACTGACAATATATAATAATGATTTGGTAAGAATGAATGACTACTGACCCTAGCTTTCAACTTAGACCTAATTGAATTGTTCAAATAAACAGGGTTAGTCTATGAATGGATAATCGTTTATTTGTGATAATAGGTTAACGTTCGTAAAACCTTCGAGGAATATTAGATCACCTAAGGGATTAGGGACTGTAATCCTAGAAGAGGGTTCTAACTCAAGGGATTGATTAGGGCTATTTTTGTTAATCATCGTAAAACTAGAGGAGAATTCATAGAAATAGGTGCAGTTTACCAAACAGAATTAATCAGAGGATTCGAATGACTTGATCTCATCTCTCCTTATATTTTCGAAACAACTTTTATCAGCTTATTTATTTTTTATGCAATCAAACCAACTGCCTAGGGCAACCCCCATTTAATACATCCTTAATAATAACGACATTGCGGAGTAGAAGTTGAAACAGTCCCTGTGGAGACGAACTTATAAATTTTATTACTTCGATGCATTTTTAGTACACTTGCTAAAAGTCTATCAATAATTATAATAATAAATGGGGTGATAGGATTGATTAGCTTAAGAACCAACATCCAGAAACATAACAAAAATAAAACAGATTAGTCTACAAGTAAACAAGTACTTCAGACTCCCATTTTTCAGACACAGTTCATCAGACTCTGTTCGTCTGACTCTGATCTTCAGACATTGTTCTTCAGACGCTGTTCTTCAGACTCTGATCTTCAGACCCTGTACATTAGACTCTGATCTTCAGACACTGTTCTTCAGACTCTGTAATTCAGACTCTGATCTTCAGACTCTGATCTTCAGACTCTGATGTTCCTGTAATGTTGTTGAGAAATATTGATCAGACTTTGGGTTTGTGCAATGGAACAAGATTGGTTATCACAAAAATGGGAAAGTACGTCCTTGAAGCAAAGGTCATAAGAGGAAGCAATATTGGTCAAAAGGTTTACATCCCAAGGTTATCATTGACTCCATCTGACAAGAGAATCCCCTTCAAGTTTCAACGATGGCAATTTCCACTGGTTGTTTCATTTGCTAAGACTATCAATAAAAGTCAAGGGCAATCACTTAAACATGTTGGAGTCTATCTGCCTCAATCAGTTTTCTTTCATGGGCAATTATATGTTGCCCTGTCTAGAGTTACTTCCAGGGAAGGCTTGAAGATATTGATTCATGATGACGAGGGAGATGATACAAACGTAACATCAAATGTAGTATATAAAGAGATATTTCAAAATGTACTTTAGTCTATCCATATGAATTTAAGTTTGCATATCATCGTCATGATGATTAATAATACAATTACCTTTTGTATTCAACTTTATGTCCTTGATTTGTCTATATTCTAAGATACCTTCAGAATGAAACCTAAAAATAGGGTAAAATAGTAGTAATAATAATTAATAATAATAATTATAATAATAAATGGGGTGATAGGATTGATTAGCTTAAGAACCAACATCCAGAAACTTAACAAAAATAAAATAGATTAGTCTACAAGTAAACAAGTACTTCAGACTCCCAGTTTTCAGACATTGTTCATCAGACTCTGTTCTTCAGACTTTGATCTTCAAACACTGTTCTTCAGACGCTGATCTTCAGACTCTGATCTTCAGACACCGTTCTTCAGACTCTGATATTCAGACTTTGATCTTCAGATTCTGATCTTCAGACTCTGATCTTTAGACTCTGATCTTCCTGTAATGTTGTTGAGAAATATTGATCAGACTTTGGGTTTGTGCAATGGAACAAGATTGGTTATCACAAAAATGGGAAAGTACGTCCTTGAAGCAAAGGTCATAAGAGGAAGCAATATTGGTCAAAAGGTTTACATCCCAAGGTTATCATTGACTCCATCTGACAAGAGAATCCCCTTCAAGTTTCAACGAAGGCAATTTCCACTGGTTGTTTCATTTGCTATGACTATCAATAAAAGCCAAGGGCAATCACTTAAACATGTTGGAGTCTATCTGCCTCAATCAGTTTTCTTTCATGGGCAATTATATGTTGCCCTGTCTAGAGTTACTTCCAGGGAAGGCTTGAAGATATTGATTCATGATGACGAGGGAGATGATACAAACGTAACATCAAATGTAGTATATAAAGAAATATTTCAAAATGTACTTTAGTCTATCCATATGAATCTAAGTTTGCATATCATCATCATGATGATTAATAATACAATTACCTTTTGTATTCAACTTTATGTCCTTGATTTGTCTATATTCTAAGATACCTACAGAATGAAACCTAAAAATAGGGTAAAATAGTAGTAATAATAATTAATAATAATTATTATAATAATAAATGCGGTGATAGGATTGATTAGCTTAAGAACCAACATCCAGAAACTTAACAAAAATAAAATAGATTAGTCTACAAGTAAACAAGTACTTCAGACTCCCAGTTTTCAGACATTGTTCATCAGACTCTGATCTTCAGACACTGTTCTTCAGATGTTGATCTTCAGACTCTGATCTTCAGACACTGTTCTTCAGACTCTGATATTCAGACTCTGATCTTCAGTCTCTGATCTTCAGATTCTGATCTTCAGACTCTGATCTTCAGACTCTGATCTTCCTGTAATGTTGTTGAGAGATATTGATCAGATTTTGGGTTTGTGCAATGGAACAAGATTGGTTATCACAAAAATGGAAAAGTACGTCCTTTAAGCAAATGTCATAACAGGAAGCAATATTGGTCAAAAGGTTTACATCCCAAGGTTATCATTGACTCCATCTGACAAGAGAATCCCCTTCAAGTTTCAACGAAGGCAATTTCCACTGGTTGTTACATTTGTTAAGACTATCAGTAAAAGCCAAGGGCAATCACTTAAACATGTTGGAGTCTATCTGCCTCAATCAGTTTTCTCTCATGGGCAATTATATGTTGCCCTGTCTAGAGTTACTTCTAGGGAATGCTTGAAGATATTGATTCATGATGACGAGGGAGATGATACAAACGTAACATCAAATGTAGTATATAAAGAAATATTTCAAAATGTACTTTAGTCTATCCATATGAATCTAAGTTTGCATATCATCATCATGATGATTAATAATACAATTACCTTTTGTATTCAACTTTATGTCCTTGATTTGTCTATATTCTAAGATACCTACAGAATGAAACCTAAAAATAGGGTAAAATAGTAGTAATAATAATTAATAATAATAATTATAATAATAAATGGGGTGATAGGATTGATTAGCTTAAGAACCAACATCCAGAAACTTAACAAAAATAAAATAGATTAGTCTACAAGTAAACAAGTACTTCAGACTTCCAGTTTTCAGACACTGTTCATCAGACTCTGTTCTTCAGACTCTGATCTTCAGACACTGTTCTTCAGACTCTGATCTTCAGACTCTGATCTTCAGACGTTGTTCTTCAGACTCTGATATTCAGACTCTGGTCTTTAGATTCTGATCTTCAGACTCTGATCTTCAGACTCTGATCTTCCTGTAATGTTGTTGAGAAATATTGATCAGACTTTGGGTTTGTGCAATGGAACAAGATTGGTTATCACAAAAATGGGAAAGTACGTCCTTGAAGCAAAGGTCATAATAGGAAGCAATATTGGTCAAAAGGTTTACATCCCAAGGTTATCATTGACTCCATCTGACAAGAGAATCCCCTTCAAGTTTCAACGAAGGCAATTTCCACTGGTTGTTTCATTTGCTAAGACTATCAATAAAAGTCAAGGGCAATCACTTAAACATGTTGGAGTCTATCTGCCTCAATCAGTTTTCTTTCATGGGCAATTATATGTTGCCCTGTCTAGAGTTACTTCCAGGGAAGGCTTGAAGATATTGATTCATGATGACGAGGGAGATGATACAAACGTAACATCAAATGTAGTATATAAAGAGATATTTCAAAATGTACATTAGTCTATCCATATGAATTTAAGTTTGCATATCATCGTCATGATGATTAATAATACAATTACCTTTTGTATTCAACTTTAAGTCCTTGATTTGTCTATATTCTAAGATACCTTCAGAATGAAAACTAAAAATAGGGTATAATAGTAGTAATAATAATTAATAATAATAATTATAATAATAAATGGGGTGATAGGATTGATTAGCTGAAGAACCAACATCCAGAAACTTAACAAAAATAAAATAGATTAGTCTACAAGTAAACAAGTACTTCAGACTCCCAATTTTCAGACATTGTTCATCAGACTCTGATCTTCAGACTCTGATCTTCAGACACTGTTCTTCAGACTCTGATCTTCAGACATTGATCTTCAGGTTCTGATCTTCAGACGCTGTTCTTTAGACTCTGATCTTCAGAATCTGATCTATATTAGAGGGAAGAATAGGTTTGGGAAGATGAAAGCTTCTAAATTCATATTGTTGAACTCTGTGACAGAAATCTTCTAAATTAACTGCATCTAAATTTATATATGATATATTATTTAGAAGATTTCACATGACACAACAGAAGTCAAAATCACAATACATCTATTCATATTGTTGATTAATTGTTTCTTCAAAGTTCAAATGCATTTCATTCATTTCAGTTTTTACGGTAGCCATAATCAATTTACATTTATAAGGTGGTTTTGTGCGATCAATTCACCATAGCTCAATTCACGGATATGGCTTAAATGAATTCAATTCATGTTTTCAGACAAGTAAACAAAATACTTCAGACTCCCAGGTTTCAGATACTGTTCATCAGACTCTGATCTTCAGACTCTGATCTTCAGACACTGTTCTTCAGACTCTGATCTTCAGACACTGATCTTCAGACACTGTTATTTCAGAATGTACTTTAGTTTATTTATGGACACTTTGTTGTGCTTATATATATATTTTCATCTCATTGTCTGTGTTGCAACATAATATATTATAATGATATTTTTAATACACCTTGCTTAACTTCATAAAAATACTTGACTCAATTTACTGATTTACATCAGACCCGTGCGAACGCACGGGTCGAACGACTAGTTATTCTTTAAGCTTGCTTGGTCAAGCTGTCACAACCCTAATTTTACCCTAATGTTACCCTAATTTTTTCCCTCCTTTTCACACGCAATTAATTCTGCTGGCTCTTAATCCTAATCATCCCATCAATTTGAAATTCAAAACTTCCCTCCACACCTATTCACACGTCATCCCCTATTTCCAACACACCTTTACATCTTTCATGCAAAGAATTGAAGTGTTTCCCTGCCACACATGTGTTAAAACTTAAAAGGCTTTCAGATAGGGTGTATTTGCTAAACCCTTCTCTTTACACGTGTTTTATTAACCCCTTAAAAGTTGCTCAATGTTGTGTTTACCTTCCTGAAGTCCTCCAAAATTTCCCTTCCTACGTTTCCAACACTCAATGTTGCAGTAGAACTTCTTTTCTTTTAATCTAATCTAAAAAAGAATGTAGTTTTATCTCTCACTGAACTCCTCCCTCCTTCTTTTCTTCTTCTTTTTTGAAAGGATACTTTCTTTGTTATTTTTTGAACAGGTACAAGAGGAATAAAGAGGTTTATCAATGAAGAAATCAAATTACTAAAAAGAGGTTTGTCTGTTGTTTCAAAATCTCCTACTGTGATTTAATTTTCTTTGATTTTGAGCTCGCTCTACCCTTATTTGTTTCTTCTCCTTGGATAAGAAATATACATATTTTGAACTATGATAGTCAGATTGACTGTACTTGCAAACCAAATCTAATTAGTTTGTCTATTGTTGTTTTTGCTTTATTATATATGCATCTATCTGATTTTCACAATATTTTGAAAAAACAATGTTGCGGATTTGAGGTCGAAAGAAGTAGTAGTATCTTAATTGCTGAGATGATGTCCATGCTTGGAAGTCTTGAGATGGCTTGATTTTTCTTTTCTTTTGTCTCTGTTCTTTTAGACTAATAAGAAAAGGAAGAAAATTAAAAGGTAAAGATCCTTGGTGTGTGCAATTTTTCTCCAACAAGATTCACTATTGCTGGCGAGTTGCAAGACCATACCATATCTTTTCTCATGATCAAGCCATGCAGTAACAGAAGGTTCCAAGGCAGGTGAACATATCATCATGACAAGTAAAAATCAAAAGATTCACAATGTGTTAGTTTCTTTTGTTCCAATCAAAACTTTCTCAATAAAGAAAAATGGTCTTTGTCTCTAACCACCAATTGGAACTCTTCTCATATACCATGGTTGGAATAATCAAGTCTTTGTTGGATATGTGTGAAACTATAGTAATTATATTGAGATGCCTTGATATAGTTTCTATTGAGTTCAGTAATTAGTTTCTAATTTTAACTACTTCATTGTTTAATTATTACATATTATATCCCAAAGATTTAGATGGACTTCAATTTGACCATACAAGGCTCATTCCATATCAATCTAGAACTGAAAGTATCCTTGGTTTTTCAATGCTCAATCGATAATGTGACTTTGTTGGTAATTATTTAAAACTACATAGAAGAAAGTGTTGTTTTGTTTATGATTTGTTTCTTTGTTAAACTAATTTGGATCATCACGGTGACATACCAAGTAGTATATATGCATATTACTTTTTAGACATGTGAATTTGAGAAGTGGTTAGGCATTTTGTCAATCTACTAATAAGGACCCACAATTAGGTGCTAGGAGATGTTCACAGGTTCTTTAATTTATTTATTTATGGTTTTTTATGATGTGTCTTTGTTATATTTTCTAGGTTATCACAAAACTAGTACATGTACCGACTGAATTAGGGAGAGACATTTACAAAGGTGAAGATGCTTTCTTTCTACTCCTTAGTTAAATATTTTAGATTATTTATAGATGTACTTTGCAACAATCTGTTAGAGTCTATATGAATCCTTTTTCAATAAATTTATCTTTCCGCATTTTTATAGGTTGAAGTTGCAAAAGTTTTCCTTTTTGTACCAAGTTTTTCTTTGATATTACCAATGTTATCATTGACACATCATAACTTTTCTTTTTTGTTCCAAGGTTATCATCTACTCATCCTAATAAAAGAATCTCTTTCAAGATTCAACGGCGACAATATTCATTGGTTGTTTCATTTGATATGATTATCAATAAAAGTCTTAGACAATCATTTAAACATGTTAGGGTATATCTGCCACAATTAATTTTCTCTCACATATAACTATATGTTGCTATGTTGAGAGTTAATTCGAGGAAAGGCTTAAAGATTTGAAATTGATGAGGAAGGTGAAGATGTAAATGCAACATCAGATGTGCTTTAAGAAGAAATATTTTAGAATGTACTTTAGTTAATTCACAAAATGAGTAAGCTTTCCATTACTATATTTGTTAGAGGTAATTTCCTATGAATGTTTATATTTCACGGTGTCATTACCATTTGTAACAATTTGTTGGATATTTGAATGTTGGTTACATGTTTGCTAAAATCAAAATGTACAAGCAATGCGTCTTCAGAAGCTAATTTGTGTCTTCAGAAGCTGGAAACTGGATTTCAAAAGCTGGTACTGTTCATCAGACGCTGAACTGGTCTTCAGACACTGGTACTGTTCATCAGAAGCTGAACTGGTCATCAGACGCACTGTTCAGACGCTGACATTTGTTGACCTTCAGAAGCAACTGTTCAGACGCTGACTTTTGTTGACCTTCAGAAGCTGCATTTCAGAAGCTGTATTTATGCGTTCATTCTGTTAATTCTTTCACAGTATCTTTCGAAGATTTGTTTGAAGATTTATCAAGGTTGATGTTTCTAGAAGGCTAATTAATTCGCGTGAAGATCTTTATTGAAGATTGGTTTCTTTTATTTATGAATATATTTTCAAAGGAATCTTTGCAAAATATATTTCCTTCTATGAGCTTCTAAAGAATTTCCGAATTATATCTTTGAAGATTATATTGTTCAGAATTATGTGTGTTGCTGAAGACTATTTAAGGAGGACGCTGCTATTGAAGAATTGATGTATCAAAAACAGTAATCATTATAAGAGTCTTAGTGTTTTTGAGTCTGTGAGCTGCTGCTCTGTTTTGTACTCCACTCATCTGTTAGAGTTGGTTTAGTTTGTTTTTGAGTTGTAATTCACTTAAAGCTTTTAAGCACAAGTGATGTCTTTGATGTTTTGAAGTGTGACTTCGTACTTGATTTGTTGAAGAGTCTGATAATCACTGCATTGTGATTACTTGATTAGGAAGTAAGTGGGATCTTATATCTAGGAGTTCCTAGGTAGAAGTCTATACGGGTAGAGATTAAGTGATAAGGCTGGGAACATGGGCTGTGTCTTGAGTCTTTGAATTGATTCTACTTAGTGGATTTCCTTCCTGGATTGGTATCCTCCAGACGTAGGTGTTGTTTATCACCGAACTGGGTTAACAAATCAGTTGTGTTCTTTTACTTTCTGTCATTATTTTGCTGTTTCTGAACTATTGCTTTCATACTCTGTTTTACGGGTTCAGACTCAGACTTGCCAGAATTTCAATTGGCATCAGAGCAAACACCCTGCCTATTATTGGGTGAGCTCCAGGGAAAGTTTTTTCTGGCATTATGGACAAGGAAGGAGGATTTGTTAACAGCCCACCTCTGTTGGATGAGACCAACTATGAATATTGGAAATCTCGTATGAGTGCTTTCCTGAAATCTATTGATAGCAGGACCTGGAAAGCTGTGCTAAAGGGTTGGGAACATCTAGTTGTGTTGGACAAAGATGGAAAAAAGATTGATGTGTTGAAACCAGAGGAAGAATGGTCAAAGGATGAAGATGATCTGGCTCTTGGAAACTCCAAAGCTTTGAATGCTCTATTCAATGGAGTGGACAAGAACATGTTCAGACTGATCAAGAAGTGCACTATACACAAGGATGCCTGGGAGATTCTCAAGACCACTCATGAAGGCACTTCAAAGGTAAAGCTATCCAGACTTCAACTTCTCACCACAAAATTTGAAAATTTGAAGATGTTGGAGGATGAGAACATACAGGACTTTTATATGAATGTTATAGACATGGCTAATTCTTTTGATTCTCTTGGAGAGAAAATGTCTGATGAGAATATTGTTAGAAAAATACTCAGGTCTCTACCTAAGAAATTTGACATGAAGGTGACTGTTATTGAGGAAGCTCATGACATCTCCAATATCAAGGTTGAGGAGTTAATAGGATCCTTGCTGAATTTTGAGACAGCCTTCTGTAACCATACTGAGAAGAAAGGGAAAGGAGTTGCTTTTGTAGTTAATACTGAAGCTGAGGATCAACAAGGGTTTAATGAGGATGATGAAGACTTATCAGAAGCACTTGTGTTGCTAGGGAGACAGTTCAACAAAATTCTGAAACATGTTAATAGGATATCCAAAACAAAAGGCCAAAACAGCAGATTCAACTTCAGCAAGCAACAAAGTGATTTGAAGAAGACAAAGACTGATGAGAAGAGCAATCAGTCAAAGGGTGTTCAATGCTATGAGTGTGAAGGATATGGTCATATCAAGTCAGAATGTCCTACTTATCTCAAGAAGCAGAAGAAGAGATTGGCTGTTTCCTAGTCTGATGAAGATGATTCAGAAGGAGAAGTAGAGAGTGAATCTGCTAAGCATGTTGTTGCCCTAACTGGAAGGTACAAGTCTGATATTAAAGCTAAAGCCTCAGAAGCACTTTCAGAGTCTGAAGCATTATCAGAGTCTGAAACTCTTTCAGAATCTGAAGCTCTATCAGAGTCTGAAGCTCCATCAGAGTCTGAAGCCAGTGCTGATAAATCATCTTATGAAGAACTGGCTAACAATTACAAAAACCTATACATCAGAAGTGTAGAAGTTTGCAAGCAACTAGTAGATCAGAAGAAGACAATCTGCCAACTGCATGCTGAGAAAAGTGAACTCTTAGTGCAAAATTCTGATCTCAAAGATGAGGTGAGCCAACTGAATTCTCAGCTTGAAAACATGAAAAAGCAAGTCAGAATGATGAATACTGCTACTGATGTGCTGGAGGAGATATTGGAGAATCAGAACCAAGGGAAACAAAATGGCATAGGATTTGTTGATAAGACTTTGAACCTCAAACAGAAAAATCCAGCTAAAAGGTTTGTTCCTGCTGTTGAAACTTATGATCCAATGATAGGCACATCTAAGATGGAACATCACAAGCAACCTTAGAAGTCTAAAGGAAAGAGGAGAACTCATCCATGGGTTTGTCATTACTATGGAAAGAAGGGGCACATAAATCCATTCTGTTTCAAGCTATATGGTTACCCCAAGCATTTTCAGCACAGAAAAGTGGAACCTGCTGCAAACAGAATCAATGTCAAGAAGGTATGGAAACCCAAAGTCATGTTGGTCTCATAGCTCATACATCTTTGAGAGCCACCTCTAGGGAAGATTGGTATTTTGATAGTGGATGCTCCAGACACATGACTGGTGTGAAGAAGTTGTTAAGTAATTTAAAGCCATATTCCAGCAGTTGTGTGACTTTTGGTGATGGAGCTAAAGGAGAGATTCTTGGAATAGGAGACTTGATCAGTGATGGATTACCAAGACTAGATAATGTGCTATTAGTGAAAGGATTAACTTCAAATTTGATCAGCATAAGCCAGCTGTGTGATCAAGAGTTGAAAGTGAACTTTAACAAGGAAGAATGTCTGGTAACTGGTAAAGAAGGTGAAGTGTTGATGAGGGGCTGTAGATCAAAAGAAACTGCTATTTGTGGATGTCTGAAGAAGAAACAAGCCTGTCCACTTGTCTCATAAGTTCAGAAGAAGTCAGACTCTGGCACCAGAAACTGGGTCACTTGAATCTGAAGGGCATGAAGAAAGTCATGAATGTGGAAGCTATCAGAGGTCTACCCAAACTGAAGATTAATGAAGACAGTATTTGTGGTGAATGTCAGATTGGTAAACAAACAAGAAAGTCTCATCCCAGGTTGGATCACCAGGTAACAACTAAAGTTCTTGAATTGTTACATATGGATTTAATGGGACCTATGCAAGTTGAGAGCATTGGAGGAAAGAAGTATGCTTTTGTGGTTGTTGATGATGTTTCAAGATTCACTTGGGTAAGCTTCATTAGAGAAAAATCGTATACTTTTGATGTGTTTAAAGATTTGTGCACTCAGTTACAAAGAGAGAAAGATAGTGTCATTGTCAGGATCAGAAGTGATCATGGGAAGGAGTTTGAAAATAACAAGTTTTCTGAGTTCTGTGCTTCTGAAGGGATCAAGCATGAATTTTCAGCTCCCATAACACCTCAGCAAAATGGTGTTGAAAGGAAGAACAGAACCTTAGCAGAATCAGCTAGAGTTATGTTACATACTAAGAATTTACCTTATCTGTTCTGGGCAGAAGCAATGAATACAGCATGCTATATTCACAATAGGGTGACTCTGAAGAAGGGAACAACCTCTACTCTGTATGAGTTATGGAAAGGAAGAAAGCCTACTGTCAAGTATTTTCATGTTTTTGGTAGCAAGTGTTACATTTTGGCTGATAGAGAAAACAGAAGAAAGATGGATCCCAAGAGTGATGAAGGAATTTTTCTTGGTTACTCAGTAAACAGCAGAGCTTATAGAGTGTTTAATTCCAGAACCAAGGTTGTAATGGAATCTATCAATGTTGTGATAGATGATTTACTTGCTGAAAAAGAAAGAGTAGAGTCTGAAGTGGTACCAGATGATGTATCATCAGAAGAACAGTCAGAAGCACCAGTTGTGGAAAATGAAGTAGAGTCTGAAGAAGGAGAGATTAATCCAGATCATGTATCAACTAGTAAAGGACCTTCAATTAGAGTTCATAAGGATCACCCCAAAGATTTAATCATTGGGAACCTTGATCAAGGAGTCAGAACCAGAAGATCAGATGCAGTAACTACTGATTCATGTTTTGTGTCCAAATTTGAACCCAAAAATATTAAAGAAGCACTTACTGATGAATTTTGGATTGAGGCTATGCAAGAGGAACTGAATCAATTCAAAAGAAGTGAAATGTGGGACCTTATTCCAAGACATGAAGGCATGAATGTCATTGGAACTAAGTGGATTTACAAGAATAAATCAGATGAACATGGAACTGTGACCAGAAACAAGGCAAGGTTAGTTGCTCAAGGGTACACTCAGGTGGAGGGACTTGATTTTGATGAAACCTTTGCACCTGTGGCCAGATTAGAGTCCATAAGATTACTTTTGGGAGTAGCATGTATTCTTAAATTCAAGCTGTTTCAGATGGATGTGAAGAGTGCTTTCCTAAATGGATATTTACAAGAGGAGGTTTATGTTGAACAACCAAAGGGATTTGTGGATCCTAATTTTCCAAATCATGTTTACAAGTTGAATAAAGCTTTGTATGGATTGAAACAAGCACCTAGAGCATGGTATGAGAAACACTCACACAGTTTCTTGTTACTCAAGGCTACAGAAAATGAGGAACTGACAAGACCCTGTTTGTTAAAGAAGAAGATGGAAGATTAATGATAGCACAAATCTATGTTGATGACATTGTTTTTGGTGGGATGTCAAACCAGATGGTTCAACTATTTATTCAGCAGATGCAGTCTGAGTTTGAGATGAGTCTTGTGGGTGAACTAACATATTTTCTTGGTTTTCAAGTCAAGCAGATGGAAGACACTATATTCATTTCACAAAGCAAATATGCAAAGAATATTGTCAAGAAGTTTGGGATGGAGAATGCAAGCAATAAGAGAACACATGCAGCCACTCACTTGAAGTTAACTAAAGATGAACAAGGTGTTGATGTTGATCAATGCATGTATAGAAGCATGATTGGAAGTCTGTTATATCTAACTGTAAGCAGACCAGACATAACCTTTGTTGTTGGAGTGTGTGCTAGATACCAGGCTGAGCCAAAGATGAGTCATTTGACACAAGTGAAGAGGATTATGAAGTATGTCAATAGTACAAGTGATTATGGTATTATGTACTCACACAGTGAAAGTACTATGTTAGTTGGGTATTGTGATGCTGACTGGGCAGGAAGTGCAGATGACAGAAAAAGTACTTCTGGTGGATGTTTCTTTCTAGGTAACAATCTGATTTCATGGTTTAGTAAGAAGCAAAATTGTGTATCATTGTCTACAGCTGAAGCTGAGTATATAGCAGCTGGAAGCAGTTGTTCCCAATTGGTGTGGATGAAGCAGATGCTGAAGGAATACAATATTGAACATGATGTTATGACTTTGTATTGTGATAATCTGAGTGCTATCAACATTTCAAAGAACCCCATACAGCATATCAGGACTAAGCATATTGATATACGTCATCACTTCATCAGAAACCTTATGGAGGAGAAGGTTGTGCAGCTTGAACATGTTGATACTGAAGAAAAGATTGCTGATATTTTTACAAAAGCTTTGGATGCCAAGCAATTACATATTACTGAGGGTGAGCAAGCTGGAAGTGAGGGAGATGAAGATGATGATGAAGCTGAGTCTGATACTGAGTCTGATATCAAAACAGTCTGTGTTAAAATTTCAGTTGTTGTTCTCTATGTGAAGACTGTGTTTTGTCAAGATTATTTGGCTAAAAAGGGGGAGAAAAACTTGTGTTTGGTTTCAGAATGTGTTAATTCAGAATGTACTTGGTTTCAGAATTCATATTATATTTTTCAGAAGTTAACAGTTTTATTCAGAATACAGAAGCAATACAAGAGCTGTGAAGATATGTTTCAGGGGGAGTCTTTGGCTCAGGGGGAGTG
This sequence comes from Medicago ruthenica, assembly GCA_018208015.1. NCBI lineage: Eukaryota > Viridiplantae > Streptophyta > Magnoliopsida > Fabales > Fabaceae > Medicago > Medicago ruthenica. The sequence continues at coordinate 7,582,878 of CM031373.1, forward strand.
TTTCAGTGTAGTGTTCCTGTTCAAAATTTAGGGGGAGAGCTGTTGTGATGTGCTGTGCTTCAGGAGTAGTTTCAGGGGGAGTTTCCTGTCAGAAGCTGATGAGGTTGTGCTTCAGGGGGAGTTTACTTGTGTGCTTCAGAAACTGAGTAGTTGTTTGTGTGCTTCAGAAGCTGTTGTGGTTGCTTCAGAAGCTGAAGCTTTCAGGGGGAGTTTGTGTACTTCAGAAGCTGAAGCTGTTTGTGTTAACATAGCAATTTATCTGCTGCTAACTCTGTTGCTATGTGTAGTTCTTCATGGTTGAATACTTTTGTTGAGTGAAGAACTTGTCTTTGTGGACAATTTGATTTTAGCCAAAAATTTGCCAAAGGGGGAGATTGTTGGATATTTGAATGTTGGCTACATGTTTGCTAAAATCAAAATGTACAAGCAATGCGCCTTCAGAAACTAATTTGTGTCTTCAGAAGCTGGAAACTGGATTTCAGAAGCTGGTACTGTTCATCAGACGCTGAACTGGTCTTCAGACGCTGGTACTGTTCATCAGAAGCTGAACTGGTCATCAGACGCACTGTTCAGACGCTGACTTTTGTTGACCTTCAGAAGCAACTGTTCAGACGCTGACTTTTGTTGACCTTCAGAAGCTGCATTTCAGAAGCTGTATTTCTGCGTTCATTCTGTTAATTCTTTCACAGTATCTTTCGAAGATTTGTTTGAAGATTTATCAAGGCTGATGTTTCTAGAAGGCTGATTAATTCGCGTGAAGATCTTTATTGAAGATTAGTTTCTTTTATTTATGAATATATTTTCAAAGGAATCTTTGCAAAATATATTTCAGAAATATATTTCCTTCTATGAGCTTCTAAAGAATTTCAGAATTATATCTTTGAAGATTATATTGTTCAGAATTATGTGTGCTGCTGAAGACTATTTAAGGAGGACGCTGCTATTGAAGAATTGATGTATCAAAAACAGTAATCATTATAAGAGTCTTAGTGTTTTTGAGTCTGTGAGTTGCTGCTCTGTTTTGTACTCCACTCATCTGTTAGAGTTGGTTTAGTTTGTTTTTGAGTTGTAATTCACTTAAAGCTTTTAAACACAAGTGATGTCTTTGATGTTTTGAAGTGTGACTTCGTACTTGATTTGTTGAAGAGTCTGATAATCACTGGGCTGTGATTACTTGATTAGGAAGTAAGTGGGATCTTATATCTAGGAGTTCCTAGGTAGAAGTCTATACGGGTAGAGATTAAGTGATAAGGCTGGGAACAGAGGCTGTGTCTTGAGTCTTTGAATTGATTCTACTTAGTGGATTTCCTTCCTGGATTGGTATCCTCCAGACGTAGGTGTTGTTTATCACCGAACTGGGTTAACAAATCAGTTGTGTTCTTTTACTTTCTGTCATTATGTTGCTGTTTCTGAATTATTGCTTTCATACTCTGTTTTACGGGTTCAGACTCAGACTTGCCAGAATTTCACAATCTCAGGTTCGTATAAAGGTTTCAAACAATAGTAATTATTATTGATCAATTATTTTTAATTTCATCACTCTTATGCGGCACCAATAGTAATGTAAACAAAATTCCAAACTAAACAAGAATTATTGTAAGATGAATGCCATTTTGTTTCGCATTTACCTTTTTATCATGTTGTTTCATTTACTATTTTATTATTTTATATTATTGTGAAAATGAATTCTCCTATAAGCTATAATAGTTCTTTTGAACATTATTATAAGGTATAATTTTATTTCATTTTATTGTCAAAACAAGTAAATAAATTGAATATAATTTATTATTTAATTAGTTGAATCTAAAATGAAAGTTTTAGTTAGAATCAAATGTCATAAGATCGATATTAAAAAAAATTGATCTAAATAGTGTATCTCTATTAAGCTTTTTGGTGGTGTTTTTAAATAGACATGTGTGTCGCACGAGTGAAATGCTACATCTTTAAAAAAAGATAGTGATAACTGATGAAGATGTGAAATATTAATGTGATTGCAAATGTCGTCTTTGGAGAAGTATTCCCTAATGTATGGTAACTAATGTAAAATATACGGTTTTCGAACTATATTAATGTCACTATAATATGACTAATGTATTTATCATATGACTTATTTCAGTACAACTTTTAATTAAGGTAAAACTTATTCGTGCATGTTTTAGACGGTAGGACCCGTGTATCGCACGGGTCGATGATCTAGTATGGAATACTTACAAAACTCGTTTTGATTTAGCTTAGACCCAATATGAATACCCTAACACCAAACCAACAAACGACAAGAGCAAAGTCATTTCTCACATACACTCAACAATACAATCTAAATGTTTGTTCATATTCAGTGTCATTATACTCACAGTCGTTGCTCTTCTCTTCGTGCTTCAAGTTCTCCCGGATAGTTTTCTATTTTTTTTTGTTTTCATCTTTCTTCATTTCTTTTCTTCTATTTCCATCTCCGCTCTTCACTACACGATGTTATTTCCATCTCCATTAACTAATACAATCATATTCTTTCCATTTGTGTTTTTTTTTTGTTTTAACACCAATGTTTTATTATCTTTCTTATCTTACATTCTAGTAAACACATTTTGGTTGGAGGGGTTGAATAACTCAACTTGTTTGAGCCAATGGATAAGGAGTTTGAGGTCCTGGGTTCAAGCCCAGGCAAAGGAGAAAAACTAATCTGCCAACTAATTACTAACATTTATCATTCAAATAAAAAACAAATTTTGGTTTAGTTTTTTCTTCAATTCACGATAATCGGTTTCGTTCGCACTTTTTTAATATGATGATAGTCGAAACTCAAACTTCTTTTTTCTTTAAATTATTGTATTTGATAGTATAAATCTATTATTATTTTTTAAATGAAGCTAAAACTTGTATGTTGGAATTTATCAATTTGTTTTTCAACTATGTTAGTGTTTTGACTAGGCTTCACCGAATGAAGACAAACATTATGCAGAATCCTTGGGTGGTTTTGGAGTTTGGAGAAGTTGTTTTTCCCTTTTTGGTTCTTCATAAGCTTAGAGATCAGATCATCCATGTTAACCTGAGCTTGTAAGTGTCAAGCTTCATTAGGGTATTGTTCACCAATATTTGGTATTTTCAATACCTTGTTGATAATATCAACGGTGATCTCCGTTGTGGTTCTTCCCTCATTAACCACTGCATTCTAAAAGAATGCTCTCACAAGTGTTGGATAACACCTTTCGTTGATTTGCATGACTTGATTCCAACTTCTGTGATTATCCTCAGCATAGTCAGCATCATAGTAGGCTATAAGATAAAAAGGAGACCCTTTGCTATACTAAAGGTCAAGATCACTAGTACCTATCAAGTATTTGAAAATTCTCTTCACTGCAATGTGATGACATTCTTTAGGACACGATTGAATTCTTGCACATAACCCTACTATAAAGACTATATCATGCCTACTTGCAGTCAAGATTAGCAATGATCCAATCGAGCCTCTAAATTCATTTTCAAAGATGGATTTTCCATTCTCATCTTTGTCAATACTAGATGACGGGTGCATGGGAGTTGTCATGATCTTTGTTGCATTCATTTTGAGCTTTTTAAGCAGATGTTTCACATATTTTTCTTGATGACGAATATTCCATCAATATGTTTCTTGATTTGCAAATCAAGAAAGAATCTTAATTCTTCCATCATGATCATTTCAAATTCATTTGCATAAGGTCAAAAAATTTCTTACACATAATTAATCAACATATTAAATTGACTTGATTTTCTAAAAAGTGTTGTGTCAATTTGTCCTCTAGAAAAACCATTTTCGTTTAGAAAAGAGTTCAATCTCTCATACCAAGCCCAAGGTGCTTGTTCGAGACCATATAGATATCTTGTAAGTTTTAAAGCATGGTTTGGTTTTTCTTTGTTGATAAAACTAAGACGTTGATAAACATAGACGTCTTCATTAAGAAATCCATTCAAAAATGCACTTTTCACATCAAAAAAAGTTTAATGCCATTACGAGCAGCATATGCAAGTAAGATTGTGATAGCTTCTAACCTTGTAACAGGAGAAAATGTTTCATCATAGTCAATACTTTCACGTTGATTGTAGCCTTGAGCTACAATTCTATCCTTGTTTTAGGTGGCAAATGTTGCAATTTTATTATTATTTCAATTTGGGCGATAATTAGATCATGTTTGCATCTCATGTATCATTTGCATTTGACTTTTGACTTTTATGTGGTGAGTGTTTGAGACCATATACCTTCATTTGACTTTTATGTGGTGATCAGCAAAATAACAATGCATGAATATTTTAGATTAATTCCCAAATGACCTTTTCAATCAATTTTAGTATGGTCCAAATGCCTACTATAATCAATAAATAGGAGCAATCAAGGAATTTGGATACAATTGTCAATGTTGACATTGTAATCATGATAAGGATTCGATAAGGACAAAATTAATAGCCAAACATGAACCAAGAACCAAGGAAGTGCACCACAAAGAATTCACTTTGGAGGACTTTTTATGCATTCCCTTGTTTTTAAGTAGACAACAAAAGACTAGAATTGTGCTCCTACCACAGTTGTACGATACAATAATTATGGGAATTGTTAGATCTAGAGATATATGATTTCTCTTTAAAGATCTAATAGTTCCCACAATTGTTTCATCATGCAGTTTGCGTAGAGAATTCAAGTCCGATGAGAGTGTTACCGACCCTAATGACCTTAACAAACAACAAAAGACTTATCTCGAGTCAACGGACACAAGAAAGATCTGCCAAAAATATGCTAAACATACAGAATCCATGTTTGGATAGAAAGACTTTCTATTAGGAAGAAGGGTTCGTTACACGTCAAAGATATTCTCCAATTGTGTCATGTGGTATATATGTTGTTCTTAGAGGTTCTGCCATTGTACTTGTATCACTAGTAATGCTTGTAAATATTTTGGGATATCTTAGATTTGAAACTGCTTATTAGCCCATGATTCCTGTATGTAGAAGTTGCCTCCATTTATTTATTGGACGAGTTAAGGAAGCAGGTAAGGGTCCCTTTCCTATGTTTGTCAATAAGAACAATCATATGAAGAAAAGCTAAGTTTCATAGAAAAGCTAAGTTTCATGCAAGATATAATTTATGTTTGAAAAATCAATTAACAATTGTCAAGAATATTATAGTTAATTGAGTTTCCAAAGATAGACTATATATTATCTGAAACTTAGATTTTTTTTCATATGGTTGTTCTTATCGACAAATATAGGAAATCCACCCCTATAAACCTCCTTAACTAGACCAGAAAAACTACGGAGGAAAATTCTACACAAAGGAATCATCAACTAATAAGCAATTTCAAATCTACGATATCCTGAAATTTTAACAAGCAATACTAGTGAGACAAGTACAATGGCAAAAACTGCAAGAACATAAGACCACCTGACATTTTTGGAGAATATCTTTGATGTGTAAGATACCCTTTTTCCTAATAGAAAGTGTTTCCACTCCAACATTGATTTTGTAGTTGCAACATGTTACTGACAGATCTTTCTTGTGTCATCTAACGCATGAGATATTTTTTGTGGTTCATCCACATAATTAGTAGCGGCGACACTCTCAACCTGACAGGAATCCTTTTCAATAGTTGCATGGTGCATAATTTGTCGGAATAATTAGATCTTAAAAGAAAAAATCTTTAGATTTAACGATTCCCACAATTAACGTGTCGTACAACTGTTATAGGTGCACAACTATCTTCTTTTGTTGTCTATTCATATACAAGGGAATTCGTAAAAAAAATCCTCCCAATTGTATTCTCCATGGTGTAAGACCTTGTGCTTGCATCAATGGGTTCACGTTTAGTTGTTCATTTCTTCCCTGTCGAGTCCTTATCTTAATTTCAATGTCACCATCGACAACAATATCCAAATTCGTTGATTGCTCATACTCGTTGACCATAGTAAGAATTTGGCCCATACTAAAATAATTTGAAAAAGTCATATTGGAATTTTTCTAAAGAAATCCTACAATGTTATTTTGCTGAGTCTCCCCCTTCGGATAAGTATGCAATGCACATTGCAGATGCCTCGTATTGGCCATTTCCATATTTGTGTCATTGCATAACCCATAGTCTTGATCATTAAATTATGATGATTTTAGATCGTGACTGTTAGATGCCTAAAGGGAGAACTCGTCTCAATTAACAGTCGAGTTGAAAAAGTTTGAAAACCTAAAATCTTCTTGTGATATGATAGTTGCTCTTGATTCTCCAACAAATCTTCTTTTGGTGCTCACAACAGACAGAATGTGTGTTGCTTATCATCGCGGACAACAATCGTTTTTTGTTGTTTTTTTGCTTTGTCTCCTCTCTTGTAACAAAAAAAAATGACTCCAAAATATGATTCAAAATTTAGAAAGATAGAGATGAGTTTATTTAAAAGCATGAACCAAAAGTCGTGACTAAAAACATTTAGATCAAATCTTAGCTCAAATTTTTTTGAAGCATGGGTAACAAATAACAACAAATCCAACTACTATACATCATCATCCACGTAAGCCAAAACCTTCAATTGTTCAATCCTCAATAGATAAGAAAAAAATCTACACATTTTTTCCTTCAACTTTCAATGGACAACAAAACTTAACAAATACACACTCACAAAAACATATCAATAAAACACCACAAAAAACAATGGCCACAATTTTCTCATCATCACCACCACCACCCAGTTTCTCCTCATCCTCCTCCACCAGCACCACCACAACAACCACCACCATATCAAAACCACTCCTCTCATTCAAACACAAACAACCTCTAACCACCACCTTAACAGCAGCAGCAGCTATAGCCACCATTCTCACAACATCACCACCTTCCATAGCAGCAGAATCATCTCCCTACAATCTCTACTACGGCACTGCAGCAAGTGCAGCAAACTACGGCGGCTACGGCGGAAACTCCAGCAAGAAAGACTCAGCAGAATACATATACGACGTTCCAGAAGGTTGGAAGGAACGTTTAATATCAAAAGTTGAAAAAGGTACAAATGGAACAGACAGTGAATTCTACAATCCAAAGAAGAGAACAGAGAAAGAATATCTAACTTTCCTTTCTGGGTTTCGTCAGTTAGCACCAAAAGATGCTGTTTTGAACAACTTAGCACTTTCTGATGTGAATTTGCAGGATATAATTAGTGGTGCTGATAATGTGAGTTCTGAAGAAGTGAAAGATGAAAAGGGTCAAGTTTATTATGTTTATGAGATTGATGGTGTTGCTTTTCATAGCTTGATTTCTGTTACTTGTGCTAATAATAAGCTTTATGCTCATTTTGTTAATGCTCCTACTCCTGAGTGGAATAAAGATAAGGATGTTCTCACTCACGTTCATAAGTCTTTTAAGACTATTGTATAATTTTAGTTTGCTAGGTTGTGTTGTTGTTAATTGTTATGTGTTTTTGATATATAAATAATATGCTTTTGTTCAATAATAGATATTCTATGATAATAAGAATTGTGTCTTGTGATGGATTTCATATTGAAATTGAAGCTTCCTTTACCTGTAAATTTGCTTGCATCTTTGGTATAATTTGCAGTTAAATTTAATTTGTGTTATGTTTTTTTAGGTAGACAAGTGTTAGTGGTTATGTTAGTTTTTAGGGATCAAACCCTGGACCTCCCGCTTAGGGTTATGCTAACCGGTGTCGCGGGGCACTGGTTAATGAAACCAAAAAAAAAAGGAAATTTTAAATTAAAAAAAGACACTTTTTTGACTTTTGAGGAATTGATTACACAATTTTCAATTTCTTAACTAATGTCTCACAGACTTTGGTAAGCATTTCCCATGTTGTCTTTAATTGTTCTTGTATGCAACACTAAAATTGTTATGTTGTGAGTTGGAGGTTTTGGTTTCAAATCTTGGAAATTGTCTCTTTGATTGTATGAGTACGGTTAGTGAGAGTTTCATTTTGATTATCCTATTGGTAGCGGCTAAACCAGTTTGCCTTATAATATATATCTTATTAATTCGTCTTTTTTGGGTTTCAGCCAAATTCCCTTAAATTTGTGTGTTTCTTTTAGATGAGCTTTGTTTTATTAGGGAAAAGATGAGCTTAATTTCACATACATAATGCAATTTGATCCATGAACACACAATGTGCCATCAATTATGGGAATGTTGTGGACGACAATATCAAGAGACAGGAACAGAAAAAAGATGAAAACAAAAGAGTTTGTTCTTTAACAATGAAGTTAAGCTCATAATCAGTTGCCCTACAAACAAAATTCACAAAATGAAGGATCTTGAAGTTTGGGTAGAAGCAAATAACTTCGAACTTTTTTAACTTGTTCGGTATACATATGAAGAGAAATGAATCAATTGTATCATCCACTTAGCAGCATAGTATAGTAGGTGTTAGTGTTGGTTTTTGTTCATACGCATTGGTCTACGTTCACTGGTTTCAATAAATATTATTGACCATATTCTTCAACTTCAGTAATGTCCTGAATTTTAATAATTTTTCATCATTTTCAGTTTATACGTAAAGATGGCTTATGATAATTAGATTGTGTGCAATGACGGTATAAATTTAGAATATTTTTGGTACAAGTTACTACCTCCGTTCCTTTTTAATTGTCACTTTTTGACATTTTACACAAACCAAGACAATTAATAAATGTCACTACTTTTGATACAATAATTTATACTTTTACTATAATAACCTTATTCATTTAATATATCATCTCATATATTTCTCTCTCCGTAATAAATAGCTAAGGATAAAATTGGTAAAACATTATTTAAAGTTGCATTGAACTTTGAAAGTGACAGTTAAAAAGGAACAAATTTTTTCTTCAAAAGTGACAATTAAAAAGGAACGGAGGAGTATGTAGGAGAAAGTAGAGAACACTATTGATCCACTTAAAAAACATTTTACCATATTATATTGTTCTATTTCTTGAATGGATGTGCTTCAATACTTCCATTTATTTACCTTATATATTTGGAAAAAACAAATTAGCTAGTGGACGATTTTTATTGGAGCAACTAGCTTTATATGTGGATATAATAACATGAATCCAAATTATTTTTCTTCTCAGCTATATCAATCATTTTTGCTAGCAGAAAGTGTCTTCAGAAGTTTTTCCAATAATTTCTTTGGCATTGGCATTTCTATGACATCACATGTTCAAATGAAATCAAACTCATTTCTATCTTTTCTCCTCGAGTATTCAGTCTCTGAATTTGATGAAATTAATAGTTTTATTCTGATGAAATTATGTCACTTTTCCTTTAATAATAGATCTTTTTCTGTTACAATATTGAGTTACAAAATTTTCACTGATGTTTATTATCTCCATCAGAGAACTTGTTGGACACAACATGGTGGTTTTCCCTCCTCAACTAAATCTCCCTACACGTAAATCGAACCATTAACCACTTAATGAAGAGAAGCAAATCTCTACCCATTTGGATCGATGGTAATTATTGACAACAAAATTATTGTTCCTTTGAACGTTGAAATCAAGTAAAAAAGAATAGATGGAATATCTTTTCCCTCTGAACTTGTAAGCATTTTGAGAAACACAACTTAACTGTTGGCTACAAAGCACAAGTAAAAGAATAACAAAGCACCACCAACAGCAAATATACAACTATAACATTACAGAGAGAATAAAATCATTAATTATATTGAGAATGAAGTAAATAAATCCAACGAAACTCAACTTTTTTTTTCCTTTTCTTCCTTTTTTTTGTTCGTTAATCTTTAACTAGTAGCACTTTCAACAAAAAAACAGAGAAACTTGTTATCCAGCAATAGAAAAGACCATATAAATCATCCCACCCTACCCGAACACATCAACTGTGGATCATTCCCAGATACCTCCATTACATTCTTCTCACCTTCAATCCAACAAAATCAAGATCCTCCTCTTCCGTAGCTTCAGCCGAAGACAAAAAATAGACATTATTAAACGCAGTCTACTGCTACCTAAATAGGTATCGTAGTCTCTAAATATTCAAATATCATCCATGTACATACGAAAAATCCAGAAATTAAGCCAAGTGTCTCCTCCTTACATTAATATTTTTTTACCATTTTTGTGCAATAAGATATGAAGACTCTGATGTGACATTTGGTTCACCGCCATCTCAATAATTCCGTCGTACTCTTAAGCCTCTCAATATTTGAATTATGTCGTACCCAAGCCTTCTGGCTTAGATGGTGTTCTAATATAGGTGAGACCACGAGTAGCAGGCATGGCAATATTGCCGGTATTCACTGACGAACCACTGTCAGCTGGACTGCCCTGAGCATCCCGCTTCCACTGCATGCTCCTTGCACCCAGTTTCAATGGGGGACGAGGTCTAAATGAACCAGGAATACCTCTTGCAAACGGAGGTCTGGGGAATCTAGCAGTAGGAAATGGAGATCCCCTAACGTGCGGCCATGTCGTGGTTGGAGCTGATTCTTGTTGGGCTGGGGCAGCACTTTTCTTTACAACCTGTAGTGGAAAAGTAATGCAAATAATTTAGTTCATGGACCTTGTCTTTTTCTTAAAATTTAAATAAAAATACAATGCACAAACATCACATACATCTTCATCATATGTGTATATCATTTATACAAGGTTAACTAATGACAGATTTTCAAACCGGCATTTTCATTATACTGAATGACATAAAGGGAGGGTATTTATTATAACCAACATCATGCATAGAAAACTGAAAACGAACTACCCTAACAAAAACACCAGAACCCACTACTTCATTGGAACAAGAGCAGTGTTAGCAGCCAACATTGCTTCCCAATCCCATGGGCACAACTTTCTTCATTGGAGCAAGATCACACTGTTAAGCAAAAATATCTAAAATCACGCTCTTCTCAGCAATTTTATAGATGTAATCAAATGAGTTATGTATCTGCCCCTCGGGGAAGCTTGTTCAAAGAGAATAAAATGATTATTGAAATATTAAAAAATAAGTTATGGTTTAGAGAATAAAAAATGATTATCGACATCTTTATTTATACCATGGACCACCAAACATGAGTTTTTATTTGCATATAATCAAAAAGACCAAAGGGCGTAAGCTAAATGTCAACTTGGAAGAGTCTAAACACAATTGCAAGCAAGTTCTAACACTGGAAACATGCACGACAACACAATTGGAAGAGGAATTGTGGTGGCCACAAGGGAATTTGACTACACCAGTAACATAATTCCACAGTGTTGGCACAAGAAACACCGGAATGAGTTCACCAAGTGCGGACCATGGAAATACACCCGGCAAAGCACGTCTTCGATCATCACAGTTCGGGATGAAAGAGGTTAATGTTTTCCTTCATCATATCCTTAAGAACGTATGTGAGAGAGAGCAGGGGAAGGACAACAGGAAACTAATAATGACAGCAAGAAAGATGTAGGAGCCACCCATGGTGTCATGAAAGAGATTGTAGGGGTTTGCGCAAGTCAAGTTGAATCATATGCCTCACTATCTTACAATGAGAATAATTGGGAAGGGGAGAACAATGAACAGATCTTTTTATCTTTTATGTTAAATATTTTTTTTACTGTTTTCAGTAATCACTAGTCCGAATTGGTATTTTGAACAATTAGCTTGGGTTAATATTATGTCACTTTTTAGTTTACGTTTATGCAGCTTTTTTTTAGTATACAGCATGCTTTTATAAAAATATAAATTATTGATACAACTGATTTTATTTAAACCATTATGCGGCTTCCACTACTTGCACGCGTCGCCATATGCTATTTCTTATAGTAAATTTTGGTGTTTTGCCATTTTCAGCGATCCACAGTTGATAACTTTAGGATGGAGCCTCTAGATAATTGTGTTTATAGTTCATGTTCCAAAGTTGTATTACCGCAAAAGTAATAGAATGCATTTGTGAACACATGTTTATTCTTGTGGGAACATTAATCCAAACACATGCTAAAGTACCAAGCTAAGATCAATACCTTGAGAATTCGTGACATGAAAGAAGTGCCATCTAGAGATAGTGCATTATCTGCTGCTTCTTTTAGCATGAACTCAACGTAGGCGGCCCTGCTCAAGTAAAAGCAAGTTAAAATAAAGTTGCAAACAATGTGTAGCATATGTAGTGAGCAATACAAATTATACAAACATATTTACCCTTTTGGCTGGCCAGTTGCAGCATCAGTAACAATAATCACTTTCAACACTTCCCCAAATTTACTAAAATGCCGAGACAAAGCATCTTTGGTAGCAGCAAAATGAACCTATGATAACCAATATAATAAAACTTCAGAAATCAAACAAATCCAACCCAATACCCCATCTTTGAGGCCTCCCCTCACCCACCAAGAACAAGGAGCAAGAATTATTACATTGCTAACAAAAATGGTTCTGGAATCAACATCTTCTGTAGGACGACCAGCAACGCTAGAACCTGAGAAAGCAAAATATGCAATCAATTTTACACCTGATAAGTGTCGGAAGTCTTCAAGTTTAAATTACAATATTAGAAGATTAAATATAGATACACTGTACACCAAAACGTTTAACTTAATAACAGACCCTTCACCATTAAAAATAATTATTGAACCAGCCAAAAATAATATTTGCATGTGTCTCAGAGCAACAAGAATTTCCACCAGTGAAGATTTAAAACTCACCAGCAGTACAGTGTGCCTTGCTAGACTCTTTCTGAACATCAGGAGCATGGTTTACCTATCACATGTCATAATACAATTGAAAAATAATCAATAACTAAACAACCAGGCATGTCATTATACTTTATAATTGGTCATGTAAAACAAATTCAAAAAGGTTAAGTGATGAAAAGAAAAGTTTAATGGGTTAAGTTATAAAAAGAAAAGTTTAAGGAGCTAAGATAATATAAACATTTCAAAGAGGAAAATTTTATACACTAATTTTAAACAGAATCTCAGAATGTAAGCATAATGAACATCTCACATTTCCGTTACTAATTTTCCGAGCGTTCGCATTCTCCTTCACCAGTTGCATGTTAGATCTGGAATCTCCAATTTCATTGTCTGAAATTTTATGACCATCTAACTCTACAACCTCTCTTGGTTCCTGGTATTGTGCTGGCTTCCAAGTATTTACATTAACAGAAATGTTCACTATTTTACGAGAAGGGTTACATGCAGCAGCAGGTTGCTCCTGTTCCCGGCTCTGTTTTAGACGCGAACTATCATCAGCTTTCTTTGCTACACTATACTGCACCATGAGTGAATCACTTCCCTTGTTTTCAACAGAGGAGCTGATCTCAGAAGTTCCAGTCACCCCACGACCTATGACGTTTACATCATGACACCCTTCATTATCTGAATTTGAATCAGAGAGAAAGACAGTTTCACGTTCCACCATAGTTGTATTGGCAGCATATTGGCCTTTGTAATCAGTTCTTTGTAGATACAGTGATTGATTTTGCTCCTGATGTTGATAATTAAGTTGGCTGTTATCAGTGGATGAATCCATACCACATCCAAGTCTATCAAATACACTTCCCGAGGATTTGGACTTCACATCCTCTGCAGCTTCCGCCACAGCCTTAATCACTCTAGCCATTGCGTTTGGCGCCCGGGAAGTTGGCTCCACACGTTGATAATGTTCAACCACAGATGAATCAGCAGAGGATGTAGAAACTACAGAACGAAGACGTTTTAAGGAGGGCTCCACTGACGTGCCAACACCGGATGTCCTTGGAGAACCCACTGCGTCTCGAACTGCAAATTGAAGCAGCCGTCGAGGAGCAGCAATATTTACTTGTGAGACAACATCCCTCTGTTGAAATTACCCAATTAGATATTCGAAAGCAACAAATCAATAAGTAGTTTGTAATTTTATTTAAAAACAATACACATAAATGAACAGGAAATGATATTTAATAGTGATGGATATCATTTGTTTTCCATCAGTTTAATAGTGATGGAAAGATACAATAGAATCTATATAAGCAAGCATATATGAAGTATAAGGGCTAAGATTCAGACAATTGATGCATTTCTCTTTGATGGACTTCACCAATCTAATCAATTTACAAAAATTCCAGAACAGGGTTAACACTAGGTGATAAAATAGTTAAATCAACTATAACTCCACCATTCAATTGGATAAAGTCACTCACTTATACAAACAAGCATGATAAGCTCTTGATTAGTGTCGAAACTACATTAAAAGAATTTAAGTTGAATAAACAAAATATGAGTATATATTAGATCAGGGCAGGAAAATATTGCAGCAGTTGTTCAAACCTTTGGCCTCTGTTGTTCATCAGTTCGGCCCCTTTTCCTCTGAACTGCAGGTTTAGGAGATGGTGACCTTCGACTGCGATTGACATTTGATCGGACTTTTTCCTCTAAATGAGCATTGTCAACCTCGGAGCTTCTAATAGTAGGTGCTTCAGCTTCTCCCTTCACCAGTCCTTTCCAATCTTTGTTATTCCGACTTCTAGAAAACTTATTAGAATTTCCTCTTTCTAACTCTGATTTTGAATGCTGAAGCCCATCATCCCCAACTTTAATTTCGGATATAAGCTTTCTTTTAGGAGCTTCGTCTTGCAGTTTTTCAGGTTTTACATACAAAGCTAAATTCAAATGTAGATGATCCCACAGCCTGATAACAGGATATGCATATAAATCAGCACATAAAATTATAGTCTGAATACTACATTTCTTACAATTAAATTAACCTAAATAATATCCATCAAGGTGAGACTAAAGTGAAATTACCAGGACACAAAAGAATCACTGTCATCCCCCAGAAAAACATTCAACTCATTCTTTGCTTGTTCTTTGCTCTTACCATTCCTCAATATCACGATAACATATTCCTGTCAGAGCATACAAGGTCAAATTCAGTTTATATATATTTACAGTCAAAGTCAATTTATCATAGGAAATTTTTAATATCTTATAGTTGCCTATACTCACAGGCCAATTCCTCCAAAATTATATCATGTAGTGTTAAAAAACAGATAAATGACATAACCTCAAGTAACTAGCAGGTACAATAAATAACAACCACCATAACAACAGTCATGGCTTCAGATATTAAAGAAACTGAAGACATAAAACAGCTTAGAAGACCTTCAACTCAAGATACACACTAGTCTATAACTGGCTTCTTGGCATAAATACAACAACTACAATCAAGCATTAACTCACTAGGAAGAGTGGGCTAGACGAATCAAACGACCATTGGACTGTATCAAAATACAGTTTTCATTAAATCAGTTCAGATAAGTCTATCAAAATGGTTTCTCAAAATTTTTAGGGTCCGGTCTTTCTCATCTCTTTTAATCACACTATTCCATTGATCTTCTTTTCTCACAGTAGGTTATGTTGGTATTTGTCAGCAAGATCAAATCACCTAACATGATTTTTCTTTCATAAATCAATCTCTGTTTATCCACAAAATCTGTTTATCACTCTTAATTTAGGCTGCATATTCACCTATCTGTATTTTACTATGATCACATGCCTAAGACAAATATATAATTTATATTAACAGTGAAGTTATTGATAATTTTTATAATGGTGGTGTGTATCATCTGTGTATAATTTAGTGTCACACATTTTACTTTATATCATAATTGCAAGAAACTCATTCCGCATGTTATGCATGCACATACAACTACCAAACATATGTCCTGTGCATAAGCCATACTCATATTTGCATCAATGTTCCATCAACCTATCAACCAACAGGGCCACAGCCAAACATATGAAAAGCAATTAGCATGCACTATAACCAGCAACACATTTTCAAAGACGTGATATTAAGCACTAACACAGACACTGACACAACACATATATCGAGCCATAAGTAATTTAAGAAAATGACATAATTGAATGCAATCACATGTTTCGGTGTCGTGTCGGTATCAGATACAGACACATGTCGGAAACCAAACACACCTTCGATCAAACGCGTCGGTGCTACAAAGTCCTTTGGTGCTAATGTTACAAGTGTCGTTCACTTATTAATTATAACAAAATAAACCCATACATTTATCCAAGTCTTACTCCACTTCAAACCCCAATATACACAATCCCAAAACTTGCAGAAAAACCTAACCATGCTAACCACATTATACAGGAAAAGGGAAATTTCAACATAACTCCTCTTTCCATCACACAACATACCACAAATCATATCCCAAAACATTAACACTGGAACAGATAATGACATTAATTCATCATTAACAAATTTCTAGAAGCCACAACAACTTTGCATTGAACCTAAAAACTTTATAGCACCGACACAATTGATCAAGAGCGTATCCGGTGTCCAACATGACACCGGCACATGGTCATTACATTCAATTATGTCATTTTCTCAGATAATTACCAGTGTCAACGTGTCATCATGTCTGGTGTCCGTGCTTCATAGTCCTAAACCATACATTTTATATGAATATCTCCTCACTTCACACTCCAAAATACACAATCCCATAACTTGTAGAAAAACCCTAACAACGCTAACCACAGTTAAGAACATGAAATTTTCAACATTACTTATCCTTCCATCATACAAATCACATCACACAAATCATATCCCAAAACATTAACACTATAACACAAAACAACAAATAATCCATCAAATCAAACCTCCAATAGCAACAACATTACAACGAACCCTAACCCTAATTCACATCAATGCATTCAACAATCCAAAAACAAACACACACTACACAATCCAAATCGTTAACATTCAGAATCATACCACAAGAGTATCATCAGTATATTCCCCCATAAACTCCTTCAACTTCTCCGTCACACTCTCTCTCAGCTTCGCCGCTCCATCCATCGTAAAATTCATCTTGATAATCCGATTATCATCTCGTTCAACAACACTCCCCATCTCAAATCACAATCAAATCACCAAAATCAAAAACCCTAACCAAAAAAAATTTCCCGATGCTATCAAAATCGGAACCGAAACCCTAACAATTTCTCAAACTTATCAAAATCAACTACGATAGAATCACAGAATCGATTAAGTAATGGAAGAGAAAACGAAAATCGAATCGAGATTTTGATGGAAAATGAAGGAAAATTTGGGTGAATGATGGAAGAAGAGAAACCCCGCAGTTACGTGTTCGCGGGGGAGAGAGTGAGAAAATGAAGAAGTTTGGTTTATTTATAGGAAGAGAGTAATGAAGGAATGTGATTATGATTATGATTATGATTATAGAGGAAAATTAGAAGTTTCGGAGTCGGTTAGTGAAAGGATGAGAAAAAGATGGCACAAAAGGAAGGTTTGTGATGTGGTGAAGATATTAGAGGTACATGTTGGATGTTGTAATAAATATAGTTAGGGTAAAGATTTTCTTGGTTTATGTGTAAAATTGGTAAAAATTGGGTTTTGTTTCCTATATAAAAAAAAACATATTCCTTTTTGGTTTTTTATAAATAAAAAAAGAAACGCATCTTGTAAATTCTAGCTTAATTGGTAAAAATACTCGGATTGTCATGTCGGACGTTGTAATCGGGAATCGAACTCTGGTTTCTCCAATCGTGTGTGTGAGTTGTTATAAATTATGAAAATTGCGAAAGTGAATTCAAAAATAATAGAGGATGATTGCTTCTTCTCATTGGAAAGGAGGATGAATGAACGAGGGTTCATTGTTCTTTAATATGATTTCATTCGTTTTTATAGTATAATTCTTTTCTTTCTTTAATAATAATCAATTAATTTTTGCTTAAAAAAAATTAATCAATTAATTTTTGAATGTTATTCTCTTTTACGTGAATTTTTTCATTCAACCTCTATTATTTTAAATTCATTCACTTTTGATCTTTGTTAGCAAGTGAAAATAAAAAATTGCAAATGTATTATGTTGAGTTGACAAAATGCATGTTTATGAGACATTTAAAATTATGCAATATTTTTTAATTGAATAATTTTTTAGTAAAATAATTACCAAAAAATTTCCAACTCCTTCAACAAGTCCATAAAATTATCGACAATTCACACAATTCCTTATACTTTAACACACACTTGACGCACGATACTTATTTTTTTTCTACTATCTTCACTCATGTTCAAATTCCTTTTTTAAATCTATTTTTTCCTTCTTCTAATTTTTTTTTTCTTCTCATGAAAGAAAGAAACATAAACTTCTCCCGTGAAACCACCACCAACCAACCTTTCTCAACATGTTTGTGTCTCCGTTTGACCTTCTTTAACTATGTCACCTAATTACGGACGCGGATGGTTGCACATTTGATTAAAAGATGTTAATATGTCAAGTGTGTGTTAGAGTTTTATATTAGATGAAAAAGTAGATTTCAAACAACATATAAGTTAGATGTATTACTAATGCCTTAAGATTTTTGGGTGAAAATGCGATATTAATCTCACTTATGTGGTTTCTCTTAGTATAATTGGCTGATCAAACTCAGGGTAAAATCCCCCAAAAGTTCCAAAATTATAATGAAATAATTTGTTATTTTTTTAATGTCATTTGATTAATTTTTTTTCTTAAATTTTAGATATTGAACGTTATTTGCTTTCATGCTATTTTTTATTCAACCCCCAATATTTCAAATTCCTTGACTTTTGTCTTTGGTGAAATCTGACAATGAAAAAAATGCATATATGTTCTAATATTTTGGTAAAATATATGCTTATTAGAAATTTTAAAATGATGTGGTTTTTTTAATTGAGTCTGATATTTTGGTAAAATAATTACCCCAGAATCTCCTAATCTTCAACAAACCCAAAAATTACAGTAACTCATTATATTTCTTATATACTTTCACGGTTAAACCACATACTCTTTATTTTTTTTCTTACCATTTATTTCATGTCAAAATTCCTTTTTCACCTTTTTTCTATGTTCTCATGAAAGAAAGTAACTGCAACCTTCCTTCAAGAGACCACCATCAACCCGCCTGTTTTTATCATATTAAGAGAGATATGTTAATTTTTCATATGTGAGTTAAAGTTTCACATTTGATTCAAGAGTAAATGGTGAGAAAAATATAAGCGAGATGACTCGTATACCTAATACCTTAAGGTTTTGGGTGAACATGTTGTATCAATCTCACTTTTGTGGTTGATCTTAGGCTAATGTGATTATCCAACCCATTCTTGGAAGGAGGCATTTTTTATGGGAAATGCTAACGAATGCCCTAAGGGCACTCTTTAAGAAATCGAAATGTCTAACTTTTTAAATAAATACATTAGAATAATTTCTTTATTTTGAATCCTTAAAGAGTGTCTTAAGGGCACTCGTTAGCAAAACCCTTTTTTTATTTAGTATACTTTTTTGATAAAATATTTACCCAAGACTAAGCCTGAGTACGTATAGTGGATAAGTAGGGCTTGGCTATCAACCCTTCACCTGTCAGCTATTCCATAAGGTACATGTGCGAGTAACCATCGGGGTGGTCCGTAGCATAACTCCAAGACTGGTAGGTGAGAAACTCTCGGCCTAGACCGTAATCTAGTGGATTTTAGGGCTTGTCCTGTAACACCCCGAAACCCGCATACTATTTTTAAATAAATATGCAACAAATATATATAACATTCAAGGTGTTATTCTCCAACATTCAGCACAATTCAAAACTCCAACAGATAATACAATATCGCAACGGAATAATTTCAACAACATAGTCAGATAAGAATATCTCATAATAAATACATCCTCAACGAACTCAAGGTTCAACTAAATAAAATCCCAACAGTCATAATCAGAGCATCACTAACTAGACTCCAAAGGAAAAGCAATAAGAAACGAGTAGACTCCAAAGCCATCCTCGAGAAAACTCACGGCAATCTATGCGTCCTCAACCTGCAAGTCTACACCACAAGCACGTAGGCGTCCAACCCGCAACAAGTAGGGTGAGTAATATTCAACAATAGAAAAACATGGATGCATGTATATAATCAAGGTAAAGAAAACATCATGCTTACAAGTAAATAGATAAACATGTAATCATTCTTATACATACCCATCCTTAGAATTCAACAAATCTTCATCAATCATCACAAGAACATCAACAAGTAATTCATCACCATCAATCAATCACCAAGAATGAATACACAAAATTCACTTCACAACACCATCGTCAATTACACATCTTCCACATAAATACACAACATCACATTCATACACCTTCACATAATCTCATAGGCATGCATGCAATGCGCCTGACTCGACTCTATATGCATGTGGTACCAAGTTTTGGATATCAGAGTTCTGTTACTGAGTGATCCCGCTACTTTATCAAGATCTTAAATCTCGTTCCATATATTTCGAGATCTTAAATCCCGCTTCATATATTTTGAGATCTTAAATCCCGCTCCATATATTTGTACATAATTGTACGACTGACCATGAATGCATGGATACCAAGTATAGACTTGACAATGCATAACACCATATAGTTCATAGTTATATAATTCACTCCATCATATTACATATCACCACATCAACACTCCATTGCATTATCAAATCAATACATCCACACATCACAAGTCATATTGTCACCACACCAACATTTAATCACATCAATGATTCATTTACACCATAACATTCATCCTATAATCAATTCGCCTTATTAAACATATCAAATCATAATCACATTATTCCATAATCATATCACATCATCTTATAATCATACATGTCATTTCTACATCGTTAAGCATACTACATTGCTTGCATCATCTTCTTATTCGTCTATTAAGTTTATACATCGATTTAATTTAATTTATAAGTCCAACACAATAATCAATCCAATCATTAAGCACACTTCAATCATATCCTCGATCAAATACTCATACAACCCAAATCATACTTCTATAGATTAAGTTTAGGGGTTTGGGACCCAACCATATATCTTAAATACCTTTAAAAATCACAAAATTGGAGTTTTCACACCACAGAGGGGCGCACAGTCATGTGCTCCAATGTCGAGACACACGCATGGTCCATGCCTCCAGGCGCAAGGTCGTGCGTGATACTCAGGTGGGAGACAAATGCGTTTTTCTCGTTTTTAAAAAACGGGGACACCCCTTTCGACACTATTTTTTGATCCCAAACACACCAAACTTAACCCAAATCATCATGCTCATGTTATTCAATCCAACGTACATCAATTTCATCATAATTAACTCAATTCACTCATTTTAACATAGTTCAATTAATTTATCATAATCACTTAATTTCACCACAACACATAACTTAATCATGTTATTTCTAATCCATTCATAACAACAACAACACAATCATTTCTTTTCATCAATTTCTTCATAACTACAACATTCACCAAATCCATTAGGAACATCAAGCATCAATTAAACAACAACCTTTATGAATTTCATCAAAATCATCATATAGCTCAAGAACACAACAACAACAATAACAACTTATCATAACTTCATGGATTTTCAATTAACCACATACCCATAAACATAACAACTTATTAAATCACAATCTCAACATTAAATTATTATCAACTCTTCATAAAAGTACAAAAACAACATTAATCACACAAAACCAAGATTCTACCCATTTATCCAAACATTCCCAAAGTTCAATAAAACTCCCCCTTCACCTCAATTTCTTCACAACTAAGCCTCCTCTAGCTTGGGTTCTCCTCTCCTCTTTGATTTATTCAAGTTCCTCTTCCTTTTCTCTAGCTCTCCTTCTTCTACTCTTGAGTCTCTATTCTTGCCTCTATCTCAATTTTTGACAAATGGTTTCTAACCCTAGTTTCACCAACACTACTAACTATTTATATTCTAGTTCTTGGGCTTTGGTTCACTCATAGTAAATGGACTTAGTCTCTATTCACTCCTCATAAATAAAACAGTACATATTTACTTCACTTAAACCTCTCATTTACTCTTGCACCTCTCTCTCTCTCCCCCCTTAATTATCTTAAAACTTTCATTTCTATCAATTCTAAAAAATAGCATTCACTACCAATGTACCAAAATACCCTTATCCTCTAAAAATTCACTAACTCACCAATTCACCACATAATAAAAGCAATAATTAAATAAAATAATATTAATAAACTAATATCGAAAATCGGGTTGTTACATGTCCATCATATCATATGGTGTCGCTTACTCCATGGACTCGGGTCGGACCCGAGTTTAGTATGATTGTGCCACCACCAATAACCTTCCATATGACCCCTAGGGGTATCAATGCCTTAATTGGAAGTTCTGTGGATAATAAATTCCTTTCTATGCCACAATGTACATTAACAATGGTCACTGGGGATTATCCCTATGGTATGCCAACAACAATGATGGCAGACCTTCAAACTAATGTATCTACATATGCAGATAATGCAACAACTGCATTTCCCCCTTATAACACACACATGGCCTCAGGGTATGCACTTAGTATTCCTGGTCGAAATGGATGCCATCCTTAACTACAAATTCTCTTATGTCTTTAAGACAACAAATGGATGAAAGCTGAAGATGTTGTTGCTTTTAGTTATAGGTTTGTGTTTTGATGATGTTTTTATGATTGATTAGTTTTACGCTTAGAAACATGTTAAAGCACCTAGTAATCTTTGCCTCATTGTTTCATATGATCCATAGTTGTCTTGTGTGTTATTGTGCATTGAAATCTTCATGTTTGTGTGTCAAAATCTTTCCTATAGTTGTTTGAATCGATTCATACTTTTGTGATTCGTATCATGTCTGATTTGAATCACAAAATGTCTGAATCGTATCATGAAAAGTTTATGTCCTTGGTTTGATTCATGATTTCTTGAATCATACTAATTTGATTTGAATCATAGTTTTGTGAATCGTATTAATCCTCTTTCTGGCAGTTTGAATCGATTCACAATGTGTCTGAATCGTATCAAACTTCATACAATTCTTGCTTCACTTTTAGCTGTCTGATTCAAACCACCCATTTAGTGATTCAAATCAACATGTTGTTTTTTGCCAAAATATTGCACTTGCCACCCTTTTCTATATATACTCATATCATCCAAAACCTCAACTTACTGAATCAATTACATATATTCTCTCTAGAGTCCTCATACCTCATTGTTCATTGTGTTCTTGAGATTAAACATTTTTTTAAGAATCATTCTGTTTCATTGAGTCATAGATTTCTAGAGTGCTATAGGGATTGTAAGTTGATTACTTTCAAGGATATTGGTTGGGAATCAAGGATCCGAAGCGAATTGAATGATCTCATTCCACCTCCAAGGGTTTGGGGGTTCTTTCTAATTGTTTTTGTGTTCAAGGGGATCCACTCATTGGACGGAGCATCGAAGAGTTCGAGTGAAGAGCTTGAAGGGTTGCACGGGTGTTTGAGGATCCGAAGATACAAGAAGCACCAATTTCAAAGGGTATTTGAAGATTAGGGTTGTGATTGCATAAGGGTTGAAAAACTAGGATAGTTTGAAGGAACTCTTGTAATTATTTGTAATTCACATTCATAATCATAGTGGAGGTCCTTGGTGGAGATGTTTTCCATCAAGAAAAGTAGATGTACCCCGAAGCGAGGACGAAAGAGGGAACTACTATAAAAATCAGGTGTTATCTCTCTTTCCCTTACTCTTTTAATTTCGTTAAAATTCGTATATAAATTGTCCTAATTGAATATTGATTGAATTGAGTGTGATTGAACATTATCTTAAGCTTTGGTTTGATTCCTTGAATCAAACTCTTTCAAAACATATTTGATCACATTGTTATTCAATTAAGTCTCAATTAACAAGTTTATATCTTTGTGTTTTCATTAGTGTAGTGTGTTTTATTGTTATTAGGTTTGGTTTGATTTGTCTAGTTTTGCAACATTGTAGCTTGTATCAATATTAGATTGTATTGTGATTTACCTTAATTGAATCGCTCAATTCAATTTGTAAATCCTTGAACATAGTCTTTATAATTTTTGTCATTATCTTATGCTTTAAGTAATTTCGAATAGTTAATTGTTTTAAACCGTTTTCGCTACGTTTTCGTCGACTTTAAAAAACAATTAAAAAAAGGCGCTATTCACCCGCCCCCCTCTAGCGAATACCTCGTTCCCATATAGACCAACAAAAGCAACCATGATGTGGTTAACATGTTGACATAACAATTAGGCACAATGTTTAATCTATTGATCCAAAACACAAACCAAATTTACCAAATGTTGGCCACTCAAACGAGGAGGATTGCTAACTTTTTTGGTACTTCCCAAGTGCAAAACCATCAAATCCCTCTAGTACAAAATCATATTCCCCTTCATATTGTCCAAAGGCCTAATGAGGGAAATCCTGTTAATCAGGGACAACAACAACCTGTGCCTCAACCAGTCGAACCTATAGTCCAAGGGGGTGGGGGTGCAAGGAATCCAAAAGTGGTTTTGGTTAATAGGAATCAAAATGGTGATTCCATAGTTAGAAATGTCCTATAGAACAACCTAGGGGGACAAAATAACTTAGCCAATATGGTCAAAAACATTTTGGCCCAAAATGGCCTCAATGTTGGCATGCACAAACCCAATTTTGTTTCAACATTTTCTGAAAATGTCCTGCAAACTGAACTCCTTAAGGGATGGAAAATCCCAAGGTTCATAAATTTTGTTGGTGATACCAGTGAATCAACTGTCGAACACATTGCTCGTTATTTAATAGAGGCAGGAGACATAGCCAATAATGAGAATTTGAGAATGAAATATTTCCCAAACTCTCTCTCGAAAAATGCCTTTACATGGTTTATCACTTTTTCCCCACATTCCATACACAATTGGAACCAGTTAGAGAATGTTTTATTAACAGTTTTTCATGGGCCAATCCACGATTAGTGTTAAGGAATTGGCTATTGTTAGGCGTAAAATGCATGAATCTACAGATGATTATCTAAATAGGTTTAGGCTCCTAAAGGCAAGGTGCTTTACACAAGTCCCTGAACATGAATTAGTCGAAATGGATGCTGGTGGCCTTGACTATTCTATTAGAAAGAAATTGGATACTCAATACTTGAGGGACATGACCCAATTGGCTGATAGGGTTCGACAAGTCGAAAGACTAAAAGCTGAAAAAGCTAGGAATAGTAAATACCATAAAAAAGAAAAGGTTGTGTATGTCGAAACTAAAGACAGTGACCAGAAATTCGACATTGCTTATGAGGATGTCGTAGAGAACGAGGTTAACATGTCAGAATTAAAGCTTTGGCCTCCATATGTGTGTAAACTGTTAAGGCCATCAGATGGGAAAAATCCCGTCGAGCCAAAAAATGACAAATTTATTGCAAAAACCTATACTTTTGATATTACAAACTGTGATGAGATTTTCGACCTCTTAGTTGTTGTTGGTCAGATCATAGTGCCTAAGGTCCTAAAGACTGCACCATTAGAGCAACGTAAAAAGAGGGGTTTTTGCAAATTTCACAAATTTTTGGGTCATAAAACCTCACATTGTGTACTTTTCAGGAATTTGGTTCAATAAACTCTGATAGAAGGAAAATTCAAGTTTGGAGACAAGACTAAGGCCCCAATGAAGATTGATGTTGAATAATTTTGTTAAAAAAAGGAATAATAGTGGAACAACTAACAAGGAATTTATATTTAGAAAGAAAAAGAAACAGTAGAATTTAAATATATGCGATGGAAATATTTAGCATTATGTCGCTAGTGGAAAAGAGTCTATGAGGGTGGGTTTGTAATGACACACATGATTATGAGCTGATGTGGCAATATATTATTATTATTATAATAATAGATTGATGGCCTAGATTTAATATATTATTATTATTATAAATAGATTGATGGCCTTCTCTATTGTCTCTATTTCTATTTCTATTCAATATATATCTCTCTCTTATACTTTACTAACACCTCCAAAGAGATTCCATAAATCAACGAAAAAGAACATTTGAAAAATTATCCCAAATCATAAATAAATTCTTTTATGACAAAAACTAAATTGTTCAATGAATCAAACACAACCAATAAGTATAGAAATAAATTTCATCAACCACAAAATTATTTAAAATAATAATAATAATTGAAATTATTATCATCATAGAACAAAAATTACTTTTATCAGTACTTATCAATTAATAAACAAGTACAGTTTTACAGCTTGGTACAATTTGTGGGCTTAAAAGAGATAATGTTCTTTATGGTGTCAAAACCAACTAAAAAGTTTTGTTGAGCTACGTTCCCATATACGACCCAAGGAAATGCACTTGAATTAAAAGCAAAACACATAACCTCATGATTCATTGGAATAAAGGTGTTAAGAGCATTCAACTTGACATCAGCACCACGAAAATGTGCTGTGATTATCGGTATCTCGTATTTTTTAAACGTTGTTTCGTAGCAAAGACTCAATTGTTTAGTAGGATCTTTAACACGCTTTAACTTAACCATAGATATTACTGCAGTTTCTAACTGAGAATAAACATCATTTGGCAACTGGGTTATTGTTGATCCTGAATCAATTATGGCATTGCCCTCATTATCTGGTATAAATGATGAATGTTTGAATTTTATAACGTGGTCTCCGACACTAAATGCTTCCAAATTTGTGAAGTAATTCGCACTATAAAAAGGTGGTAATAAAGGAGTTGATACAACCCCATGACCAGAAGCCACTGCCATATCTCCAAAATATAGTTTGCTTGAGATATTATCCTTTGAAAACAATGGCCCTAAACAATAAGAAAATTTTCCACCAATTGAAGAACTCAACTGAGATACTAACGAAAAATTTCCGCGTCCAAAACCAATTACGCCAGAGGCAAACCCCTCAGTTGTTAAACTATTCTTGTGCCCACAACCGATCACGATTCTTGGAAATGAGATATGAGAGCCATCATTTGAGTTTAGAGTAAAAGTATCCTCACTAATATCTCCTTGTGACCCTGACCTATCCATGTATGTAACATCATATTCACATTTTTTTTTACGACTGGATGAGCAACGTCTATTTTCTCCAAGTTTACATATGGGAGAAGAGCAATGGATGTTTTTGTAGGTTGATGATTTTGAAGGGTTAAATATTGGAGATGTTTGGTTTAAACATGGTTTACAAGGCTTACACTGAAACCAGATTCCGTCACTGCCTGTATCCACAACACCATAAAGTTGAAATGGTGGGGTACCAATTGAATAACTCATGACATAATATGATCCCGCATACGGTAATATAGTGGGTTTTGGCAAGTCATTATGTGAAAAAGAAAACACATGATTGAGATAATGGGCACGGTTGATAGAATGAGTCAATGCATTAGAAACTCGTTGTAATTGAGTTTCTCTGCTGTTGTAGAATGGTGATCTTGATGAATCAGGATGGATTAGTTCCACACTGAAGCCACTACTTTGAGACTCAATGGGAGTTACCCCACAAAAGCAAAAAAATAGAAGAGTAAGAAACAAATTAAATCTCATTGTGCTAATTAAAATTGATTTTTTTCGAAGAAGCTGATTAAAATTGATATTTGTGGTTAGTGACTACTAATAGGTTATTACATTGTCTTTATAGGGTCATCGTTCAACATGTAATTGTATACTAAAATTTTAAAATATTAAATTTTCTTTAAATGACTTATATGCTAATAGTTTTTTTTTTTTGACAAGAATATGCTAACAGTTATTATTACCATTTTTTATTTTTAATGTTATTAATGAACGTTTGACTAAGAATAATATATACAATTATTATATTGCAATGCATTTTTATCCACTAGTAAGGAATAAAATTATTATTAATTTTTGCGAGCTTAACTCAGTTGGTAGGGATATTACATATTATATGTAGGGGTCGGGGTTCGAACCCCGGACACCTCACTTCTTCATATTTAAAATGTGTGAACTCTAGTCACTAGGCTACTTGACAAAAAAAAATTATTAATTAAAGACACACTAATGGTAATTTTAAAACTGTTTTATGTGAGGTTTGAACTCTATCACTTAATGTTGTCAAACTCTTACCGCCGAGTTAACATACGCTGAATATATAAAAAAAAAATTGGTGTGAATTCTGTTAAAAATAATTATAAAATAATATTTTTGTTTGTATATTACTGTTATTCTTTACATGTTTAATATGTTTTTAAGATTAATAATGCTATTCAACGCCTGTTTAACTAAGAATAATATAATAAACACTATAACTTATTTTATTGCAATACATGTTGTTCAAAATTGGGGAAAATGAATTTATTATTAATTTAAAACATTAAAAAGATATATATATATATATATATATATATATATATATATAATTATATTTTAATCAAATATAGGGAATAAATATAAATATACGGAAATGAAGTAACAATAAAAAACAAGAAAATCTAAGAACATTCGGTAAAAAAAATCTAAAAAACAATTAAACTAAGAAGAAAAAGATTAAGTAAAAAAAATTAGAAAATATAGTAATAAGGAAATAAAAAATCTGAAAACTAGATATTAAGGAAAGTGATGCAAGTAAGGGAATAAATATAAATACATAGTTGATTTAAAGAATAAAATATATTAAAATGATTTTTCATTAAACTGAATTCTAAAAAAATATTTTCAACAAATTTTACATTCAAAAAGAGAAAGAGCACAAATTTATTATAAATTAAAAATAAAACTAAAAGTAAAATATTTAGCATGTTAGAAATTTTTTTAATTATGGATATTTTCTAAAAGATTAATTAAATCAAGTAAAATATATTTCATTGAATTTTAGATTTTAAATTATTTATAATTTGGTTACTAAAGTATCTTTGATAAATAATGGTGAAGGATGAAATGGATACAAATGAAAATATGCCAATTGTGTTAGATAACTTTTTGAATTATCATAATTAAAAAAATAAAACACAAATCCACAAATCCACCTTCTATTAGGAATCGTAAATATCGCACCCTATCGACCTTCAAGCACTATTTCATTCGTTTTCAAGAAAGTTGTCATTTAAATTTGCTCACATGTTCATCGTTAGGTTGATAGAACACAATCAAAAGTAATTAAAAACATCAATATTGTCATTATCATAGATGATTATTGAATAGTCATAAAACTTAAAATCATTAAAAACAAATTGTTTACATAGGAGGCATTAGCAGTTTTAGAAAAATAATTAAAACAAAGAATACAGATTTAATTATTACACACTGTTATTACATCAACAAAAAATATATTTTATCAGATATTTATAAGATACCCGACAGATACACACACATATACTTATAAGATACTTCACAGAGACATATCTTGAAAAAAAATATGAAGGGTAAAAAAGTGATATTGTATTGTGAAAATTCAATGGAGATGTATATATATAAGATATGAATCACTACAATTTTTGAGTAAATATGAATCACTATAATTGTTTTTCGATTCTTTTATGGGAAATTCTAACATATGAATGAAAATAAAATATGATTTATATGAAAACTTTACATTTTTCATTTTGATCACATGTATTATTTTTATGATTATATAATATTGAAGAGTAATCAATGCTTATTTTTTTAAGTATTTTACATGCATATAAATTTTAGTATAAATATTTTGTTAACGTATCTTACTCGTATTGTATCCTGAATTTTAAAAGTTTCGCATATCCGCGTATCTGTATCGTATCGTACCCGTACATGTACTACGTATCTTTGCTTCATAACCCAACCCAAAATATTGGCTAATGGGCAGGACCGACCCTTAGCAAGCGCAAGGTGAGCTACGACACTGAGCCTCACATTTCAAGAGCCTCGAACTTTTTTTTTATAGCACCCAAAAGTATTAGGTATATATTCTTAAAAAAAAAGTGTCAGGTATGTATAATAAAATATAAAAAATCAATAGACACCTTGTAATGATTTAGTGGTAAAATAGAATGCACTTGGGTCCTTGGTTTTGAGGTTCAATCCCTAGCATTTGTGTGAATTTGAATCAAAAATATAAAAATCTCAATTACATACACAATTAATAGGTCATTACAATATTTTTTTTTATCAAATTTACACTTTAATATGCATTTTAGAGTTATCTATGAATGTAGAAAACTGTTTTTTTAAAAGAAAACTACTATATACCTTGAATTTTTTGTCATCCGTTTCTATTAACAACACAAATTAAATCCGTTAAATAATTAGTATTTTTTTCTATTGTTTTAAGTTTAATCATGATGCTAGTACTAGTTTGCTACTATTTTCTTCTCGATATTCGAACTAGTTGTCAATGTTTAGATAGCAAAGACACTTTTTTTAAGCAACAACGACAAATATACTTAAGATCCATTTTGCACTAAACAAAGTGGTAGTTCTTTTTAAGTTTTTGACGTTTCTTTTTATTTTGAACCCAATTTTTAATATTAAAACAATTAGTGGTTAGTGAAGTTCAACACAAGTTAGTTAGTTCATCTCATACAAACTTACTTTTACTTAATTTATAAGAATGACTTGTGCTGGTCTGGAGAATACATCGAGATTGATCTCTATTATAGTCTCTGATTTCGGGGTCATTGCTCCTTTAATTATGTAGAATATCTGGATTTCTCGTAATAAATATACTTTTGCAGATATTCAACCAATGAAAGCTTTGCTCGAAGCATCTATATTACTTAGTTGCAAATAACTCTTCAAGCATTTGGAAAACATTTCCTTCCTACTTCTCGACCTATTCGTGAAGTCTGTTGGCAAAGTGGTGACCAAGATGTTATGGTTCTAATTAAATGTGGATGGTAGTGCAGTTACTAATCCAGGACAATCAGAATTCAGGGGATTAATTAGTGAGAAATCACGAGGGAAATTTCCATTTTGGTTTTTATGGGAGTATTGGTTGGCCGAATGTGTTACATGCAAAGATTCAAGCTCTCTTAATTGGCACCAAATTATGTTGACAAGCTGGTTTTAAAAAAGTCATTTGTTACTCTGACTCCGTTCATGTGGTCAAGTTGGTGACTATGTGAACACATCGATATCACCATTATGCTAATGTGGTGGAGATTATCAAAGATTACATGAAGAAAGATTAGAATTTTGTTTTGAAATATACTCTTCGTGAAGGGAATGCTTGTGCGGATATCCTTGCAAAGATCGGAGCTAAATGTGTAGACCCTTTGATTATGGTTAATGAATCTTTTCCCAGTCTGTCTTCGGCGCTTCTAGCAGACGCCCAAGGAGTGTCCTTTATTAGGACTTAGTTTTTATTTTTATTATTCTTTTTGTTTTTTCTCTCATGTAACAAAAAAAAATGACTATTTTTTATATTATTTACAACTTAAATAAATAATTACTATTACTTAAAAAAATCTTATTTTTTCATTGATGACCCGTTTTTAATATTTGAACATGATCTTCTATTTTATCGGAACAGCCCTGCTAATGAGATGACCTTTAGCCCAAACCATTTTTAACAATCTAATCATTCATAATTTAAAAAAAAATTACAGTCATATTGAAAATATTATAAAAAAATATAAAGTTTATATTTTCAACCCCTTTTAAAATTCATTTTTAATTTATATTTTACTTATCTAAAAATAAGTAAAATAACGTTACTATTTTTAATTTCATTATATCATATCAATATCATACCTCTTGGACAAGAAAAGGTGGCAAGAAAAAGTAGAACAACAAACAAGTTGAGTTGAGATAGAAAGAGAGAGAGAAAGAGAAAGAGAAAGAGAAACCCACTTGTAGAAATTTAATTTGAAAAATAAACAACAAAGAAAGGTTTGATACGCTTTCTCTACTTGGCCCATATTCCATTTCCATTATCAACCTCACAACACCACAACTCAACAACACCTATTTCTTCATATCGTTCTATCCCTCTCTCTTCATAAATAAAAAACCCTTAAAATCATATAAATTAATAATAATAATTATTATTATTATTATGGCTCAAAGAACAGAAAATGAAGAAACCGAATTTAAGGTAGTTTCAGAAACATCAACAACAACAACAATAATAATAAATCTTTGTATCAACAACTGTGGCATCATCGGAAACCCTTCAACAAACAACATGTGTCAAAATTGTTTCACCGCTTCAACGGCAATCTTACCACCTTCATCTTCTAGATCCGTTCGTTCTCCGAAGAGATCTCATCAAGAATCATCAGAAGAAGAAGAAGCGTCGACGGATCGTGGTTTGGTTGATGAAACGACGGTTTCCGAGACGAAGAGGGTTGTGAGTCGATGCTCCGGTTGTCGGAAAAAGGTTGGGTTGGCTGGATTTCGATGTAGATGTGGGGAGTTGTTTTGTGCAGATCATCGGTACTCTGATCGCCATGATTGTGGGTATGATTACAAAGCGGTTGGTAGAGAAGCGATTGCGAGAGAGAATCCTGTTATCAGAGCTGCGAAAATCGTTAAGGTGTGAAAATTGAAGAAGAAGATGATGAAGAAGAAATCGTTAAGGTTTGACCCGGTTCTTGTTGATCGGGTTCGGGTTACACGTGTTTGTTTTTATTTTTTCAGGTTTTATTTATATAAATATAAATAGGATGATAGTTGTTAGTTTTAAGATAGATTTTAAGAGGTTGTGTGTAATGTTTTAGGGAGAGATGGATTGTTATTTGTTAACGAAAGAAAAATGAAGAAGGTGAATTGTTATGTGTTTGATCATTTCAGAATTTTTGTTGTTTTAATTTGTCTTTTTTTAGTATGAACTTTGAAATGATTATTTGTTGTTGTTTCTGATTTTGCCTAGCCTATATGGTAGTATAATGGTAGAGACTAATTAGGTAGAAGCACTATGAACCGTGAAACTCTTGATTATTTCCTCCCACAGGAACAGCGAGCGAATCAAAGACATCTTCATAAATCGAAAAAGATTCTTTAATATCTCGTGCAAATGCTATTTTTTTAACGTTAAAGACAAATTTCATTTAGGGTGTTCTAAATCGAATCAATTCAATATAAAAATCATCCAAACCGAAACTGTAAAAAATTGTATTTGGTTTGGATGTATTCGGATCATTTTTTTACTCAACTGTATGGTTTGGTTTGTGGTTTTTATTTTATCAACTGAACCAACCAAACCGCAACATAAGAAAAACATTAATTAAATATCAATATTCATAGAAACTCAATGAAAACTTTTATAAAATGACATATTTTCTTTTGTTAAATTTCTTCTTTGCTTTTTATTTTAAAAATGTATTTATGTGCTATTTGAATTTTTAAAGAATGATGAAAACTTAGTCTTTTACATTTCTTACATAATATAATTACCTTTTGTCCACATTTTTAATTTGGTCTATGTTGTTTAGTGAAAATGAAATTATAATGTTGGATGAAATTAAAAACATTGTCGGAAACATTGTTGAAAATATGTTGTGTTTAAGCTTTTTAAGTTAATTTTAATATTGGAAACAAAAAATTGTATTGTCTGGTAAAAAATCGCATCAACCGATCTAATCCAAAGTGCATTGGTTTGGTTCGGATTCTATTTTAAAATTCAACTGAACCAAACCAAACCGCATGTTTTTTATCTTGCGGTTCGGATGACTTTTAACCTCAAAACCGAACCAAACCGCATCATGAACACCCTAATCTCTTTGGTCCATATGTAATCTAGATTATGTAGAGCATATTTAGCAAAATAATGAGCAGTTTGATTGAGTTTTATGCCTAACATGTAAAAAATTCAAACTATGAAAGCAAACATTAAAACTAATACAACCCTAATAATAGAGCCGACATAGGTGGAAGACTAATGATGAACATTCAACGCCAAGAACACATTAGAAGCATCTGATTCTGCTATAAGATATAAAAAGAAAAAAAAAACATGTCTTTCACAAATTTCAAACCCTTCTGCATTGTTAAACCTTCTGCAACATCTGACTTTGGTAAAGAAAAGACTTCCCAACAACTAACAGTAACGAGGTGTCTAATGAACATTAAGCTTATAAAACCATATGAACATCATGTATTGGCAAATTTGAACCTTCACTTAGTGTCTCCAACAACATCGTACTAACATTCTTAAAATTTACAATAGGCCTTTTGTGCCTTTTGAATAGGGACAACCACATCAACATTAGTCCTTTCAAAACATTTATTATTTCTAGCATAGCATATTTCATAACACAAGACCAACACATGAACTATAATAACCTCATTTGCATCAATAATATTTCTCTTCAACCACTCTTAAAAAGGTACATACTTGAGATAATGTGAATTAACTATCACACATAAAGAGGAAGCAATCCATATCTACGTTAACCAATGACACTCTATAAAAATATGTGAAATTGTTTCATTAGGTTGCCCACAAAAAACACACAATAGACCACATCTAATTTATTTTTTAAAAAATATCATTTTTGGCTCATAGTTTTGCATGTAAAGTGCTCCATGAAAAATAAACGTGTCTTGAAATAATTTTTATTTTCCATAATTTTTTTCACACTTAGTGATCAATATCATTCATTGAACTATGAGAGACAACTACTTCATGCAAGTGCTCTTAGTGATTAATGATCATATTAAATTGCAATTGTTTGTAATACATTTAAAATTAAAACAAAAATTTAGTTGGGATAATTTGTCAGTGTAAATTGATTGTACCTGATAGAGAATACTCAGTAACTCTTAAAACAATACATCTAAATTTTAGATCATATTCATCAACTTTTTTTCCCTAAAAAAATACATCAACCTTTTTTAGATGCAATTTTTTTTATAACTTATTCCGAATGAAGTATACCATATAAACACCGAACAAATTCTTGACATGCTTCAAATAAAAAAAGGATATATCTCATTAACATTTTGTAATTTAAAGAATGATTTTGAAATTTTAATCACATTAATAATTTAATATAGTTCGATGAATTCATTGACAAAATGGAAGAAAAAAAAATTCTTGAAAGGATTTTATTTTCTATGCGGTGTTTCTGAGAAATGGGACAAAGTGGGGCCAATACTGGCATCGTTGGGTAAATTCGGTAGTTATTTAGGGGTATAGTTGTCATTTACGGTATGCTTGAAAATGGAATTTTGGGTACAACGATCATTGAAAGTGGAAGGTAGGCCAAATGATTTGATGTGTGACGATAAATTGGGGTGACGATATTGTATCGTATGCTGCTGAGTTCGTGCACGAGAACGAGATAATGATTTCTTTGTGGACATTGTTTAATGTTTTCTCTTTTGTGATTGTGACTTGTGACTTATGTCGACCAATTATATTGACAAATTAAAAATAGGAAAATTATGGATTACACCCATACACTTCATTCACACAATCTAAGAGATAGAGATAGAAATAAAAGAATAATGTTATTTGGACAGTTATTTATGACAATTTTAAAAATAATATTTGTACAAAAATTATAAAGATAGAGAGTAAGAACAAATGATAGGATGTGAGAGTGTACTTCAAGTTATTCAAAAATAGTTGTACAAATATTATTTTTTAAAATAAAAATAAATATAGTGATTTATTATATGTGATATATTGATATTATCTATACTCTTATATTATATATAAAGAAAGGGAAATGTTAACGAGGACATTGGTTAAAAAAATAACTATAATAGATATTGCATTGGAAATTGTGTAGTCAATTCTTTAAAAGTAAAAAAAATGTCATTTTCAATTGAAAACTTGCTTTTTTGGTTTCCTTAATCAATGCTCTGAGGGCACCGGTTAGCATGATCTGAAAAGAAAATACATGTTTTTTGGCTGGCTTGTTCACTTCGAATTATACCTTCAACAAATTTGCCTATAATAATGTTATATTGTTGAGTTATTAAAAAAAGATAAGAATATATGTTATATTTACTATATTGTTGGTGTCATTGAAAAAGATAAGTATAATTTGTTACTCCTTCCGGTCCTTATTATAAGAAGAAAAACAAAAAAACATCAAAACCAATACACTCATTAATTAGTGTAACTTTTTGAATAATTTTACAAATATACCCTCATAAAAAATTGTGAAGCATTAAATACACTCACTAATTTTAAAAAGACAAACATTAAATAAGGGGTATAAAAGTCTTTTAAATTATAACTACACCTTAAAAGTTGTGATATTTTCTTATAAATAGGAACAGGATTTTTTTTGAAAATTTTCTTATATATAGGACCGGAGGGAGTAATATATGAAATTGTGAAATACCTATAATTTTAATCAAAATTAAAATTTCATAAAAATTATCGTTCATAATTTACATGCATTAGCGCAATAAATAAAATGGATAGACAGCAATGAAATGTCCGTCTGAACGCTAGTAATAAATAAAGAGAATGAAGTGTTAAATGAACGTAGAAAAGATAAGTATGTTGAGATATAAACATTGTCAAAAGTAAGAGTGAATAAAAAAATGGCAAAATGGGCTGAAATCAGGGAGGTTTGTTTCTTTTGAATTTTGTTCATCTCACTTTAGGAATTGCTCTTTAAACCCTAAAAATACATAAATACCCTCAGTGGCAGTTAATTGACACTCGCTTTCAACGGCAGTTAATTGTCGCTCGTTAAGTGATCGATTTCAACGTTTCCAGTATAAGGAAAACACTTTTCAACCTCACTTTTCATTCACCAACTTTTTTCATCTTCCATCCATAAACCCCAAAGTTCAAATTTTGTGCAAAATCTTGGTCTCAAATCGTTAGAGAATGATTGCCAAAGGGTTTCTACACTTATTTGGCATCAATAAACACTTAATGCATCTTTTAACATGTGAGGTTGAAAATGTGGTTGATGAGGTTGTTGAGTAAAAACCAAGTAATGTCAAGTTGAAATTGCCTAAGGTTGAAGCTTACTTTGATGTGAAGCCAAATATTGTTGATGCTTCTGTAGATGTCAAACCTTCTATTGAAGCTTCCATTAATGTGAAACCTTCTATTGAAGCTTCCATTGAAGTGAAAGCTTTCGTTGTTTCCATGCTACCTGACAATCAAGTAAACACTGCGTCTTTTTTATACCAAAGATAGATGGAAAGTCCGAGATGATATGATTAATTGGGTTCGTCGACAAGTAACAAAGACGAGATTTACTATAGCTATAAGGAGATTCAATCTCCAAAAACCAATGTTAATGATGCATTGTGAAAGGAGCGGTGAATACAGACCACCGAAGAGGAAGACGAAATCGAAGCTTAAAGACACATGTTCAAGGAAATGTGGATGTGAGTTTAGGTTGTGTTGTTACTTAGACAAAAAAACAAATGAGGGTGGTTGTCTATTCTTAATGGAGTTCACAACCATAAGATGAAGCCAAAGTTAGACGGTCACCTTCTTGCGGGTAGATTAAGACAGGAAGACAAGAAGAAAGTTGCTTACCTGACAAAGAGTTTGGTGCATCCTAGGCTTATTCTATTGGATTTTAAGGCAATAAATAAAGAGTTTGACGAATATAAAGCAACTGTACAATGCACGTTGTAGATGCAAAAAGTCTGAAAGAGATGAAAAAACAAAGCTGCAACATCTGGTCATAAACTTGAAGAAGCACAAATATGTTCATTTCACTAGAACAAAATGTGAGGTTACTACTCTTCAGACCATATTTTTGGCTCATCCCGAATTTATTATCCAAAATTTATTAAGTTGTTTAACACTTTTTGTTTTGATCATGGACTCCACTTATAAAATCAACTTGTACATAATACATTTGTTTGAGATAGATGTCACCTCTACCGAGAAGACATATATTTGTGTAGGTAAGAGTACATTTGTATAATTCTCTCACCTTACATTTATACGATTTAAAAATCGACCAAATCAACAAGTTTCATCTAGTCTAGTTAAAACCTTGAATCGACTTTTACTATGGTTTGGTTATTTTGGCGGTTCAATAATCGATTTTTAAATTGTTACTTTATACACATTCTTTGTAAAAAAAAAAACATTATACACATTCTAGGAATTAAATAAAATTTTAGTTGCTTATTATTTAATAGGCCAAATACCATTTTTGGTCTTTTAAGTTCGACAAGAATACCAGATTAGTCCTTTAAGTTTTTTAAGTTTCAAATAGGTCCTTTAAGTTGTTAATTTAATGCACCTATTTGAAATTTATTAAGTTTTTAAGTTTCAAATAGGTCCTTAAAAGGGTAACGGTGTAATAAATTAACAACTTAAATGACATATTTGAAACTTAAGAACTTAAATGACTAATCCGGTATTTTTGTTAAACTTAAATGACCAAAAGAGGTATTTGGCCTATTTAATAGTTTACTTCATGATAGATACGGGCAACATTATTGTTGGTACAAACACTGCAGAGGCAGACAACGTAAGTGGAAGAAAATGAAGCTTTCAAAGAGAAAGGATGGTGGAGAAGTAAAGAAAACTTTGTAGCTTCAGATTTGTTTATCAATTGAAAAAAAGAAAGCAAAGGTAGAGAAAAAAAAGGTAATGAGCCACTTTAAGAAAGGGATGGAAATACACACACACGTATACATAGAAAAATGGAGCATGTTACAGGAAAAAGTTACATATCAAAGCAGATATCATTAGAAATCAAAAAATTTCTTCTACTCATGCCCCAAAAAACGAGTTCATTGCATGAGGTAGGAACAACAAGGGAGTACCAGAAACATCATGGCCATCATTATTTGATTTTGTAAGTTGTAACATATGGTATACTCAAATTAGATTTGTGACAATAATGTTAATAATGACTTCTAAATAAAATCATGTTCTAGCATACTGAGAAGTCAAAAGTATGTCATGGTATACTGTCAAGTCAAAATCATCAATTCAAACTCAGGTGCTTAGTCCTGCCATATGCAAGCTATTTTTCCCCTTATTTAAACACACAATACAAAACTAACTGATTATCTTCACTTTTTTTGTTTTTACCGGTGGAAAGAGATCCTAATAATTCGAAGTTCGGATGACAAGCAGGGGCGGATGCAATGTGTGGCTAAAGCCACACATCCACTCCCCAGAGGTTTTTTCTTTTATATAAATAAAACACACAATTATATCAAAACACTTATCTCTCTCGCAAAAAACAAATAAGTGCAACACATTTGTTATGATTTATAAGCTTTTGAAGTTGACTTTGCTCTTGTGGGTAGCCATTGCAAGTGTTGAATGTGTATTTTCAGCTACAAAAGTTGTGAACAATCAACTATGTTCTTTTAAAAATTAACAATGTTATTTTAATTCATTTTCAACAAATGAATAAGAGACAATTTTCATTGTAATTGTAATGCATCAAACAATGTTATTTTTTATTTTTAATATAGTTTGCATTATTTTTTCTTTAAAATTTTAGCCACACATATACCAAATGTCTAGATCCGTCCCTGATGACAAGTGAATAAAGTCTAACCAATTATTGTTTTATTCCAGGTTCGAACTTGGATACTCTCGATCAATTCGACCTTCACCGAAGGCTGAAGCTCATTAATCACTTAAGCTTATTAATGATTAATGACTTGAACTCAACCACTTGGTTATATTTTATCTTCACTCATTTGATTGCAAAACTATTTTTTGAATGTCTTCAATAAATGAGACATCAGCCTTGATGAACATCTGTAACTAAGACTATCTTCATATATCAACGAAGGGACGCCGTCACTGTCAGTTTGTCCATTAACTCAACAAGCTGGAAAAATGTCCAATTAGAAAAGCCCCAAATTTCCAGCAGTCAAGAACACCAAACAGAGAGATTTTGAGAATCACCAAGATTATCTTTGGACTGGTGCGAATATTTAATTGCTACCTCAAAATACATCACACTCTAAAATTACTCTATAAAAACAAACACTAAAATGTACTCTATCTCAACTCATGATCTTCCCCATCCTGCTAATTTGATATGCTCCTTAATGTTACAAGCCTATGCCTTTTGCAATGCTTATTGGCCATATAGTCGACAAGATAGGCGATATATCTATGGTTCTTACATTTTCCTCTGCCCAACTATATCTTGGTGCTCTAAGAAACAATCACGGTAGTTCGTTCTAGGCTTCTAGCACTGATATTGAATATTGCAGCTTGACCCTTGCTATAGTGAAACCACTTTGCCGTGTAATCTCTCCTCCATGAACTCCATGTTTCAATTGCAACACCTATTGTATTTTGTGATATTTTTAGCCACTATGTTGGCTTTATGCCACAGAACCAGATATATGAAGCTTGATCTCTTCTTTGTGAGGAAAGAAGGTTTTCTTTCCACTTCTTCACGTGTGCCAAATACCTGCTCAAGATCAAGTGGCTTGTGTTCTAACTAAGGTTTCACCTCCTACAACATGTGCTCAGCTCCGAGACAATATCAAAATAATTGATTAGTGTAAGGTATTTGGGATTATATTAACTAACTATGTAAGTATTTGAGTCTATAAATAGACTTCACCTGATGCAATTCATGTAGTCTTGTTTCAGAATAA
Organism: Medicago ruthenica; assembly: GCA_018208015.1. Lineage (NCBI taxonomy): Eukaryota > Viridiplantae > Streptophyta > Magnoliopsida > Fabales > Fabaceae > Medicago > Medicago ruthenica. The sequence goes on from CM031373.1 coordinate 7,623,141, forward strand.
TACATTTTGTTTTCACTTAAACTCTTTCTCTTATGATGAACACTACCAATAATCACCACAAGAGCAAAACCCATCTGAGAATTGGTGAAATCGCTTTGTATCTCGGATAATGATAGTACGCTTTTCTACCATCGACACAAATTTTACAGTGTTGTGACAGTCACGACATATTCTTAGGTTTTTTATTATAACTAACGGCATATCTGCATTGGTGACCAAAAGTCCATATGCAAGAGCTATCTTCTCACTATGTTTGGTGATCATATCTATTTTCACCTCTTCATCAACATCATGGAGAATTGATTCTGTTTCATGCACAAATCCAACATCTTGAATTTTTTTCATAACCTCTTCCAACTTTTTGTGTATTCTGTGCGAATCAGGGTGAGTGTAATCATCGACAACAAAACGGTGGATTTTATTCCCATGTTCAATAAAACTACATCCTGGATTTCTAGTAAGAACCTTATTCTTCATTAAAGTCCTCACTTTTGATGCATCATTCCACAAACCTGCAGCAGAATACATGTTAGACAGCATGATATAGTTTCTAGGGTCTGACGGATCTAACGCTATCAAATTCTCGGCAGCTTCCTTCCCTAGATCAATGTTTGGATGAACCCTACAAGCACCAAGAAGGGCACCCCAGACTCCAGAATTTGGCTCGAATGGCATGTTCTTAATCAGCTGATGAGCATCATTGAGTAGACCAAATCGACCGAGAAGATCAACCATACACGAATAATGATCCAATCGTGGTTGAACTTTGTAAACCTCAGACATAACTCGGAAGTAGTATTTTCCTTCCTTGACAAGCCCTGAGTGGCTACATGCACTTAACAAATGAGTAAAAGTTACATGATCAGGAACCATGCCTTCTTCCCTTACAATCCTTTCGAAGAACTTAATTGCTTCTTTCCCACGCCCGTGCATCGCATATCCTGCAAGCATTGCAGTCCGTGCCACTTTATCTGGCTTACTTATCTCTGCAAATACCTTACGAGAATCATTCAAGCTCCCTAACTTTGAATACAAGTTCAAAAGGGTAGTCACAATTGTTATATTTGCATCAAGACCACAGGTAAAAATTACACTGTGCAAAGCCTCTACCGTTCTTCCCAAAGGAAAATTTTCACAAGCTTGAAGCAAACTCACCATTGTCGCATCATCAGGAAAAAAACCACTAACCCTCATCATATCAAAACAATTAAAAGCCTCATTAGGCATTCCATTTTGGGCACAAACAGCAACAATTGAATTCCACGACACAATACTCTTCTCACTTTCAGGCATTTCCAAAAACAAGCTAAAAGCCGATTCAACAAAGCCAAACTTCCCATACATATTAACAAGAGCATTAATAACCTTCACCTCAAACACCAAACCCAATTTCATTGCACAACAGTGAACATAACAGCCTTCATCACGTGCTTTCGCATATACACAAGCCGAGATAACCGATAAAAAAGTAAACTCATTCAATTTCAATTCTGAATCAGATTTCATTTTACAAAACACACTCAAGCATTCACCAAGCTGTCCAATTTTCGACAACACAGAAACCAAAGAATTCCATGAGACAAAATCCTTCTTTGGCATTTCATCAAACAACAAATATGCATCTTGGGTTGCACCCATTTTAAGGTAACAAGATACCAACTGATCACCAATGAACCCATCACGGTAATCAAGAGATTTGATCACATGGGCATGAATGATTCTGCAAATGGAGATAGATGATGAAGATTTCAGATGAAGAAGTAGAGTAGATAGAAAAGGGTCAAAATGGTGTGTGGAAATGGCATCGATTTGTAGAGAGGTTTGAGAGAGAAGTGAACAATACGTTAGAGGCTTTGGTTGATGTGGTAGGAGCATGCAAGTTTTCAATGTTGCATGGAATAACCTAAACATCTCTAGTTTGAGTAATCAATGAAACCATTGAAATAAACTTTGTTCCTTAAACGAACTAGCAAAATTTGTATTTTTTGTTGAAACAGATATCTTATGCTGTAGAAAAGTGAATAATAGGGATGTCCGGGGTTCGAACTCCGACCCCTGCATATAACAATACATTGTCTTAGGGGTGGGAATATGGCAGACCGCCCGCCAGGGACCTATGACTCGGCCTACTTAAAGTCCGGCTCGGCCTAACTCATTTATTAAATAGGTTAGGCCCAAACTTTTTAAAAAGCTCATTAATTTAAATAAGTCAGGCTAAGACTTATAAAAAAGCCTACTAGGCCTATCAGGCCGGCCCATATATGTGTAATTATATATACTACATTATATAATACACGCGTATTAGCCTCTACAAAATGGATGTTTTATTGGATATACATGCAATATATATATATATATATATATATGTACCGTCATCTTATTCCTTTCACGACACGTGACAGTCCTCCCCGGCCAGCTGGACTTCATTCCCCACGTGCACGCCATGTGGGCGAGATCACGTCCCCGCAGAAACAACTCGGGTAAGGAAAGGGCCCCCGAAAGACACCCAAAGCGGGCTGACCGCGTCAAAACCCGAGATAACGGTCACATTTGAACCCGTCTACCGGGTCTTTCCCACGTTCCCATTGTGGGCCGGGCTCCTCGGACGAAGACCAAGTCACCGCTCCAGGTGGCTGGGGAATCCCGTAAGAACCGCCCTCACTTCCCTAGGCCGGGGGACGTATAAAAGGGGCTATAACGGCTCATAGGACATTCATTCTACAGAAAAAACCCAGAACCAAGCTCTTGAGTTCATCAATTGCTCGAGGGGTTGGTACTATTGTCCTTCTAGCTGGAACAGTTGGCGCCCACCGTGGGGCTACGGTAAAACTAACCTAGCCGCACCTCTGAATCGTTTACACACGACAGTTTAGAGCTTTCTTCTGAAGTCAACAGCCTCTACTACGACTTGGAAGCCTCACCACCCTCTCTTAATCCTGCTTTACATTCGCAGCCGTCAACCCTTATCATCCCTACGATGACGGATGATCACCAAATCAGGTTCTATTTTTCTAAAATTATTCAAGTAGCGATTACTCTATTTTATTTGATTATTCAGATTGATTTCAATTATTGTTTCATATCATCATTATCCATCGAATTCCAATCCTTGTTATTTGTTGTCGCTGCTACGTATTAAATCAACCCAAATCAATTACTTGTTGCATCTCTCTATTTCAATTTCAATTAAATTTCATTGGTGCTGTGTTTGAATTACTACGGGGTATTTAGCTTCATGTTGTTGTACCTGTTTACCTTATTTTAAATTGGGGAATGGATTGCTACTGTTCGGTGCCGTATTCTATATAAATAAATAAATATATATTGATCGTTGCTTGGTGTCTGTTCAGCTTTCGATTTCCATTGCACTGGCGTGACACTGGTTTTGCTTTTAACTAGAGTTCTGAGAATTGCTATTGCTGTCCATATATTTATATCGCCGCTGCTATCATATTATTCTCTTTTTCTGTTGTTCTATTCAATTTAAATTGAGAAGTTATTGATGAATTGTTATTGATGTGCACGTGTGTCGTATTTCCAATTGCTTTTTTGATGGCTGCTGATAAGTGCCTGAAAGTGGTTAAATTGTTCATTTAATTAAGGCACTTATGTTACTTATTTCACAAGTTATCATAGGATAAGCCCATATTTATGGTTCAAATGCTATATTTGTGATCCTATGCCTTACCCCATGTTCTTATTGTAGGAAATTTATGATTGATCATGCTGAGCAAAGAAATGAAGTTTTTATCAAAGCCATCGCTACAAGCGCACGCATCCTCGCTACAAGCGAGGATAGGCAGGGAATTTGAAGGCTTCATCGCTTCAAGCGCCAGTTGCCACGCTTCAAGCGAGCCTAGGCAGGGATTTCCAGAGGTTCATCGCTACAAGCGATGGACTGGTCGCTTCAAGCGACCAAGGGCGGTTTAAGGCTCCATGCTGACGTGGAGGATCCCCATAGGCCAGAAAACTTCCTCGCTACAAGCGACCAGCTCATCGCTTGTAGCGAGCGTGCAAAAATTCAGATATATAAAGCATTTTTGGCTCATTTTCTCATATAATCAGTTGGAGAACTTTGAGAACTTTTTCTTCCAATTGTTAGGATTGCTTTAGTAGTAGTTTAGGACTTAGTAATAAGGGCTAGAAGTAGTGATCTTCAAGGAGCAAAAGGATTGAATTGTGGAAATCCACCAAGGGCTTTGGGAAATCAAGACTTTGGGTCATGATCTTCATCTTTTCTCTTATCTTTTGTATAGTTGTCATGAAAATGAGCAACTAACATCCCTTTGTTGGGATTAGAGGTAATCTTTCTAGCTTTGATGTAATAAATGGTTATGTGAATATATGATTTAGCAATTTAAGTGTTTATGAAGTTATTCTTGCTTTTCACTCTCATGATTGATTCAAATGATATTGACAAATACTTTTGAATCTATGTTTAAGAATAATCTTCTATCAAAATAAGAAAATCTAGAAATGGATTTGGGTTTTGATAATCGCACTAAGTTTCGGATCGTAATGCTTTCGGATCGTTTGATTGATTGGGAAATCGTCGATTAAACGATACGATCGATTTCACGATGTCATTTGGGAAATCAATGATATTGTAGAGCGATACGTGATATTTATGCTAAAACGCTAAATTCATATGCATGATTTATTTATTACATTCTTTGCAAGATTGATGAACTCCAATTTCAACACTTTTATTCTCTATTACTTGTCGTTTTAATTCCCGCATTTACATTATGTTATTTTATGAAACCAATCGTACAAACCCTTAACTCAAAACAATACCGATTGTTGAACGGTTCGAAGTAACGCACCAATCCCTGTGGAGACGATAATTGAAAATACTTACTTTTGTTGTATGAAATACTGCTTCAACAAAATGGCGCCGTTGCCGGGGATTAGTGTTAAATTATTTTGAGCATCGCAATAATTGATAGTGTTTTGAGCTTTTGTATATACCTTGTTAATATTCTTTCATTTCTTTTGTATATTAAACTGTTGGTGCATTAACCCTCTTTGCAATGCAAAGAAAAGTTTCTTGTTAGTTATTTATGTTTCAGATTCTCATTGAAAGAAATCATGACTGATCATCATGATTGTTTCAACTACTATGATCCATACGAGTATGATACCTATCAACAATTTCAACAATATCCGTTCGAAGACGAACAAATGGCAAGAACGGAAAACACTTTGAATTTGTTCATGCAACAATCCATGATCAACATGCAAAATACCAACCAAAGATTGAGAGCATTATCATGCCAATTGGAGATTTTGCGAGTTCAAATGAATTATCTACCAAGAATCATGGAGGTTCAGACCAACAATCAATCCGTTTTGGAATTCGGAGAGATTGTTGAAGACGATATTGATGAGAGTGAGGAAGAGACGTTATTTGAAGGATGTGGTATAAGGACATTAATGGAAGAATTAGAGATACCACACAAGGATGAATTTCCTCAAGCCAGGTCAAATACTGAAGAGGCCAGCATTGTTGATAGAGAAGAAGTGATGGATATTGAGAAGCCGGAACAGTTTCTTGACAAGGAAGAAACTTCTAAGGAAGAGGGGATGAAAGTGAGCAAGGCGGAGCTTGAACTTTTACAAGATTGTGTTTGTTCCTTGCTCAGCTTATTTTGGTTAGGGAGGTTATGGACTCCACATCAGCTGTTCTTCAAGTTCATGGAATTCCTCCCGATGCAAACGAGTACAAAGGCTGATGTGCTTTCCGTCTCGTTTTGGCTACCCTAACGAATCAGGCGTCGAGCTAACGACGTAAAACAAGCGCTTGTTGGGAGGCAACCCAACTTTGTAGGTTTTTTGTTTTTAATTAATATTTTAGTTTTTAACATCCATCCATGCATGTATGGATAGTGGCAAGAACTCAAAATTTTATTTTTCTGTTTCCTGTCATGATCGCTACAGCGACAGACTCATCGCTATAGCGATGAACTTTGCACTACGTCGCTGTAGCGACGTACTTGTCGCTTGTAGCGAGGCCTTCCAAGCTTTGCGCTGTAGCGCCACACCAACGCTTGTAGCGATGGGCTTTTAGCCTGTCGCTGTAGCGACCGGTCGCGCGCTTGTAGCGACCGTAGCAGAAAACTACCATTTACAGTTCCAATGCCACTTAGTCTCCTCCCCTACCTCCCAACCACCATATTTATTGCATTAGCCGTTTTTTATTATTATTTTCGCATCCCTTAAACATCTGTAACATACTCCATTCCATTTACTTTCATTTTTGCATTTGTTCACTGTACTTCTCTGCTTAATCTTGCAATTAAATTCTGAACATCTGTAATCTGCATTCAATCTTCATTCAGGTATGTTGTTCGTACATTTCTGTCTATGTTTGTAGCTTTATACAAGTTTAAATGTGCCAGCATGCGTATTATGAATTTAGGGTTAAGGGTTTCCAATTTTGAACTTAGGACATGCCCTGTTGATTACCCATGATTAGCCATAGTTTAAGCTGTAATAAATGACCTAGAATCACTAGGAAAACTCCCCTTTCATCCTCTTGTTCATAAGATTTGTATTTTGAAAAACCTTTTGTAAAAATTTCAAAATAATTTAGGGTTTTTGAGGATTTAGGAAGTTTAAGTGATTTCTGTTCATTTATACTAGCTTTAGGGTTAATTTCGCATGCTACAAGTAGGTTAGAATGTAGAAAAATCAAAAATTTTGAAAAGGGTCTTCCTCGCTACAGTGCGCTTGTAGCGCAGGAATCCAGCAAAATCTGGGTTCGCTCGCTACAAGCGACCAAACTGTCGCTGTAGCGACGAAACCAGAAAATTGTTTTATTTTTCTTTTCATTTGATCCTAACTTGTACCCTACCTAATTTTTGTCTGTTTTGATCCTTATGTAGGAATGGCACCCAAATCCTCGTCCAAAAGACAAAGGAACGTTGAGAGCTCGTCATCTCGTCCTAGAGCCAACCTTCAACCACATGACGCGAGCCGTTTCTTGAGTTTGAGGAATCAAGAACGCTATGAGGAGCTGAAAACAAGACGAATCTGGTCTGAGAAGCAGTTCCAGATATCAGAAGAGGGAGAATACGGAGGGATAGCAGCCATGATCAATGAAAGGAAATGGGGGATTCTGTGCACGCCACCAAGGAAGATAAATTATGACATCGTGAGGGAATTCTACGCGAATGCGATCCCATCAGACCCATCTGACGAATTTACATGGACTACATACGTGCGAGGGCGCACCATTACCTTTGATCGAATGTCCATCAATGCGTACTTGGGTAAGCCACTGGAGCTTTGTGAAGAGGACAATCCACTAGCACCTACTATGCTATGTGATTTTCATGAGCATCAGAAGAGCGGGCATTGGGATCACGAGCTTATTGCACGAGACATCTTCCAGGAGGGGAAGCACTACGATGTGAGTAAGGCTTCGGGTAAGCCTTTCCGAGCCTTCAGAGAGGATATGACCACTCCGGCTCAGGTAGTCCTTACCCTAATCTTATATAATATCCGGCCAAAATCTCATACCTCTTCTACCACCCTCGACGTTACCCCTCTTCTCCATTATATCCTTACTCAACGTCAGGTTGACGTTGCTAGGCTTATAGCAAATGAGATGAGGGTAGTAGCTGAGAGCGGCATTCTACCCCCGGGCAAACCCAAATGCCCACTGACCTTTCCTGGATTGATTATGGGACTTTGTAGACGGGCTAGGGTACACATGCCAAACCAGGTAGATGAAGAAATTAAGAATCCTATTGATGACAGGTACATCAATAGGTACTGCTCTACCCCCACACCTATTGCCCCACCTTCTTCCTCAGCTGGACCATCCACATCAGCCGGTCCTTCTAGTGCACCACCACCACCACATCATACTAGCCACCCTCAGGGCCCGACCATTCCACCACTTGATTTTTCTAGTTGGGACTCCTCTATGGTGAGCTCTTTTCTGATGGCGCAGAATGCGTCTAATCACCGGGCTCTAACGACTATTCAGAGTCATCTGCATGACAGTGGCCAGAGCGCATGGACGCCAACCTTCTTCTCTGAGCACATAGCTTGGCCTGGGGACAGGCCTTTCTTTCCTGGAGGGGCAGCTGCAGATGATGCTGGTGATGAGGATGCCGGTGATGATGGTGACGACGATGCTGATGTTGATGACGATCTTGGTGATGACTCCTCAGCAGCTACAAATAGAATTGATCGCATGGCAGCAGACCTGATGGATTCTGAGGATTATGATTCAGACTGAGCTGCAGATTTTGTTTTATCATTTCTTTCATTTTATTTATTAAGCTTTGTACTTTTATAACATTGTTCATGCTACGTACTTTATTTTGATTATGCTTTTGTACCATGGATGATGTTACGTTATGTTATTTTGGTTTATGTTATTTTATTTTAGTTATTACATGTTTAATATATATATTATGCTTTTTGTATGTTTTGTTATTTAATTTTGGTTTAAATTTTTTGAAAATATCCCAACAATTTGGAAAGAAAGATTCAAAAGCCAGTGCTTGAGCTTAGAATCATTTGAGTGATAATGATAGAATGAGTGTTAAAGCGCGCAGCTAAGGTACTCGTTTTCTTGTTTTTCTAGGTATATTCTTGAATGTGAATAAGTTCTTTACACACAAGTTAATTTATTCAGTTTTAAGCAAGCATTTGTTTAGTTTTGAACCAATATAGAACTAGCCAAAATGTGAGGAATCCTCAACCATTGTATATATATGCAGGAGATCAACATTTCGTGTTTAACTCAGTTATTTTATGTTAAATCTGTTGTTGTTTTAATTTGTATAAAAGCATTGAAGTGATCAAGGCAATTTTTTTGAAATTGAGTGAAATACTTGACCAAATAAACCTACCCTGTGAGATGTGTGAGTATCTGTTAACCCATCTGAGCCTATTGAATCAGAATTGTTAACTGTGGACTGTCAATTTTAATAAGCTAAATTGCTTATTTAAATTGCCGGAGTTTGTAAAAAAATTCAGTTCATAGTTAACTCTTTATTGAATTCTGATAGTTGTTTTCTTGTGAACCCTTATCCATCGTTTTTATTGACCTTTGCCATAATGATAAAGGAACATTCGATTAGGGTGTCATTGAAATAAGTTGGGGAGAAAGGGAGGTTATGTTTATGTCAATGTAATGGTGAATGTGATAATTGATCTTGACAACAAGAAAAGAAAAAGAAAAGAAAAGAAAAAAAAGAAAGAAAAGCAAACCAAGAAAAACAAAAGAGAAAAAAATGAAAAGGTTTGCAATAATTCAAAGAAAAAGTTGTCAAGATCAATCAAGAATAGAAAAGTATGAAATTCACCAAGTGTTGTATTGGAAAAAGAAGGAAGTTTGTAATTAGATTGAATGTTCCTTTTGCTTGGCCATTTGAATTCAAATATCCCACATATGACAATTCTTTTGTAACCTAGCCCAATTACAACCCTTAAAGACCTTTTGATCAATGCCTTTTATGCTTTTAGAAATGATAATTAGATGGACACATAATTTAATTGGAATGTTATCATGTTTGTTGGATGAGTGTTCATATCCTCACAATGGATTTCAAATTGTTCATATACTTTATTTAGAAGTGTGTTAGGTTTGGTTCAATTTTAAACATGTTGCTTGTTAAGAATTGTGTGATTAGATGCTTTGTGTTTAGAACTAGTTCACATTTATTGTATGTATCTCGTTTAATGAGAAACTTAACCCTAGTTTGCACAATCACGTTGAATCATTCATCTGACGCTTTTGCTTCAAACTTTTAATTCTTTTGCATTCTTGCTCAAAGCCATGGTTAAAGCTTGTTTCCTTATTTGTTGTGTCCTTTGTTTGAGGACAAACAAAGATTTAAGTTGGGGAGTGTGATAAGTGCCTGAAAGTGGTTAAATTGTTCATTTAATTAAGGCATTTATGTTACTTATTTCACAAGTTATCATAGGATAAGCCCATATTTATGGTTCAAATGCTATATTTGTGATCCTATGCCTTACCCCATGTTCTTATTGTAGGAAATTTATGATTGATCATGCTGAGTAAAGAAATGAAGTTTTTATCAAAGCCATCGCTACAAGCGCACGCATCCTCGCTACAAGCGAGGATAGGCAGGGAATATGAAGGCTTCATCGCTTCAAGCGCCAGTTGCCACGCTTCAAGCGAGCCTAGGCAGGGATTTCCAGAGGTTCATCGCTACAAGCGATGGACTGGTCGCTTCAAGCGACCAAGGGCGGTTTAAGGCTCCATGCTGACGTGGAGGATCCCCATTGGCCAGAAAACTTCCTCGCTACAAGCGACCAGCTCATCGCTTGTAGCGAGCGTGCAAAAATTCAGATATATAAAGCATTTTTGGCTCATTTTCTCATATAATCAGTTGGAGAACTTTGAGAACTTTTTCTTCCAATTGTTAGGATTGCTTTAGTAGTAGTTTAGGACTTAGTAATAAGGGCTAGAAGTAGTGATCTTCAAGGAGCAAAAGGATTGAATTGTGGAAATCCACCAAGGGCTTTGGGAAATCAAGACTTTGGGTCATGATCTTCATCTTTTCTCTTATCTTTTGTATAGTTGTCATGAAAATGAGCAACTAACATCCCTTTGTTGGGATTAGAGGTAATCTTTCTAGCTTTGATGTAATAAATGGTTATGTGAATATATGATTTAGCAATTTAAGTGTTTATGAAGTTATTCTTGCTTTTCACTCTCATGATTGATTCAAATGATATTGACAAATACTTTTGAATCTATGTTTAAGAATAATCTTCTATCAAAATAAGAAAATCTAGAAATGGATTTGGGTTTTGATAATCGCACTAAGTTTCGGATCGTAATGCTTTCAGATCGTTTGATTGATTGGGAAATCGTCGATTAAACGATACGATCGATTTCACGATGTCATTTGGGAAATCAATGATATTGTAGAGCGATACGTGATATTTATGCTAAAACGCTAAATTCATATGCATGATTTATTTATTACATTCTTTGCAAGATTGATGAACTCCAATTTCAACACTTTTATTCCCTATTACTTGTCGTTTTAATTCCCGCATTTACATTCTGTTATTTTATGAAACCAATCGTACAAACCCTTAACTCAAAACAATACCGATTGTTGAACGGTTCGAAGTAACGCACCAATCCCTGTGGAGACGATAATTGAAAATACTTACTTTTGTTGTATGAAATACTGCTTCAACAGCTGCGCCTCTTTACTTGATTTCCAATTGAAAACCACTTGTTGTTTTGCGATTGCTATTCCTGCTATATGATTCCATATTTTGGTGTTTATTATTGCTGCTATGCGATTCGATTCATGTTACTACTGTTAATTCCTCTACTGTCGCAGCCGCGATTTGAAATTAAAGTACCCGTCGGTTAACAGGAGAAGTGGTATAATGTTTATAGTAAAATATATGTACTTGTTTGTTAATTGATTCCGATATTTATCTCTTTGATTTCATTTTACTTCTATGAAGATTTTATTTTGAAAAAAAAGCAGTATAACACGAAAACGGAGTATATACATACTTCGGATCTAGTTGAGAGCTATGGAAGATCCGACCAACAGAGTTTGACGCCATCATAGTCATCCTTATGCGTAGGCGGAAAACGCCAACGACGCCATGGAAGAACGCTCTACTCTCCAGAGAACACCGTACAGTCGGAACGACGACATTTAAAGAAGATCGTCCAGATAAATCATGTCCATGATGCAAACAAGCTCGCCAGAGGCACGACTAAGAAAGAATTCACCAAACAGCGCGCCAGAAATAAACCATGGAAAGATAATGCATAAGGAAGCAACGACCCCACCATTAACAACATGCAGATGAAACACGACGTTATCTTAACCTTTCTTGGCTTTTGAGATTTGTTTTGCAGGAAAGAATAGATAAAAAGGGCGACTACATGAAGACATATCATCTAAAAGGCGGTAAGACCCATGCGGCAGTAAGACCTATCAATTAAAGGCGATAAGACCCCTGTGGCGCTAAGACCTACAACTTAAGGCGATAAGACCCCTGCGGCACTAAGACCTACAACTTAAGGCGGTAAGGCCCCTGCGGCAGTAAGACCTATCACTTAAAGGCGATAAGACCCCTGTGGCGCTAAGACCTACAGCTTAAGGCGATAAGACCCCTGCGGCACTAAGTTCTACAACTTAAGGCGATAAGACCCCTGTGGCGCTAAGACCTATCACTAAAAGGCGATGCCCTACCACAATAAAATGACTTTAGGTCTTTAAAAAGACTTGGTTAAAATTCCACTAAGTTCCTTGATTAAGTTCAAATATCACGCCCTAGGGAGCATAAACACTGTACAAGTTCTCTAAAGTGGTCTGTCGAGGTAGCGCAACATCACGCCATAGGGAGTTCGGGATTGAAACAGTGCTCAGAGTGAAGACACTCCACCTAAGCTCTCGCCTGCTAAATTTCGTGATAAAAGTAAATGTGTAAAAAGCATTCCACTGAGATTGCCATTCAGCTTAAATAGCCCATGAATCGCTCGCTCAAAGGCGTTATCATTAAAAGGAACAGTGTTGGACTAAGATTAAGAGTTCAGGTCGAATAAACGGCGGAATAGAAGTGCGCGAAGTTGAATGCTTTTGTGTACCGCCAACTTGTGGGCGACATCGGTGTGACAACATTTGCATCAATCACTTCGCCTCTTTTGAGCCTCGTGCTTGGGGGGCAGTGTACCGCCAACTTCTTGGCGACATCGGTCTTGGCGATATATAATCAATCACTTCGCCTCGTGGGCGAGCAACCACCGAAGCAATCAGCAGGTCGCCAATTCTCACTACAGGCTGATATTCATGTCGCCATATGTCGGACACTCACTCAAGCATCTTGCGATCGCCCACGATGTCAAAACCGGGCATCTCGTAAATCACTTCGCCTCTTCGAGACTTGTGCTTGGGGGGCTGTGTACCATCATCTTATTCCTTTCAGGACACGTGGCAGTCCTCCCCGGCCAGCTGGACTTCATTCCCCACGTGCACGCCATGTGGGCGAGATCACGTCCCCGCAGAAACAACTCGTGTAAGGAAAGGGCCCCCGAAAGACACCCAAAGCGGGCTGACCGCATCAAAACCCGAGCTAACGATCACATTTGAACCCGTCTACCGGGTCTTTCCCACGTTCCCATTGTGGGCCGGGCTCCTCGGACGAAGACCAAGTCACCGCTCCAGGTGGCTGGGGAATCCCGTAAGAACCGCCCTCACTTCCCTAGGCCGGGGGACGTATAAAAGGGGCTATAACGGCTCATAGGACATTCATTCTACAGAAAAAACCCAGAACCAAGCTCTTGAGTTCATCAATTGCTCGAAGGGTTGGTACTATTGTCCTTCTAGTTGGAACAATATATATATATATATATAGCGGGCATATAACATGAAAATGATATTTATATGTGAGAATAGTATGAATAAAGTGTAGCCATCAGATTAAAAAGGAAGGGTTGAGATTAAAAGATGGGTTAAGTGAGTTGTTGTATCCAATCTCTAACTTATCATTCTCAATTTCTCATTCATGCGTTCTCCTCTTTTTCCTTCAACGTTTCCTATTCTCCCTTCCCATTTGACTCTTCTTCCCCTCACCTTCCACCACCAATTCCGACGACTCCAACCTTCCACCACCAAGGAGATGACGTCGTCGCCGCTTCACCCCCCACCAGTTCTGCCGTCACTTCTTTCCCCCACCATCGACGTCGTCGCCGCTTTCCCCTCCCCCACCAGTTTTGCCGTCACTTCTTTCCCCCGCCATCAACGTCGTCGCCGCTTTCCCCTCCCCCACTAGTTCGGCCGTTACTTCTTTCCCCCGCCATCGTCGCCGTTTTCCCCTCACCGTCAGTTCCGCCGCTTTCCCCTCCCCCACCAACATTAAATTTTTAGATTTATTAATCGGTTCTTTCCCAAAAAAAAAGATAATAATGGGTTGTGTTGAATAGAGGAATGAATTGATTTGTGTTGTAATTAGAGGAAGGAGATGAGTGATTCTGGAGAAGAATTTGAGGGGGAAGAAGAGTCAAACAGGAAGGGAGAATATGAAACGTTGAAGGAAAAAGAGGAGATCGCGTGAATGAGAAATTGAGAATGATAAGTTAGAGATTGAATACAACAACTCACTTAACCCATCTTTTAATCTCAGCCATTCCTTTTTAATCTGATGGCTACACTTTATTCCTACTATTCTCACATATAAATATCATTCACATGTGATATGCCCCATATATATATATATATATATATATATATATATATATATATATATATATGCTAATAAAGTTGGGGAAAATGGATGTACATGCTTTACAAAATTTTATTGACTTATTAGCATTTTAAAACAAAATTAATTATTAGCCTTTTATAAATAGGTCAAATGTTATATTTAAAATTGTTGGTACAAATTAGGCTTTTAGACAGGCTAATAGGCCAGGCCGGACTTTTAAAAAGGTCAGGTCAGACTTAAAATAAAGCCTTTGACATGCTAATAGGCCAGACTTAGGCTTTAGTTTTTTCAACTAGGCCCGACCTATTTAAGCAAAGCCCAGCTCGGCCCGGCCTATTCCCACCCCTTGTTCTTGTCAACTAAGCTATTTTCACGGGGGCATTCGAATGTTATACTTATTGGGTAACGAATGAATATGTTTTTTCGTCCATGAATTTTCATTAATGGATCTATTTCATCTTTAGATTAATCAAAATAATTAGAACGTCATAGCGTTTAATTAGTTTAGTCCCAAAAGTTTCACTGTTAACGGTGTTGACCTGTCATATTAACGTGTGACTTAGAGTTTCAAGTACGCTTCCACATGTACATGGACAAATTTGATCAAAATTTTTGGAAAGTGATTTTTTTTCACAAGGACTATTTTGATAAAAAAATGAAGTAAATTTTAATAAATTTGTCCAAATGAAGCGAATTCGTCGTTTAATTATATTTTCACCCCACACACCCAAAATTTCCATTTTCTCACCATCCCTTTCACCAACCACTGAATCTTATGACCTTTACCCCTCACCCACATCATTTCTCTGACCTCCTCTACTAATCAGTATCTGTAATCATTGATTACAGTGGAATTCTTTTCAGTGACTCTGCTCGTGGATTAGTCAGCACATTGTTGGATACCACGTTAAATCTTGTGTCATTTTTTCATTTTGTCTTTTACTATTATTGTCATTATTCTCGTGTCCCGTTATAACACAAACTTTACCTGGTCCAATGGGACAAGAGGGAAACATCACACTCAAAGAAGACTTTATAGAGCAATTTGTAATCAAGACTGGTTCAATGCTCGCAACATGGTAACTATCTCCACTCTTACAAAGCTGAGATATGGCCACTATCCTATCCTACTTGAATTTAAGAAGGATGAAATTTATAACACCCTGAACCCCGAGACTAATATTTAAATAATAAATCATACGATTAATCAACATCAATGCAGGCGACCAAAAAAACCACTGGAGGGTAAGATATATGTTCAACATAAAGGATCAATAAACGCATGTAAGTTCAGGCAAAACAACAACATCATATAAGCATGCTTCATACAAAGCCTGGTTACAAACATCAACATTTATATCACAGTTATATTCCATTAACAGCTTGGTTACATCAACATTTTAAGGCAAGATTTACAAATCATACATAGCATATCCTCATCAATAAATAATCATCAACTCAACTATAAGTCATTCGCATCTCATCAATAAATAATTATCAACTCAACTATAAGTCATTCACATCTCATCAATAAATAATTATCAACTCATTTATAAGTCATTCACATCTCATCAATAAATAATCATTAACTCAACTATAAGTCATACACATCCCATCAACATCATCAATTACACAGTTACCAAGTAGATGCACAAGTTCACATTAAAACATTGTCATATATGACTCATCATGTTCATGCAACGCACCTAACACGACTCTACATGCATGTGGTACCAAATTTTGGATATTAGAGGTCTGTTACTGAGTGATCCCACGACATGTTGGATTATCAAATCTCTCGGCATGTTGGTTTGTTCAGAGGTATATTAATGAACTCCCTCGACATGTTATCATCAATTCACAACTCGACTCGACAATGCATCCATCATGTTGTTATATAATTCACTCTATCATATAACATATCTCCACATCAACACCATTACATTATCAAATCGGCACATCCATACATTACAAGTCATGTTATCATCACAACGTCATTTCATCACATCAATCACACCACAACTATCAATACATCATCAATTCACCACATTCATCATGTTTAATCATCAACATATCATAATCATCATAACGTCATACTTTCACTTTATCCTATTTCCATAGTTCACAATCCATGTTTAATAAAACTAAGTTCATTAACCTAGAACCAAATATTTCATCACCATATCACATGCTCATCATGTTTTCATCATCATTCATGCTTCATTAGTTAGTTAACAAGTTCACATTCAACTCCCGGCTCATTTAAAGATAATTCATAAGTTCATTTCACATCTTTCCATTCATAAGTTATCCTTAATCATACACCATGTTAATCAACCATATTCATCATAATTAAAAACCTACTAATCAAGTTTAAGGGTTTGGGACCCAAACACATGCCTTATGAACCTTTAAAAACAATAAAAATGAAGTTTCGGGCTACAGTAAAAAATGCACGGTCGTGCGCTACTCACGCACGGTCGTGCGACCCTGTGCTGAGAGAAACTCACGGTCCGTGCGTATAGGGTGCACGGTCGTGCACATCACATAGACCAGAAAAGCTGAATTTTTTGTTTCGGCGCGGAAAAATCTCATTTAATGACATCCTTCGATCCCAAACACACCAAACTCGATTCAGATCATTAATCCAACATTAACTAATCAATTAAACCTCACTCTTCACCTTAAACAGCTTAATTAAACTCAAATCCATCATTAATCATCATGATTCAATCTTAACTCAATTAATCTTCTCAAAACTCA
The DNA here is from genome assembly GCA_018208015.1 of Medicago ruthenica. Lineage (NCBI taxonomy): Eukaryota > Viridiplantae > Streptophyta > Magnoliopsida > Fabales > Fabaceae > Medicago > Medicago ruthenica. The sequence continues at coordinate 7,640,136 of CM031373.1, forward strand.
TTTTGTCAAAACAACTCAACATCAAACATAGCACAACAACAACAACAACTTTTCTTCACTTTATCATAATCACAATTATTCATTTCAATTATCATAACAACAACTTAATCATTTTCATCCAATTAATCATATTCACCAAGAACATAGCAACAACAACGTAAACCACAACTTAATCAACATAATCTCATGAATTCTCAAACAAAACATATACCCATGATCAAAATCACTTAACAAACCACAATCATCATCAATTATCATGTTCTTCACCAATTTCATCAAAATTCACAAAGTTACCAAATCACTATAACCAAACATGAATTTTGACACATAAACAACATGAATTCATCAATTTCACATACTCAAATTAACCACAATAATTAGAGTACGAAATTACCACATAATCATTATCAATTATCATGAAATTAAACACCTAATTAAAAACACCTAAACTACCCAATTGCTTATAAACCCTATATGGTGAAACTAATATTCCCTCTTACCTCAAATTTTCACTCTAATAAGCTCTTCTAGGTTGATTCTCCCTTTTCCCTTTGTGCTCTTGAGCTCCTCTTCACTTTCTCTCGAAGCATCTTCCTCTTTCTCTATTCTCTCTCTAGCCTCTCAAAAGTTTTGTCACAAATGAGTCAACCCTAATTTCTCTACAACACACACTACTCTTTATATATGATGGGTTTGAGTCTCTCACACTAATGAGCTTAGTCACTTCGCATTCTCATAAATGATTCTCTACACTTTTACTTCACTTAAACCTCTCATTTTACTTTTACACCACTATCCTCTAAATTCTCCAATTTCTAATTTCTAACACATTCACAAAAATACCCTTTACTCATAAATGACTAAAATACCCTCAATCACTTAAAATCCACTAACCCACCAATTCTCAATAAAATAAACAATTAGCTGATATAATAAATAAATAATAATAATAAATAAATCTAATACTAAAAATCTGGTTGTTACAACTCTCCCCCACTTTAAGATTTATGCAAATTTTTAAGGAAATGATTAATTGTGTTGATTTAAATGGTAAAATTAGTATCATTTATTAAAATATCCTTATTAATTGTAGTTAGCGGAGTAATTAAGTTTGATGAAATTCAATAAATAATGGTATAATAGTGGAAAAAAAATAAAAGCTATTGGTATTCTAAAGTGACAATTATTTCGAGACTGAGAAAAAAATGTTAAAGACACAATTATTTTGAGACAGGTGAAGTATTTTTCTTCATCTCAAATTATTTGTCCCTTCCATAATATCAATACAACGTTCATTATTTTTTTCCACAAACACGCCCCTATTCATTGCATTTCAATCATCTACTTCCTCCGTCCCTTTTTATAAGATTACTTTACAAAAAAAAAATTGTCCCTAAATATAAGACTATCTACAAATTTCTAGATGCATTTATTACTCTTTTTCCAAATACACCCCTCATTAAAATTATCAATACACCTTGAAATATGAAAAGTTAACGTTAAATATCTCTATAGACAAATGGTAATTTGGTAATAGCAACATACATTTATGACAAATTTATTACTTCAAACATTTTTCTTAATACCTGCGATTTTTGTAAACTATTCCAATATAAAGGGACGGAGGGAGTACATACTTCACTCACTATAATTAATAAGGGTGTTTTAATAAATAAAACACATTTTATCATTGAAATCAACACTACTAATAATTTTCTTAATAACGGTGTAAAATTCAAAAGAGACGCCTAATTTGAGATGAGGGGTACCACACAACACAACAAGTCTTGTACTATTATAAAATTGGGTCTTACTAACGAGTACCTCAGACCACTCTTTAAATATTCTAAAATTCAAAATATTTTTTAAAAAAGTCAAACATTTTAATTTTCGATGCATTAAATACATGAATTTCCATAAAAACTTAATTTTTAAAGTTTTTAAAGAGTGTTCTAGAGCACTTGTTATCATTTTTCTATAAAATTTCACTATTTGAAAATAGAGAATGCATTTTCGAGGATAGTTGTACTCCCTCCGTCCCTTTTTATAGGAGTAGTTTACAAAAATCATGTGTATTAAGAAAAGTTGTTGGAGCAATAAAGTTATCACAAATGTGTGTGACTATTACTAGATTACCCTCAATTAAATATATATTTAATGTTAACTTTCATATACCAAGACAAATTGGTAGTATCAATAAGGGGTATATTTGGAAAAAGAATAATCAATGCATCTAGAAATTTGTACATGATTTTATATTTAGGAACAATTTTTTTTTGTAAACTACTCCTATAAAAAGGGAACGGAGGGAGTAATTGATTACAGAGCATCACAATAATCCTTATTGGCTACTGCATAGGTCCACATGAGAGAGGTCCACTGAAAATGAGGGTGCCAGAGAAATGAAGGGTCCATGTCCTTATTTTTGCTAGGAAACGATTGGACCATATTTATGGTATGTGCTTGGTAGAGTAAATAAAGACATATGCATGGTTGGGAGGTGATAGTGCATCCCTCATTTACTTCTAAGATATGCATTTATTTCTACTTTATTTTACATGTTATGTGGACTTGAATAACAAGCACATAAAGACCTGGCTCATAGCTAATGCATATGGCAGTATCATGTGCCCCCCAAGTAGTAGTTGGCTTGTATTATTGTTCTCTTAATTTCACTATTCTTTTTTCTGCATTTGAGTGGATTCAAAGTGGAAAAATTGTATCAACCCTTTCTAGTCTTTGAGGGAAATTGCCTCAAAAGAACAAAAACTGTATCAATCCTTTCTGGCCTTTGAAGACAGCTATATTTAGATATCTAATTATACACGCCCTTAAGTAGATTATCCTATAGATTATCCTATATTTAAATCATGGGATGATATTTATAACAAAACAACAAATATCTAACCCATAGTGGCCCCCTAATACACTGCTGGAAACTCTATCTTAACACAGAATGTGTGTATATAAAGTTGTTGAAGTATTTACATTTAGTGCAAGTAACAATTTTGAGATAAGATGGAAATATGAATGTTGACCAACATTAAAGTAAAAAAGTTTATATATTTGTTGTCTTACTATTTTTGTGAAGATTTGGAATCTAAACTATTTGTAAAGTTGGCTTTAATAATGTCATAATCTCCTCTAATATTGTAGACCGACACAATAAAAGTTTCTCTTAGAAAATGTCACAAATCTAATTCAAGTTATCCATTAAAAACATTCAAACCCGAAGTGATAACAAATTTAAATCAAACACTTTGAATTGAATAGGTAGAGTCATAATAGGATCATTATCCAAATTCAAATATTTTATATTAGGAAGCTCACATGCAAAACAGGAACATTTTCAGTACAAAGCTTTAACCTATCCACAATTAAACATAAATTCTTTCCTTCAAGGCCATATTATGATGCCATGCAAAGTGCATTCAAATTGCCTATGCTCCTTTCAACAATCTTCTTTTTGTCATTTCAACTTTATCACTACAATATATCATATTACATCACTTAATAAAACCAAAACTATTACATAAAAAAATATATCACACTTTATCTTCATTAATTCGTAGCTAGCAGTATATCATAAACGAATCGGTAATCCACTTATTTCGAGTAATGGGTAACCCACATGTTCTTGGATGGATCTGTAGACGAGTTGACAATCATCATCTAAAACTTTGATAGAAGTGCGAGATATGACCCACATTATTAGCAAGTCTTCAAAGGGTTTCCACACAAACAATCATTATTACTGAACGACGTCGCATCAAGATGATCAAAAGGTGAACCTACACCCAAAGGTATGGAACCACACAAATGGTTATGACTAAGATCCAAATGCCCGATATACTTGGCCGACGACAACGAACTGGGTACCCGCCCGTTCAAATTATTAAACGACATATCCAAAACCATGAAATACGAATTCGGACAAAAAACATCGGGTATGGTACCCGAAAACCCGTTTCGACTCAAATTCAATATCCCCAAACCCGAATTACTCAACAAACTCGAAGGTATTTGACCTGAAAGCGAGTTACTATCCAAATTCAAAGTCGAAAGAACCGGCATTTTGCCTAGTTCATAAGGAACCGAACCAGTTAGCCGGTTCATCGACAAATCCAAATCAGCAAGCCGGTAAATTTTCGTAACTGAAACAGGAATCGAACCGGTTAATTGATTCCGGTTCAACAACGCACGGCTTAACATTTGAAGATTTCCAAAATTAACCGGAATCGAACCGGTTAAACTGTTGCTGCTTAAATCAAGGTGCTTAAGAGAACATAGTTCAACCACTGATGTTGGAATCTCGCCAGAGATTGAATTCTCGGCGAGGTTCAGAACAGTCAGTCGTTGTAAGTTTCCAATGTTTGCCGGAATTTTTCCGGTGATCTGGTTTCCGATAAGATCCAAAATGCGGAGATTGGAGAGAGAAGTTACACATTGTGGAATCTCACCGGTGTTGGCTTTCCAATCGGCGAGGATGAAAGAAGTGAGGCTGTCAATTTTACAAATCTCCGGTGAGATTTTTCCGATCATGTAACCGGATTTACCGGATTTAGAGATGATTGGATCTTCTGACTCGCCTCGGAGGTTGATGTCGGTGACACGGCCGGTGGTGGAGTCGCAACTAACGCCGTACCAGTTTACGCAGCAGTTTTCGCCAGACCATGTGTTGAAGATGCCGTGGTAGGGTTCTTTGAGGGATGCTTTGAAGGATAAGAGTGCGGTTCTGTCTGACGGAGAACAACCTTGTACGGTGAGGATGACGGTGGCGAGAAAAACGGTTACGACGGAGATTGTGAATGAAGAAGCCATTGGGTTAGGGAGTGTTATGTGATTTTGTTGGGGTTTGCATGGGTTTATATATATGGGGTGAGTGACGAAATTGCCCCTTATGTGGGTGTTATTGCGCTCTGTGTTTTACTGTCATTAACCACGTGGTGTTGCCGGTGCTTGACATGATGGGGTAACATTTTTAATATGACGTTACTTTTTTAAAATTTCAATCATTTTTTTGGTAAAATTTTTAAAATTTTACTCTGTTCTTTATTTTTTATAAGTTAATTTTGCACGTTAATTTTTTTGTGCGGTAACACTCACATCTTTAGAAAAGAGACCCTGATAATTTGAAGTTCGGTCATTAGGTAAATATAGTATAATATAGTATGACGTTTCTTAAAAAAAAGATAAGTATATGATATGACATTGGCAAAGAATTGTTAATTAAACTCGTACTCTATTGAATAATTTGTCATTTGATAAAGTCCATTAAACATTTGAGTTCAATTATTGCGCGTTAATTTTCTACTTTGATGAAAGTTAGTTAATAATCTCTTGTCATTAAAAAACTTGTCATGCGTGAAAATACATATTTCATCCAGTCTTAATTATAAGCAAAAGTTTCCTTTATAGATTCATTCAATAATTAATGTAATTGGTATATAATAGAGACCAAATACATTTGTGATTGAGTGTATCTAAAAAGTGAGATTTTGCTTATAATTAAGACCGGAAGGAGTAATCTACGAATTGTAGCGTCGATGTAATCGCACATCTACTTTTCATCCACCTCCAAAACAAACAATCACTAATTCTGATATTACGAATGAAGTTTTTGTTACTAAAATTACTTATTTAGTATCGATCTGACATGATAAGAAGGATGACGTTCGTCAAGCAGGTTGCGATGTGAGTTGAGGATACTTGCAAGTACTTTGATGCTCAAGCCAGTAAGAAAGCAAAAAACGAGAGGTTGTTAGAATGGAAGGTATGGTACCTTTTATTAGTGAGCGCACAAAGCTATTGGATCATTGATGGAGAAGTGGTTACATTCGGCGTCCAACAATAGTTTTGGTAGCGTCCGTTAGGAGTCGTTCGTTACAGGATCCATCGATCCGATTTTGACTGTTGAGGCGCTTTTGAAAGGATTTGAATTCCGATGGTTGCGCTTGTTGTTCTATATTTGAGCTTTATACGGAGAAGAGTTTATTGGGTTAAAGATGTATTTGAGTCTTTTCCCCATATAGAACTGTCAAGCATAGGATTCTAAGTAGTCCATAACAAATATCTATTTAAGAAATTACATACAAAGTATCAATAAGGTTGCTATGATTAATAATGCATGTAATATAAGATGGGAGATTAGCTTAACGTTTTATAAAACTGTGTTAGCAAGTTGACCTATCCTTGCAAAATGAGGAGAAAGTTGAATAATCAAAATGAGGGGTCATATCAAGTGAGAATGAATATGTTATGTGAGAATGATAGGAATATTTGTCGACCATTGGATTAATTTAGATGGTTGGGATTAGAAACTCCAATTTAGACTACACATGTAGAGTATTTTTTTTTATTAACCCATTTTTTTGTTCATTTTCTTCGCTTCGCTCTCCATCATCTGCAATTTAGATGGAAGGCCAACGTCTGCAATTTGCATTTCTCTCCATTGACTTGTTTTTCTTTTGATTCAGAAAGATCTAAAATAAATATTATGTAATAAAACAGAAGAAAAAAATGAAATAAAAGAACCAATCAAAGACGAAGAAGAATGTGAAAACCAGATCTGGTCTTGCCGCCTCTCGTCGCCTGGCCGAGATCAAAAAACATCTCCTCAACCGTCCATGTTGTAGTTCCGCCGGATTCGCCATTATCGTCGCACAACTCGAGTTTGAAGAGAGGCGCGAGAGTGAAAGAGACAGCTTGGGAGAGAGTGATGTGAGATCGAGAGAGACAATGAACATTACCGTTTTGCTTTGTTGGACTTGATTGAAGTGTGTAACAGATTCACAATAGCAATTGTAGATGATGGTAAGGTTGGAGAAGATGAATGGGTTCATGAGAACCAATCGTGTATGGTGAGGTACATGTGATGTTTAAAATAAGGCTTTTAATCACATCCATCTATTTTAATCCAAATGTTGATATCTGTTCTTATCATTCTCACATAAAAGTCTTATTCTCACTTGATATGCCCCCTTACATACAAAGTATCAATAAGGTTGCTATGATTAATAATGCATGTAATATAAGATGGGAGATTAGCTTAACGTTTTATAAAACTGTGTTAGCAAGTTGACCTATCCTTGCAAAATGAGGGAGAAAGTTGAATAATTAAAAGTAGAATTTGTTTTGTATTTCATTAGTAAATTTTTGAAAAACTGGTATTGAAAGGATTGATTTTTTTCTTTTTACAGACAAAGTTAAATAATGTTAAACTCACTATTTTATGTGAGAATCAATTTTTTAAATTGTGAGACAATATTGATTGCACCAAAAACAAAGTGGATTTGTAAAAATAATGTTAAAATTTCTCTCTATATGTGACCCACACGTCATGTGACTTTTTTTTTTTTTGGGTTGATAGATCTGACTTATATAGTTGTACTAAAACAAAGATGTGACTTATATAGATTCAATATCTGTGTAACACTAACACCTATTATCAAAAAATATCTATGCAACACATTTGAGAGAGGGGCGGAGATTTCTATTTTGTCTAATCACGTTAGTTGAGGATATCTATGCAAAACATTCAAGTTTGGGAATAGGCATGGCAACAAAATCCGTATTTGTAGATACTCGCACGAACCAAACTAAATTTGACAGGTTTTTCTCAAATTGACTGGGTTTGGGTTTGGGTTTGGATATGGGTTTTTTCGGATTTCAAAACACAGGTACGGGACGGGTAACATGAATATATGTACTCACCCCAAACTCATACACAAACCCGTCTTAAATGTAGAAAATCAATTTATTATCTTTTTTATATAAATAGAAACTCAAACCCTAAATCATTTTGCACATACAGTCAGAGTCTCGGTCTGTCAGACGACGCTCACTTCTATGATTTCTCTCTCTTCACCTTCCACATTACACACCCTCGTTCTCTCTCTTCTCCATCACGATAGTCATTGATCGCCCTTATCTCTTTGTTGGATAATAATGTATTAGAACATTGTGTCAGGGGCTAGAAAATACTTCTTTTTTTATTGAAATTTTTTTTATGCACTGCGGGGATGCAGATGTGGCGGGGATACCCGAACCCTTCTGGGACGGGGATGAGATTCGATTTCTTATCCCTGTTGGATATGTATAGGGTAATGGGTAAGTATTTCGGAGTAGGGTATGGAGATGGAAAATGTAAAACCCGTCCCCATCCCGCCTCATTGCCATGCATATTTGTGAATATATTATGTACTCTCTTCGTTGTTATATATAAACCATTTTTTTTTCACATTTCTTAGGAAAAATTGTTGATGAAATTAATGTGTGTATGTTGTGTGTGAATATTATTAAATTGTCATTTGTTTATATGTGTATTAAATTTGACTTTTTATATTTCAAGATAAGTTAGTAGTATTAATTAAGAGTATGTTTAGAAAAAAATAATAAATGCACCTACTAATTTATATAAAAGCTTATATTCATAGACAACACTTCTTAAAAATCTTTAAGAAGTGTCTTCAAGACACTCGTTAACGAGACCCAAAATAAAATAGTCTAATCAAGTGGATTCTTAATCTTATAAAATTTTGAAACACATGAAAGATACGGGCTGATCTTGAAATTTTTACAAACTGTCACAAAATTTATTTCTATCATCATATTCGATGTTGTGGAACTTTACATTGGCATCACTGAAAAAGATATTCTTTTTAGGTGACAACTTGGGTACCCATCAATAAAAGGTGGGTAACACAACCCATGTTGAGTTGGCACCAATCAAAATTATTTGTTTGTTTTCTATTATTTTTAATGTTATATAAATACATTGTTTTGATTGATCCAACTCAACATGGGTAGTATTACCCACCTTTTATTAATGGGTAAACAAGAATTTCCCTTCTTTTTAGGAGACTTCACAAAAAAAGTTGTCATTATAACGTGTTCAGATTATTATTGTTCAGACAAAAAAAAATTATTACTTTATCAGTCCCTTTTTAAGTGTTTTTTTTGTAAAAAAGTTTTATTTTTATTTAATTATTACTTTTAAAATTCAATACAATATTAAATATTATTTTACCAATATTATTTCTAGTTATTTATTACAGAGACAAAATATATGGAACAAGATATTAAATGAATGAGACTATTATTGAAAAGAGATAAATTATTGTATAAAAAATGGTAACATTTATTGATTGTCTTGATTTGTGTAAAATGTCAAAATGTGATAATTAAAAAGAAATGAGATAGTATTATTCAGCAATAGAATAAACTTGCATCTTGGATCCATATTGCCTGACTTTGTGGCACCAAAGCCAGGGTGACTTTCAACGTTATGACTTTCAACATTACTCGACCATGAGATCAATCTTAAGAATTAAATAGTGTGTCATGTGTCATTTATTTTAAAAAGGGTAATAGTCATTTTGGTACTTGAATGTGTAATACAACAAAAAAACATGTGATTTGCTACGACTGATTTCGTAGCTAATTAGTAGCAAATATCTAGCAAACAAGTTTAGCTTGAACTTTACTATTGAATAACTACTAAATCAGCTGTAGCATGGATTGATAGACAAATTTGTTAGGGAATTATTTCATAGTAAATCCACAGTTAATAGAATAAAAATCCTAGCAAATATTTAGTTAATCTATTGCAAACAAGCATTCAAAGTATATTTTCCGTAGTAATATAACTATGACTTATCCTAGCGAATTCGCATCAAATCTACAACAACATAACTTGGACTTGTTATAGTGATTCCGTAGCAAATTTGAAGGTAAAATTTAACTACAAAATTTTTAAATGATCGCAATTAGGAAGTTTTTACCTTTTTTAAAATAAAAAAATATTTATATATTTAAAACACTGCCAATCAATTAATAAGAAACTTTAGTTGCACACACCAAAAGAAATCCAGAATAGTATTGATAACAAATTAGGTCATATAAATAATTCAATATGAGGTTATACAAGAGATTTTTTACATTAGAACCATAATCGAATTTGTCAAGAACAACAATGATATAGATCCTACTGCTCCAATAATGATATACTTTAGGTATATGCAGACGTTTCATACCACCTGTACAACAAAACCAAAGAGAAATCACACTACCAATTAGAATTGAAAACAAAGAAAATATAGCTAAAATCACTTAAACCTCAATTAAACCAGTACTAGGGGTGTGCAAAATATTCAGTTAACTGAACCAAACTACTAACTGAACTGCACTGAACCATATTTTAACTGAACCACTTCATACAGTTTTGAACTGAACCGCTTTTTACAAACCAATTTAAATTCAGTTTAAAACTAGTTCAAAACCGGTTTAGAACCAATAAAAAGTAGTACTGTAAATTGTAATAGTAAAATCCAATTCCAACCACTCTGTACCGAACCCAATAATATAAATTTCTGACCTTCTCTTCTCTTCTCTGTATGTCACTATCTTATTTTTCCCTCATTCAGTTTAATTACACAGAGAAAAGAGATTAGTAGTAATAATCAAGCTTTCAACTATTTCCATCAACGTCGACGCGCCAATTTTAACCTCTTTCTTTAATCTTAATCATTCTTTAATTAATTATTAACCAAACTTTTTTCTTCTTCCTCTTCCTCTTCTTGAAACATTCTTCATTCTTTCAAATTCCAAACTTAACTGTTATCACCGTTAGTTAGTTTGTTAGAATCAAAAGCTTCACCAAATGAATTGGTTCCCGTCGCCGGCGAAAAACTCGCCGGCGGTTTGATGGAACCACTGCCGTTTGTTTATTTATCTATCAGTCTTCACCATTCCAATGGACTTTGTTCTTCGTTTCAACCTTCAACTCGCTATCGTCGTTTTCCAGGTATAAACAAACTCTGCTATTTAACACTTTTTCTTAGTTTAATCAACGATGTTCTAAACTTTGTCTAATGAGCGGTGCTAGTTTGATCTCAAAATTAGTAACTGAATCTTCATTGTTGCGCCGGTGAATTTTTTTTTGACAAATTTGTATGTTAGTTTGATCTCAAAACTGTGTCCGTAAAAAAAAACAAGTATGCAGAAAACCGGTTTAAAAGTGGTTCAAGTCTGCAGAAATCCGGTTCAGTACGAAAACCGGTTCAAAACCGGTTAAAAATAAGTAAACCGGTTTAAAACTATAAACCGGTTTTGAACCGGTTCTAAACTGGATTGAAACTGTTTTTAAGAATTAACCAGTTTTTATTGAAATGGATTTTATAAACTGAACCAAACCATTTATATGGTTCAGTTCAGTGCAGTTCATGAACCATGAACACCCCTAACCAGTACAACATTGGATCTATTGTAATAATATACCAAAACAAAAGAAAAAAAAAATTCCAATAAAAGCACTTAATCCAGTCACATAATGACTTACCTGTACTCATATCAGCATTAATCAAGTTAATGTTTCAATTCGTCCACAGTCCACACGGGTTACAAATCTGCAGTTTGCCAAAGCAGTAATATTTATTCAATTAGAATTGGTAACAAGTTACAATGTTTGCATCTCCAAATTTTAAAGAATCTCCAACAAAAGATATTCTTACCTTTAAAGAGAGAGTGTGAAGAACAAAGAACCTCAACCAACAGAGTCAAAGTTAATATTCATGAAAGACAGTTTCTACACTCACTTTTAAAGCACACACAGAAGAAATTAGAACAAACACAATATAGAAAAATTGAGCTGTGAAACTAAATCTATCAATTACCATAGTTTATTTTCTGGATTATCCAAGGTACATTAACCATATATTTGGTTCAAGTACATTAACCAAACCGAACCAAACCAAAATTTATGGTTCAGTTCGGTTCCGAAAACTACTTTCATAGAAAACCGGTTCAGAACCGATTCATTCTACCTGAACCGGATTTCTATCCAAAACCGGTTTATGATACAAACTTTTCCAGATATGCTTCTCTCACGTAACTCTTTTTTCCCCTTTCTTCATTTCCGATTAGGGTTTATATATCATTCATTATCTTCCATTTTCATTCAAATTTCGTTGGATCTGAGATTCCAAATAAAAACAGGAAAAGGAAAGAGCTTCATAGTTTCAAATCCATTAAACACAATCATAATCTAACTGAAAATACATTCAAAAAGAAGATAAACATTGTATCGACACGAGAAGGAAACAAATGAATCTAGACTAATTTCTAAACTGAAAATCTTATTGGGTTGCTAGTTCAAATTTATTGAAGTGAGGGGATTAATTACTAACGCTATGCCCAAAAAAAGTACCACCTAACAAATGAAATCATATATCAAAAAAGTACTAAAGCTTTGTTCCAAATCCCCATTTTCACATTCAGTAGGATCATGGACTGTAACATACTATTTCATTCCATAAGCAAAGGTATCTATATTAAAACTTAACCATAATAGTACCTACATGAGAAAGAGAGACAAAGCTTACCAATCTCCTCTCCTCTATTGTGCGGAGGTGGGAATGTCCTCTCCTCCATAGTTTTCCTCAGCACCAAACATGGAGAATTAAGGAACATAAGTACTTAATTCATATTTCACATACATCATCAAAGCCATTTAATATTCATTATACCTATCTGTAAGAGTCATTTAGGCCAAAACTTTCACTTAGCATTGAAACAATATTCTTTTTATATCTTATTTGAGCTTGTGATGCTATTCTTTTGGTAATCTTCCACCGAGTGTATATATATGCACTTGTAAAATACTTTTTTCTTGTCTACTTCTGTGAAAAGACTTAAGTGTAAACATCAGTAGATCACCATTCATAAAACTTTAGCATTTATTCCATAAGGTTTGTTATCATTAAAACATTCATCAAAAAGATTTTTATTTCAACAATTTCCCTTTTTTTATGATGACAAACCTCTTTTGAATAATCTTAAGTTTTATGGATGTGTATAATAAGAAATGTAAGAATGTTCATAGATATGAAATTAAGCTCCTCCTAAACACGTACAAGAGTTTAATTCTTATCATTCTAATTAACTCCCCCTAAACATATGCAAGATGTTAATTTTTTACATTCTTCATCGATTATATCCATCTTGGAGTTTTCTCCCCATCTTATGTTACTCTCTCATCACATATATTTCTCCCCCTTTTGGCATCTATCAAAAAGTATTGGGTATGATAAATAAAAAAATGAAGTACAGATGTGGGAAGAAACAAAAAAATATTGCACATAAGAATCATGTTTTTGAGAAGTCATATTCTCCCATCAAACTTAATCAAACATGTATCGTGATTAATATGTATTTCAGTTTATCATTTCAGTTAATACATGAATAATGACAATTATGATCAATTGATCATATTCAACAATTTTTAAAATCGAGAGAAAATGATTCATTAGTGAAATCGATGAAATCAGAGTTATTTGACACAATATCAAAAATTATTTCTCTCTTCGAAAGATTTTCATGTTGAGGATTTTTTTAAATTTTTCCAAATGGTAAACATCTTTAAATGATAATTATATGCAAGATGATTTGCTCATTATAATATAAATCGATTATATGTATTTCACAAGAATTTGGAAGACACACATGTTCTCAATCAAGTATATGATTAAATTTATTTGTAAGTGTGCATGTGTGAGTTCTCTTAGTGCAACATATTTATGAACAAACATATGTTGATACACCATTGATGTCTACATATCTATTTTTGTCTCCATTGTTTGCAAGTGCAGTAAGGTAGACATTCAACAAAACTTAAACTAAATTTTCATGCCATGAACATGTTCAATATTAGTTTAGGTACAGAATATGCAAAAAAAAAAAAATCATAGAACAATTTTGAATTACACAAATCATTCTCATATAAAACAATCATATGACTTCTTTGTTTGAAATTATTTCAACAATAAATCTTAAATTAGAATATTCATTTTAAAATAAATCTTATTTGCAAAAATCATATTCAAAATATATCACTTAAGAATCAAGAAATGAATATGTTAATGAGTAAACTACAACAAAGTTCATGAACATAATCAAATTTCAGGCCATTATGAAATTTTTCAATTAAGATATTTTTATGATCCAAGTCTAAGGCCTATCATGATTTGTCATTTAAGAACAACCTTTAGATGAACCATTAAAAATGAGAATGATTCAAATTATAGTTTATGACAAGAACTTGTTTAAGAATACATTTTAAGAACATCATAGAATGCAAAGAGATGAATTTTGTCAAAATGACATTGAAGCAATTAATATTCATCAAGATATCTCATAAGATATGAGTGTGAAATTAAGGAGTATTATGCAAAAATTGTTCTTGACACAACATCAACTCCTTGTTCAATTTAGAACACACTAACTCATATTAAATAAAAACTTAAAATGTCTTCTCAAACATAAAGCATAATATAACAATTTTAATCATCAAGTTTGATTTAAAAACATGCTTATGGATATTATATCTCCATGAACGGAGTGGAAACCAATAATGAAAGATTTATTGCATTTAGGCTAGGAATAATTATGTATATATTAGACATCACAAAAATTAATGCATACAATTAAGGTTTGAAGTCACACATATTTGAAAATTATTTTATCGTGCATTTCTAAGAGCATCCAATCATTCATAACATAACATTGCATACTAATTTGCAAGTATTATAAAGTTTATAAATGAGTGTACCTTTTTGGATGAGTTTTCTTTGAGATTCAATTAGAAGGGCATCATTCTCTTTCTCATACCTTTTCCCTTTTGGATGGAGAATTTCAAGCATCAATAAGCATAACCTTTTGAAGCAGGTTGATCATTAGTAGCTTTATCTCCTTCTCCTTCTTTAGAATGATTATCATTCCCATGTCATAAGAATAATTTTTTTTCTACTCTTTCTCATGTAAGCTCTTTCAGATAGATTTTTGAGAACTTGGTCATTTAATCATGACTTAGAATCAACCTTGATATGCTTTGGATAAAATAAAGTGAAAAATACAAAGATGCATTGTTCATGACTTTTCTCCAAAAGTATTTATAACACTTTTCAAAAACTCTAATTTTGATGGAAAGTTTTTGAACAAGATAAATCATGTCAAAAATAATGTTATATTTTTCTCATGATCATTCCTTACATAAATGATATTTGAGATTTTTCATTTTGAACTCTTTAATAAAGAATTTTTTGGAACGATTTTAAGGAATCATCCTTAAGCTTTTAAAAATAAACTCAAATGACTTTTGGATAATACTTATCTATTACAAAGCCATAAGACTTGTAGTTTTGATAAGATCCCAAATAAATCTGTGTGAAGAAATTCAAGAGAGTTTTAATTAATTTCTTTGAAAAGAGAATTATTCTTGACTTATTTTCCTAGAACACAAACTTCACATATTTAATTATTTTCAAAACAAAATTTTGAGAGACCTTTTCTTATATCAAATTTGAATATTTTGTACTTTGATATAGCAGCAGTAAAGATCATATAGATGATTTTTGGATCAAAAGTATAGCCTAACCTTGCAAATTCTTTTGAGTGAAATTTATGTGTGTGTGGTGAGGATTGTGCTTGTACTTACAATGTGCACAAACGAGCGTAGTTAAGTTGCATGGTTAATGACATAAATATACTTTTCTTGTACAAAAGAAATACAAAGATATCCTAATTACACTATTTCACACATAGGACTTGTACGTTTTTGTAAAACTCTAGAGAGTGAGTGCATTGTTAATTATTACTTAGTGGTTTAAAAAGGACACATACAATACCAAAACTCTATCATAAATTATTTTTTTAAATGAATGACATAGATTTGAAAATACATAGGTTTTCACATGTGTAATTTGATTTTGAGATACTTTTTAGCTATCTCAAAATAAACTTGAATACATGACATAAAATAAATAAATTCAATTAGCCTTAAGAAAATGTATGTAGAATTTTATTTTAGTTTTTACATTCTCTTTTACAGAAACAATTTAAGCCCTACTGTATAAAAACACAAAATAGACACACATATTCCTAACAAATCATATCAATTACATTTTATAATATCACAACCAATTGTATGAAACTATGACACTAATTGTTGTTGTTATCTTCAAACATGTATATTGTAACGTGAAGGTGAGAAAAACACAAGGGGGGGGGGGGGGGGGGTTGAATTGTGTTGGCTTTTTCTTTCTTTCTCAAAAAAACTATGTTTAGTTCAGAATCAGATGTTGATCAGATTCTGAAACTATTTTCAGAGTTGTTTGCAGTGGGTATAAAGTAAATGAGAGAGAGAGAGAGAGAGAGAGAAAGACACAAGCAGTTTATCCTGGTTCCTTCTACAATCCGGAAGTAGTCCAGTCCCCTTGTTACTAACAAGAGATTTTCCACTATAATCACAAAGATTACAATTGCTCAAGCACAAAGCAAGAGACTTCCTATGCTCTAACACAAAGTAAGAGACTTCCCTGCTCAGACACACAGTCTAAGACTTCCTTGCTCAAACACAAAGTATGAGACTTCCTTGCTTAGACACACAGTCTAAGACTTTCTTGCTCAAACACAAAGTATGAGACTTCTAGTTGCTTAGACACACAGTCTAAGACTTTTAATCAAACAGAATTACAAAGAATATGTTTCAGTTGAACACTTGATATACTATCAGTGGTGTTCACAAAATACAACACAGATTAAGACTCTTTCTAATTTGGCAGTTACATTTTCCAGAAACAGAGTAACAGAGTCTTGTTATTCTTCTTCAATCCTTCAATCCTTTTATAGAGAATTAAAGAGCTGTTGAGAAGAGCCAAATGTCATCAAAGAGCCGTTGCCATAGAAGCTATGTCCATCATTTAATTCCTCCCTGACAGTGTGTGCGTAACACAGAAAACAGAGAATGGAATTTGAATTGTTTCCTTAAAAACAGGGAGAATGTTTTGGTCAAGGAGACAACTGTTGCAAGAGCTGTTCTGACCGTACAGTGCTTCACTGTTCACAGTTGCAATTGTTGACTGCTACGTTTCCTTCAGACTCAGACTTCCAGTCTGTTCTTCAGAAGCTGGCATCAGACACTGTTCATCAGAAGCACTTCTTCAGAACATGGTCTTCAGACGCACTATTCAGAAGCTGGCCTTCAGATGCACTGTTCATCAGACGCACTCTTCAGACGCTGCCTTCAGACGCTCCCTTCAGAAGCTCTTCTTCAGACGCTGTCTTCAGAAGCTCTTCTTCAGACGCTGATATTCTTCAGCCTTGCAACACAAGCTTCTATAATTTCCTTCTTGCTCCTAACTTGTTATTTCATAACCATTGTTAGATACCAATATTTAAATATATGGTTCTGCACACTAGAATCAAGTATTAGCATATCCAATTTTCTTTTTAACACTTTGTTATCATCAAAATTCAAGAGAGAGTTGTTCATACATTTTGTTCCAACAATCTCCCCCTTTTTGATGATGACAAACATAAGCATTAATAGAAAATTGTTGTTAATTTAATTAACAAGTTGACTTCAGGGTCTGAGGTTTGTAAGCTCCCCCTAAGTCTGATAATCCACAAGGTGAGGTTTGTAAACTCCCCCTGAGTCTTATCCAGGTTAATTAAATTCCATTTAAATCAAACAGATGAAAAATCAAAGTGTAAATACATTCAGAATTTAAATAACAAACTGACTTCATGGTTTGAGGTTTGTAAGCTCCCCCTAAGTCTGATAATTCAGAAGGCGAGGTTTGTAAGCTCCCCTTGAGTTTTATCTAAGTTATTTAAATTCAGTTTAATTCACAGAATTCAAAATTCAGTTTATCTCACAGAATTTAATTCAGAGGCTAAGAGATTAAAGTGTTCTCCTAAGTTAATTACTTATCAGAAATTAACTTATGTTTTGAGCTCAGAGCCTGAAATACTTGTTACTTTTACTCCCCCTTTTGTCATCAACAAAAAGAAAATTCAAGAATTTAAGAGAGTGAAAACGTGAGATAAAAATGTTCAGAGCATTTTGTTCAGTATCACTGACTGTTTCAGAAACAATTGTTCACAACATATGGTTCAATACTGCTGAACTCTTTCAGACACAATTGTTCAGAACAGATGATTCAGTACTACTGAACTGTTTCAGACAGAATTGAAAGTTTAAAACTGGGTCTGAAAACTGAACATATAAGATGAAAGATTGAAAGTATGACAGTGTTTTGAGTGTTTAAAACATTTCAGAATATGAAAACAGAAAAACATTAAACACTTTGATGACTTTAGGAGGGGCTAAGTACAACTTTCAAAGCTTAAATTCATCACTGCTCTGAGTTATAGTTTATCAGATTCTGACCAAGAGTTAGACAACTGGACAGATTCACTCTCATTAGTGGGCCACGTGTAAAGTGTCCACTTATAATGAGTTTTATCAGAAGTCAAAAATTCAGATTCTGAAACTCAGACTCTGATGTTTTCAGAAACTGAACTTTCTTCAGACTCTCAAAAATGAGTGTCTAATAAGTCTTAGTTTCTGATGAACTTCAGATTCTCAGTTTCTATTCAGAGTCAAGCAATTTTATAAGAGATGAAATGCATGTTTAATTTCAATATGCTTGGCTCTTGAATGAAGAAATGAATTTTTAGACAAATAGATTACATCAGTAATATCACAAAGATGGGTATGTTGTTTTCATGAATCTGATAGTCTTTCACATTGGTGTAGAAGCTGTTAAGTATAACAGAGAACAAACCATACCTCTGTTGAGATTCTGATCTACCTCTCCTTGTTCATTCAGTTTGTTTCTGAACACCCATTTTTGTTCAAACAATGTTCTTGATTTGTTTTAGGAGAAGTGTCAGCCTCTGCAGAGCTCTCAATAGCTCAGTACCAATGATCTAGTCTTTGTGGTTTCCTCCAGATCCCACAGTTCCTCCCTCTTTCATGGTCAGGGTTTGGAACATAGACTTTCCTTCTGTCATGTAATGCCAGCAGCCATTGCCCAAGCACCATGACTTCCCCTTTTGTTTGGTTCTTAATCATATCTGCAACAGAAATAATTTCAAACCTAGGTACCCATATGGGTCCTTTTGGGTTAGTTCTGAAAGGTTTAGTCTTTTGTTGCACCTTATGTCTGGAGTTATAGTACTCAGACTTGTTCAGATACCTTGGATGTGAATCCTTTAATCTTGAATAAGTCTTAGTATCAGACACTGAGTTCTTCAGAATCTGAGCATTCAATGGTCTTGACTCAGATTTGTTAAGAACTTCAGTTTTGCCTGCTCCTGACTCAGGCAGACTTTCAAACCTTTCTTAATACAATAAGAATCAGATGACATATTGGCTTTCTTTTGTATCCTTTGTCTAACATTCTGAGATTTAAAAGGTTTTGTATAAACTGGTTTAGTTTCCCTTGAAGGTTTTCTAAACACAGCCTTTTGAAAATATGAGTCTGAATTTTTCAGAGTTTGAGACTTTCTTGTCTTAGGTTTTGAACTCTTCAGACTTTGAACCTTTTCAAATTTAAAGTCTGTTTTCCTCATAGTCTTAAACTTAAAACCTTTTGGTTTAGACTTTGGCAAAATTTTAGATTCTGCCTTCATCTTTCCTTTAGGTTTAGAAGTTTTGGATTCTGAGCAGTTCAGAACTTCAGAGTCAGCAGTCTCTGTTTCTGGTAAATTCAGTTTCTCAGAAATCTCAGATGCAGGTACAAAACAAAGCTTAGTGCTCATAATATTTTCAGAACATGATGGTATATTTGTTTCTTTTGAATGATTGAATGGATCATTTTTGAAACCTATACCTTCCCCTCTGTTTCTGCTAATATAATAAATCATAGAAGCAATCTTACTTCTGTTGATTCCAGTTATGATAAAATCTTGAAATACAATTCTTGTTCACTTGGGATTTTATCAGGTTTCTTATGAGCCATTTCTCTGAGTTCTCTAACTTCTTCATCAATCTCATTGATGTGATTCTGAAGTTGGAGACTCTCATCAGTCAGCAAGTTATTTTTATTTTTCAAAGATTTTACTTGACTTAACTTGCTTTGGAGATGGTTCATAAAATCCTTAACTGTTTCAACGAGATCAGAACGAGAGAGTTCAGAATATACCTCATCTTCTTCTTTAGAGTCTGATCCTGACTCTTCATCAGAAGATGTTATAGCAATCAGAGCTAGATTTGCTTCTTCTTCATCTTCATTCTCAGACTCAGATTCATTGTCAAGCTCATTCCATGTAGCCATAAAACTTTTCTTGAATCTGTTTCTGAAGTTGCTTGATTTTGAGCTGGTCTTCTTGGATTTATCCTTCTGTAGCTCAGGACATTCAGCTTTGAGATGACCAGTCTTCTTGCAGTTGTAGCAACCTTTCTGTTCTTCCTTCTTGGAACCAGATCCTTTGAAGTTGCTGCTCCTGTTAGAGAACTTATGTTGTCTTTTCAACAAGTACTTAATTCTTTTGGAAAACATTTCTAGCTCCTCAGCTTCTGAATCCTCTTCAGAACTTCCCTCAGGAGATTCTTCATCAGATTCTGAAGCTTTTAGGGCTTTTGAAGACTTTCCTTTGGATTTAAGTGCTATAGACTCAGGTTTTCTAACAGGTTCATCTTCATTGAGTCCTAGTTCATGCACTTTAAGGGAGCTTATAAGATCTTCAATACTTAGAGTATTTAGATCTTTAGCTTCCTCAATAGCATTCACTTTAGGTCTCCATTTAGATGGCAGACTTCTAAGGATCTTGTTCACATGATCTGCAGCGGAGTAACTCTTCTTCAGAATTTGAAGTCCAGAAACCAGAGTCTGAAATCTTGAGAACATAGTCTCAATATTTTCATCCTCCTTCATTCTGAACAGCTCATACTGCTGAACCAGAAGGTTTGCCTTTGCTTCTCTAACCTTCTTGTTTCCTTCATAGTTAGAGCAGAGAGAGGTGAAGATGACTTTTGCTGTTGATTTATCACTCAGCTTCAAGTACTCATTGTGAGGTAGAGAATCCCCAATGATACCTCTTACATTGTGATGCTTTTTGTAGATCTTTCTTTCAGCATCAGTAAGACCTCTTATGTTGATAGCTACTCCTTCTTCATCAACTGGTATAGTTATTTCATCTTCTATGATATCCCATAAGGAGTCATTAATTCCAATGATGTGGCTGTACATCTTGCTTTTCCACCAAGAAAATTTCTCAGCATCACCAGCAAACATAGGAGGTTTATTGTGTGAGTGAGATTGCTTGTTGTCTGTACCATAGTCACCACCACCACTTCTGGATGTGGATTCACCAGAAGACATGTTTTTCTCAAGATCTATACTGACTCACTGTTAAGTGATTGAATATCAGAAACGGAGCTCTGATACCAACTGAAGGTGAGAAAAACACAAGAAGAGGGGGTTGAATTGTGTTGGCTTTTTCTTTCTTTCTAAAAAAAACTATGTTTAGTTCAGAATCAGATGTTGATCAGATTCTGAAACTATTTTCAGAGTTGTTTGCAGCGGGTACAAAGTAAATGAGAAAGAGAGAGAGAGAGAGAGAAAGCCACAAATAGTTTATCCTGGTTCCTTCCATAATCCGAAAGTAGTTCAGTCCCCTTGTTACTAACAAGAGATTTTCCACTATAATCACAAAGATTACAATTGCTCAAGCACAAAGCAAGAGACTTCCTATGCTCTAACACAAAGTAAGAGACTTCCCTGCTCAGACACACAGTCTAAGACTTCCTTGCTCAAACACACAGAGTAAGAGACTTCCCTGCTCAGACACACAGTCTAAGACTTCCTTGCTCAAACACAGAGTATGAGACTTCCTTGCTTAGACACACAGTCTAAGACTTTCTTGCTCAAACACAAAGTATGAGACTTCTAGTTGCTTAGACACACAGTCTAAGACTTTTAATCAAACAGAATTACAAAGAATATGTTTGAGTTAAACACTTGATATACTATCAGTGGTGTTCACAAAATACAACACAGATTAAGACTC
Organism: Medicago ruthenica; assembly: GCA_018208015.1. Lineage (NCBI taxonomy): Eukaryota > Viridiplantae > Streptophyta > Magnoliopsida > Fabales > Fabaceae > Medicago > Medicago ruthenica. Next base: position 7,661,988 of record CM031373.1, read on the forward strand.
TTTCTAATTTGGCAGTTATGTTTTCCAGAAACAGAGTAACAGAGTCTTGTTATTCTTCTTCAATCCTTCAATCCTTTTATAGAGAATTAAAGAGCTGTTAAGAAGAGCCAAATGTCATCAAAGAGTTGTTGCCATAGAAGCTATGTCCAGCATTTATTCTTCCCTGACATGTGTGCGTAACACAGAAAACAGAGAATGGAATTTGAATTGTTTCGTTAAAAACAGGGAGAATGTTTTGGTCAAGGAGACAACTGTTGCAAGAGCTGTTCTGACCGTACAGTGCTTCACTGTTCACAGTTGCAATTGTTGACTGCTACGTTTCCTTCAGACTCAGACTTCCAGTCTGTTCTTCAGAAGCTGGCATCAGACACTGTTCATCAGAAGCACTTCTTCAGAACATGGTCTTCAGACGCACTGTTCAGAAGCTGGCCTTCAGATGCACTGTTCATCAGACGCACTCTTCAGACGCTGCCTTCAGACGCTCCCTTCAGAAGCTCTTCTTCAGACGCTGTCTTCAGAAGCTCTTCTTCAGACACTGATATTCTTCAGCCTTGGAACACAAGCTTCTATAATTTCCTTCTTGCTCTTAACTTGTTATTTCATAACCATTGTTAGATACCAATCTTTAAGTATATGGTTCTGCACACTAGAATCAAGTATTAGCATATCCAATTTTCTTTTTAACACTTTGTTATCATCAAAACTCAAGAGAGAGTTGTTCATACATTTTGTTCTAACATAACACCCCAATTTTTAATATTAGTTTATAAAAATTATTATTAGATAATATTAGTATTATTATTATTGGTGATTGATTGTTTGATATTATTAGTTAAATTATCCGCAATTATTGAATTATAGGTAATGAGGAAGTAGATAGGTTAGTTGGTAGGTTAAAGAATGAGACAAAATAATGTTTAGGAAGAAAATAGCGTTTTTAGCAACAAAAAAAATAAAAATAAGAAAGTAGAGTGCAAACATAGGTGCATTGGTAAAACTAGGTAGAAAAGGAGGTGTAAATAGTGATATGTGTAGTGTTTTAATAATTTAAGCAGAGTGTGGTGTTTTAATGATTTAAGTTGTGTAGTTAAAAAAAGAATAGTAACCAAATTAGAGGTGCATATAATAAGTCTATCAAAAGATTAAGTGAGAAAATTAAGCCCAAATAGCAAGAGACTTTCCTGCTCAGACACAAAGTAAGAGACTTCCCTGCTCAGACACACAGTCTAAGACTTCCTTGCTCAAACACAGAGTAAGAGACTTCTCTGCTCAGACACACAGTCTAAGACTTCCTTGCTCAAGACTTCCCTGCTCAGACACACAGTCTAAGACTTCCATGCTCAAACACAAAGTATGAGACTTCCTTGCTTAGACACACAGTCTAAGACTTTCTTGCTCAAACACAAAGTATGAGACTTCTAGTTGCTTAGACACACAGTCTAAGACTTTTAATCAAACAGAATTACAAAGAATATGTTTGAGTTGAACACTTGATATACTATCAGTGGTGTTCACAAAATACAACACAAATTAAGACTCTTTCTAATTTGGCAGTTACGTTTTCCAGAAACAGAGTAACAGAGTCTTGTTATTCTTCTTCAATCCTTCAATCCTTTTATAGAGAATTAAAGAGCTGTTGAGAAGAGCCAAATGTCATCAAAGAGCTGTTGCCATAGAAGCTATGTCCAGCATTTAATTCCTCCCTGACAGTGTGTGTGTAACACAGAAAACAGAGAATGGAATTTGAATTGTTTCCTTAAAAACAGGGAGAATGTTTTGGTCAAGGAGACAACTGTTGCAAGAGCTGTTCTGACCGTACAGTGCTTCACTGTTCACAGTTGCAATTGTTGACTGCTACGTTTCCTTCAGACTCAGACTTCCAGTCTATTCTTCAGAAGCAGTTCTTCAGAAGCTGGCATCAGACACTGTTCATCAGAAGCACTTCTTCAGAACCTGGTCTTCAGACGCACTGTTCAGAAGCTAGCCTTCAGACGCACTGTTCATCAGACGCACTCTTCAGATGCTGCCTTCAGACGCTCCCTTCAGAAGCTCTTCTTCAGACGCTGTCTTCAGAAGCTCTTCTTCAGACGCTGATATTCTTCAGCCTTGCAACACAAGCTTCTATAATTTCCTTCTTGCTCTGAACTTGTTCTTTATATTAGTATTACTTTTATTGGTGATTGATTGTTTGATATTATTAGTTAAATTATCCGCAATTATTGAATTATCGGTAATGAGGAAGTAGATAGGTTAGTTGGTAGGTTAAAGAATGAGACAAAATAATGTTTAGGAAGAAAATAGCATTTTTAGCAACAAAAAAAATAAAAATAAGAAAGTAGAGTGCAAACATAGGTGCATTGGTAAAACTAGGTAGAAAAGGAGGTGTAAATAGTGATATGTGTAGTGTTTTAATGATTTAAGCAGAGTGTGGTGTTTTAATGATTTAAGTTGTGTAGTTACGAAAAGAATAGTAACCAAATTAGAGGTGCATATAATAAGTCTATCAAAAGATTAAGTGAGAAAATTAAGCCCAAATAGTAGTTATAAATAGAGAAGAGCATTAGAGAATTAAAGACAAAAGGAAAACTAGGGTTGTGGAGAAAAGAGGCAAAAGAGGCATATAGATAAGATTAGGAAGAGATTCAACCGTAGAATTCATCGTTGATGCTAATCATTAAGTTAAGGGGGGATTTTTATTCGATCTAAGGGTTGTATATTCTTGTGGTAGCGATGAGTCTTTAACCTCCGGTGTTTTTTAATTCTCTTTTAATGATTCTTTTGTATGTCCAAAATGTTACTAGGGAAATGAGAAACCTTCCTCAAAGTAAAAATTGCTTTAATTGATTTCTATTCTTCCAAATCATATCTTGAATAGGGATGGAAGATTCTTGGATCATCCTAAATCTTTTATGATAGAATCTTCATGCATATGATCATGAATTTTCTTTTTTGATATTTCTCCAATCAATATCATTAATGAATGACTTAATAAATAATTCATTCATGAATTGATTTCTCTTAAAAGTTGATTCTAATCATTTTGATGAAATGATGAGAATAATTTTGAGTGTAATAGGAATTCTCATCATGAGAACATTCTTTCATCAGAGTTGATAATGTTCTCTTCTATATGAGATGACAATATCTTCTTGGTTAATTAACCTTGAATTATTTTGTTGATGATGCAGTTCATCTCATAATTCCTCTTGGCAATTGTACACAATGTTTCTTGTCCATTGAGTATCTTTGAGATGTTTTAGTTTAGGCTTGCATGTAGTCATCAAGGTACAATCAATAATTCTCTTAAATGAAACTTTTATGCCTTTTTCTTAAACTCTTTTAGAAACTGTTTGAAGATCATTCTTGAATCTTCATATCTTGTAAATACTCAAGGTATGTAACAAAACTCAATCTGTGTTTTTGTCATATGACTTTAAGAGTGATTTTGTGTAGCTTTCAACTATTAACCATTTCTTCTTTGAATCTTTAAGGCTTTGTTGAAAACCATGTGGTGTGGTGACGAGGATAAGTCTATTAATAATAAAATTCATCTTCTTGTTGAATCTTCAATCAACACTCTTTTGATTCAAACAATATTCTTTTTAAATCTTCTTTGAGCTTGTGATGCTACTGTTTTGGTAATTTTCCACTGAGTATATATATGTGCTTGTAAGAGACTTCTTTATTGTCTACTTTTGTGAAAAGACTTAAGTGCAAACATCGGTAGATCACAATTCATAAAACTTTAGCATTTATTCCATAAAGTTTGTTATCATTAAAACATTCATCAAAAAGATTTTTGTCTCAACAAAAAGTTGTATTATAATGTGTTTAGGTTATTAAATTTTTTTCTCAACAAACCTTCATCCATTTTTTTTAAAAAAAAACCTTCATCTATCTAAAAAAACGTTATTAAAGTTATGTGAATTTTTTTTTGTGACCCCCTTTCCAAATTTTTTTTTGACCCCATTTGAAAAATATTTACCAAAATGATCAACTTTCATTTTTGTTGGATTTTTTTTGGCGTTTAGTGCCAGTACCGCCGTTCCAATTGGCCGTAATGGCAGTTTTTATGCAGGGGGTGCAGGCTGCGCAGAGGGTGTCAGTAGATGCAGGCTTTTTTTTTTTTTAAATATTTTCTGCCCATTACCGCCAAACCAAACAGCGGTAATGGGTTTGTCCCTTTTTTTTCGTTTTTTTTCCTTTACCCCTATAAATACCCCACACCACCCCTTTCATCCAAATTCACTCAAATTTTTTCTTACATTTTTCACTTCTTTCTCATTATGTCTGATTCTGGTTCAGATGCAATTTCTCCTACTTCTCCTCCTCCTTTAAGATTGGTCACTGTTAAATTTGATCAATATATACAGCCTTTTGAAATGGTAGTAACTCCATGTATGACTTTAGTGGAGTTGAAAAATTATCTCAATCATATTTTTCATCTAGCTAATGAGCCTTTACGAAAAGTCAGTAAGATTTATTACGAAGAGCGGTTTATTGATTTGGGATCGCATAAAGACTTTGATTATTATTACGAATACAAACTTCTGAAGAATGATGCTGATGTTCAAGAGATGTTTTCGTCTGAAGAAAATGCAGAAGGTCCATGGTATCTTGACGTTAAGTCAAAATAGTTGATACGTGGAGAATCAATTGTTTTAATGTTGTTTGTTTGCTTTTTTAAGTTATTGTAATTTGGTATGAGTAGTATTTTGATTAATTATTATATTTTCGCGTTTGTCTTTTCTCATCTATTATATTATTTAATTAACATAATTAAAATAAACGTTAAAATCATAATACGTGGATATTTTTAAACGACGAACAAAAAAAGTCACAAATAATTATAAAAGCTTGGTTGAACACATAATTGATAATGAAATTAACTACTGGTTATTTAGGGTCGGACAATTTCTCCTAATATGTCTGGAATGCCGACACAACCCACACAGTCTCGGTGTCGGTCTTCTTTCTTCCACCTCCTCGTCCATTTCAGTCCAAATGTGAGTACTATTGGGTCGACCTTTCTTTAGTCTTCGCATATCTGGATTATGGAAAAGCAAGGGACCGTTGTATGGGGGCCAATAACTTTTCATGGATGTAATATCCCGCTTAAATGTAACTTTTATCAGTAACAAAGGAATTATGAGTGAGTTGGGACAAGATCATAATTTGAGGTGAAAGGGCTATTTATAGGATAAAGATGAGTTTATGTTCATTTTTCTTCTTTCCTTTCCCTCTCTAGAATCGGTCCTCACCTTCCCATGTTTCAATCCACCAGATTTCTTCCTCAACTCTTGGACAGTAAGCAAGCAAGCTTGGGGGAAGATTGAAGCAAGATGAACTAAGGAAAACCAAGTCAAGTGGAAAAGTTCCAAAGCTAGGGTTTTGGAGAAGAATCAAGTTAGGACTTGGAAAGCTTGGCAAGGCCAGCAATGATTCAGGTGGGTTCCTTAGAGTAGCATTTTACCCTTTTGGGTCAGTATTGTGTGAGATCACAACATAATTGCTAAGGTTTAGAGAAAAAGGTAGTTTTCCCCTTTTGATACATAAGCTTGATTCTAGCTTAATCCTTGGATACGGTATGTTTTTACAGTTTAAAATGAGTCCCTGACATATTTCAAGGATCACTGGGCAGCTGAGTACCAAAGGTTTTTAAGGATTGAACCACGTTTTTCAGAAAATTACATGTTCTGCTACAGTCGCAGAGCGACGCTCAGGGTCGTAAAGCGAAGTAGCAGAGTTTTGCTACTGTTTACCTTCGCCAAACCATCGCCTAGACTTGGCTCTGCGAAGCTTCAGACTCTGGCTTCAGAAGCTGACTTCAGAGTCTGAAGGTTTAGACGCAGGTGATCACAGAGCGACACTCAAGGCCGCAAAGCAAACTTGCCTGCCAGAGTCTGAAGGTTCAGACGCAGGTGATCGCAGAGCGACGCTCAGGGTCGCAAAGCGAACTTGCCTGCCAGAGTTTGAAGGTCCAGACGCAGGATATCGCAGAGCGACGCCCAGGGTCGCAAAGCGAACCTGCCCAGAATGGCATTTTTATTACAAACAACTGTACCATGCCAATGATCTTTGATATACTTTGGGGTAAGGATACTCATGAACCTTCAAGGATTAATCTAGGATAAGGATATGTATCATACAGAGAGATGGGTATTTAATCCATAAGTTATCAAGTAGTTAAGGGTTAGTTTTCAGGTTTCCCTTAACTAAGCAGAATAGTATGTACTCATTAAGCATACAAGTGCAAGGAATATTTTAAATGTCCAAGGCCTCAGATAGGCATAAGGGGTTTAGATACCCAACATGATTTAAGTGGCTTATGAGAACGATAAGCTTATAACCTTATACTATAGGTTAAGTATAACATGATTAGTTACGTGATGAATGCATCAGATATGCATAGGTTCAGATGATGTATCAGATATACATATGTCAAGTTAAGATTATATTATAAGATTATGTTAACGTGTTCATCAGACTCCGGATTATGCCGGATGGGATTTCTCCGAAAGGGCTATCCACACGTATGTTAAAGATTAAGCATGTTCAGCAGACTCCGGGATACGCCGGATGGGACTTCTCCGAGAGGGTTGTCTACATGCAAGTTAAGTTGTGTTCAGCAGACTCCAGGGTACGCCGGATGGGACTTCTTCGAGAGAGTTATCCACACAATGATAAGAGGAGTCCGGTGATTAGCCTCAGATAGGAATTTTCATCGGTTATCAGGGGAATGTGCTTCGGGGTTACTCCACTCGGGGGCATTCCAAAAATTGAGCTCAGATAATAATGTTTGTTTAACGATAACTTTCTAACTTTATGTTGAAGCAATATGTATACGTATTTATTACATAAGTTTATGACAAGTACTGTTCAGATAACAGTTACCAGAAAGTGATCATAGGATGTCCCCAGATCACTAGGTATGAGATTATGTTATTAGGCAGAATTACCTATTAGGCAGGTATCAGGTGGTGATCTTAGGAGTCCCCTGGATCACCAAGTTATCAGGTTATAGTCTAGATTTCATGACTATTCAGTTATCAGGCTCAGGCAGTGATCCTAGGTTTCCCCTTGATCACTAGTTTAGCAGGATGTAGTCTAGTTTTATGACTACACAATTTAGCAGGAACAGACAGGTAATCCTTTATGGGTAAGGTTAAAGCTTGGCGATCATAGGTATCCCCAAGATTGCCAAAAGTAGGCACGGCGACCCTAGGTTCCCCGTGGTTGCCAACAGTAGGTTGGGTGGAGCTCATTGAGACATTATGTCTCATCTCAATCCTTCTGGTGCAGGTTTACAGGTTAGCAGGATGTTCGTGATGAAGTTCTTCAGGAAGACGCTGGATGGAGTGCAGTTGCTCGTCAAGTACCAGCTCAGGAGTTTATTAGTCTTTGTATAAGTAATTATAGTGGTACTTGAACAGTTGTATAACGAGAAAATTGTACTCATTCAGTTGTATTATTTATTGTTATTATTGAAAAATTTAATGTATCCAGTATCAGTCTAATACACATGCTAATATTCTAGATAAAATTAGTATGGGTGTTACAGTGGACAACCTTAAATGATGTGTTGTAAATGGCATAAACACTCTTGTTTTTGAACACATCTGGAATAAGGGTTGTGTAGTCATAGTGAAATGAAGAACACGCGGCTATGACATGGGAACAAGGCAAATGCAAAGCTTGATATTTCCCACAATCACACAACCCTGCTTGGAGGTCCACCTTGAAAGTTTCCATTGGCCTTCCCTCCCTGTAGTTGACGGTCTCACGGATAGAGAAGGTATACCTCTCTCGGTCAAACTGTTCGACTTGATGGGTGTTGGACTTACCAATGTCATCCTTAATCACATTCTGGCAATATTCATTGAACACATCTCCAAAACCTACCCTTGCAAACGCACTTTGAGCCCTTTCGGCAAAAAGACATGCCAACCTATAGTATGTTGATTGGACTATAGGTGTAATAGGTAGGTTGCGAGTTCCCTTAAACACAGAGTTCCATGACTCAACAATGTTGCTTGTCATGTGGCCCCATCGTCGACCCCCGTCATATGCTTGAGTCCATTTTTCTTTTGGGATATTGTCCACCCAATCTAACGCACGCTGATTTGCCTCCTGGTTTATACCGCGGTAGTATTGAAACAAGGGTATGTTTAGGGTATATCCTGTATATGATGGAAAAAATTAGTCAGATAGTGATAATAAAAACACGAATTAAAAAATTTGTAAGAAAATATTTATACTCATATTATTTACTACATCCTTTAAATCTCCATCTTTGATTGTCCTCATGAAGTTTTGCTTGATGTGTCTGATGCAGTACGCATGAGTTGAACCAATTTCTTGCCAACCATTCTGTGGGTCGTTGAATGTGCTTTTAATCGATTCATGTCTGTCGGAGATCATGCAGACGACAATTTCTTGTGTGACATGCTTTTTAAGATTTTTAAGGAAAAAACTTCATCCCTCCTTTGTCTCACCTTCGACAAGCGCAAAGGCGATTGGAATTGTTTTGTTGTTACCATCTTGCGCAACCGCAAGCAACAATGTTCCCTTGTACTTGCCATACAACCACGTTCCGTCGACATGGACAACTGGTTTACAATACTTAAACCCATGGATGCATGGATAGAAGGCCCAGAAAAGACGATGAAATTGTGTATCTCTATTCGCGGCAATTCATGTCTTCAAATCGAAGACTCTTCCTGGCATTGTTTCCTTCATCACGTTTCGATTGCCGCATTCTTCGCCGCCCACGCCTTTCTATACGTGGTTGTGTAGTTAAACTTTTCTCTTATATGCGCAATCAACTTAGGCTTTGTGGAGGCATCTGCATGCACAAGGGTTTTGATGTTGTCCCTTATAATTTTGTAGTTGAGCTTGCGATGATCTTGTGACATTGAAGATGATGTGCAGTTGTGTGGACCGATCATGGTCCCAATTTTCCATTTGCCACTCCTTTTCCTGTAGGACGCTCTCAACTTAAATCGACATGTCTCGTGTGTACATTGAATGACATATCTTCCTGGATCGGAGTGTATAACAACGTAATCCAGTGAACGTCTGATGTGGAAAGACTTGATGGCATACAAACAATCTTATTTGGTGTGAAACGTCATTCCTTCCGCAATAGTTCCATCGAAGGGAACATTCGTATTCCAGTGATTGTCAGTGGGTATAGCATCATATGCAGCAACATCAACGTTACGCATATGTAGCGGTGGACAATAAGCGGCTCTGATCGGTATTGCCTCTTGCGGTGGTTGTGCTTGTGCGCCAGAAAAAATGTTGTCCCAGATGTCTTCATGCCCATCGTTTTGTTCGTCTTCTTCATGCTGAAGTGATTCCTCTTCGTCACTTTCACTACTACATACTTCTTCTTGAATGTTATCTGGGATGTCTTGAAATTGTTGATGGAAAATTTCTGGTAGTAGTGTTTGTGTTTGTGGTTGCGGTTGCGTTTGAGGTGGTGGTTGTGAAGACGACGGTTCATATTCACACTGTGTCTGTGAGAATGGTTGTGATGAAAATGGTTCATATTCGTCATGTGTTTGTGAGAAAGGTTGTGACGAAAATGGTTCATATTGGTATTGTGTCTGTGAAAAAGGTTGAGTGTACGGTAAATTTTGTGAAGACGATGGTTGAAAATCATATTGATTCTGTGACGGTTCATATTCATACGGTGGTGTTTGAGTGTGTTGCGGTACTTGAAGGGGTTGTGGAATTTCCTGATTTACTACCGTAACTGATAACTCAACTGCACCGAGTACCTCAAAAGATTTATAATTTACAAACATCTATGCAACGTCATCGTTATCAAAAATTTCTACGTCGTTGTACTGGACATGACCTACAGCAAAGCTCTGTGGTGCTCAGAAAATAATTTTAGATATCACCTGAGATTCACTTAGGTGTAACTTTTGCTCTATTCTTTTTTTCAAGTGATGAAACGTGCTTTTGACACTCATGTCAAAACATTTTCTTCGTTCACTTTCAAAAAATGAACCAAACTGGTTTCTTAAAACTTTTCCATTGTAATGAACAATGAAAAATACATTTTCTAGTGTGGGTGCCCTAGTTGTTTTATTTGTGTGTTAAAAAAATTTGCATGTTATAAATTATTACGAAGAGAAACATTTATAGGCAAGCAAATATGCCACGTGGAGTGTTACAATTGCCTGGTTCATTACAGCCAATTGATTTGGCGATAATGAGTTACTTTTGGTCAGGTGCTACAGTTACAATGCAGGCAAAAAACAAATGCAACAGAACACGCGGACGGTGGAAAATTGAGTGGAACAAAGCCATGCAAGTACCAGGACACATGGCATATTTTAATTGGCTCATTCATTACCGCCATTCCAATTGGCGGTAATGAGTTACTTTTTCTACACATTCTACAATGCTTGTGCAGCAATTATGCAGGATGGGAATTGGACTTGCAGAAAGGATGGGAATTGGACGGTGCAGAAAGCATGCATAATTAGTGATTGGACAATACATAGGTGGTGTTGAATGCATGTTTACAGTATGCAAATTTTTCCATATAAATTGAACACTTCTGCATATAATTTTTTCATAGCAGACTTCCATAGCAGACTTCCTTCATATAATTTTTTTCACTATAAATTTTTCTAAGTGCTAGTTGTTTTAAAATCACCTCAAGATGGAACAATTCCTTTATCTAGGCAACAAACATAGATCCCGTCATATTTCAGAAACACTAAATGTAAGTTTATTTTATTAATTTTATCTGTTAATTTTTTCCGTTAAGTTCGTTAATTTAGTTTAATTATTCAGCAATATAAATACCACACTACTGCAATTGAAAAATTCACACAATATGGCATACAATCATGTATTAAATTTTTTCAACACGTTCAAAAATCGACAATATGACATACGATCAAGTATTAAATTTTTTATTTTCGTGATTACTTTTTAACCAACATTAGAATACTAACATTCCTCTTTTTAAACAGTTATGTTGGAGGCCCTATCTCCACTTCATTACAGCAACGAAAAGGAAAGCCAGATATGGTCTGCAAACACGTATCTCATCTATTTCGAGATAGTCAAAAGACATCATACAGATAGAGTGAGACTTCAATTTGGCTTACCTCAACTTCCACCTGCTATGCTAGAAGATATGAAACATTTCCACAAGTTATCTTTGGCGAATACAAAAATAAAAGGCTCGTGGGGAGATAAATTTCAGTTTCAAATCCAAAATTGCAACAATCGTCTTCCGTTAGCACTTGACGGAGTTAAATATAACCATTTGGTTTATCCAAACCGTCAATATTTTGAACGGTATTGGACCTTTTTTAGAGATCATCTGTGGATTTCTAGAGAAACGTTGTTGCAAAACCCAATGGTAGAATGTTCCAGAATTTTACAACAATTGTCGTCGGAATATCCCGCAACACCAGCAACCTATCAAACACCACCAAACCCCTATTTTGTGCCAGATGCAAACATCTGGTCAGATACCCCTCCACCCTTTAGCCAATTCATTACACCTACACCCACTTACTTTGACCCAAGCTTCAACCAATCCACCAGCTACAACTACAGCCAAACCTACCAATCCCCACCACAACCCACAAACCAGTTCCCACAACAGAGTCATCATGGAGAAAGCTCCCGAACATCAAACTATTCAATCGATGACTTTAATCCAACCCAAAACCCACCCCACAACAGTTACCCAAAATACTCCTCAATTTCAACCTACCAACCCCTCCAACCATTGTAAACTATCCAGAAACAAACTACACCCCACAATGGCCACAAACAGAAATCAATCCCATAGAAACACTGGCTGCGGGGTTTAACGACGACGATTTTGTAAATGATATTTGGACAAACTCTATCCCACCACAAGTGCAAAATGAGGCGAATTTGGAAACAAATGAAGCTGAAATAAACGATGAGGAAGTGGAAGAGGAAGAGGGAGACCAACAGCTACCCCAACGACCCGTACGAACTCAAAAAAATAAATTTTGTGCTACGGGAAGTTATAATTTACATTGGGGTAACTGGTTTAGAAGAAAAAAATAGCATGGTCTAAATGATGTAATTATTTTATTTTAAATCAATACATTTTTTTATTATTTTGTTTTTTTTATTTTATTAGCAAAATAAGGGGGTGGGGAAAGTAAAGAAATAAAAAAACAAAAAAAAAAAGGTCAGACCCATTACCGCCGTTTGGTTTGGCGGTAATGGGCTGAAAATAATTTTAAATAAAGCCTGCTTCACTGACACCACAGTCTGCAGCCTGCACCCCCTGCCAAAAAAACTTCCATTACCGCCAATTGGAACGGCGGTAATGGCACTAAACGCAAAAAAAAAACCAAAAAAAAAATGAAAGTGGGTCATTTTGGTAAATATTTTTCAAATGTGGTCAAAATTTATTTTTTTTGGAAAGGGGGTCACAAAAAATATAATTTCAAGCTCTGTTTGGTAAAGATAGCGGATAGCTGATGAACGATGACTGATAACTTATAACTGATAGCTGATTATGGATAGCTGATAAGCCAGTTGAAGTGTTTGGTAAAATTAACGGTTCAATTAGCTGATAAATGTAAGATAATATAAAAGAGTATCCTTAATTCATAATAAAAGTTTAATCAATTGATATTTAAGTATTTAGATTTCGTAATTTAAATTTACTTGTTTGAAAAAGTAATTTAAATTTATTAATCTAATATATCTTTTATATTACAAATTAAATTTTATTCACCAAAATTTTATTTTATATTTATTTTCATTTAAGTGTTTATACTTTATAAAATAATCAAACGCAAAAAATTGACGGTTATTGAATGTATTATTATTATTATTATTATTATTATTATTATTATTATTATTATTATTATGTATAATGAATAGTTTTTATTTTTTAAGACTTCAAATTGACACACATGAAATTGGCAAACAATTTTTTTAGAGGTAAATTTAGTTCAAAACCAGGAAGGTATAATTTCAATAAATAAAAAACACATATGAAGGTTATAATATATCTAATAAAAATGAAAATGAAGTGGAAGATATATAATGTTAACGAAAAATTTATTTTTTAAGACACAAGACAAATATCATTCACAACCAAATTAACTTTCTACATGAAGAACCCAAAAACATACTAATCAAATAAACCAAAAATAAAAAGAAACACTGTGAACCGAAGAATGGATGGTTTTCACTGTCTCTCTATAGCCTAAAAAAAAAACATCATCTCCTCCTGTTTCCACTGTGGCAGTTGTTGTTGTTATTGGACTATGAATATAATAAAAAATAAAAAGAAAATAGCAAATATGCCACGTGGAGTGTTACAATTGGCTGGTTCATTACAGCCAATTGATTTGGCGGTAATGAGTTACTTTTGGTCAGGTGCTACAGTTACAATGCAGGCAAAAAACAAATGCAACAGAACACGCGGACGGTGGAAAATTGAGTGGAACAAAAGTCATGCAAGTACCTGGACACGTGGCATATTTTAATTGGCTCATTCATTACTGCCATTCCAATTGGCGGTAATGAGTTACTTTTTCTACACGTTCGACAATGCTTGTGCATCAATTATGCAGGATGGGAATTGGACTTGCAGAAAGGATGGGAATTGAACGGTGCAGAAAGCATGCATAATTAGTGATTGGACAATACATAGGTGGTGTTGAATGCATGATTACTGTATGCAAATTTTTCCATATAAATTGAACACTTCTGTATATAATTTTTTCATAGCAGACTTTCATAGCAGACTTCCTTCATATAGTTTTTTCACTATAAATTTTTCTAAGTGCTAGTTGTTTTAAAATCACCTCAAGATGGAACAATTCTTTTATCTAGGCAACAAACATAGATCCCGTCATATTTCAGAAATACTAAATGTAAGTTTATTTTATTAATTTTATCTGTTAATTTTTTCCGTTAAGTTCGTTAATTTATTTATTTCGTTAATTTAGTTTAATTATTCAGCAATATAAATACCACACTACTGCAATTGAAAAATTCACACAATATGACATACGATCAAGTATTAAATTTTTTGAACACGTTCAAAAATCGACAATATGACATACGATCAAGTATTAAATTTTTTATTTTCGTGATTACTTTTTAACCAACATTAGAATACTAACATTCCTCTTTTTAAACAGTTCTGTTGGAGGCCCTATCTCCACTTCATTACAGCAACGAAGAGGAAAGCCAGATATGGTCTGCAAACACATATCTCATCTATTTCGAGATAGTCGAAAGACATCATACAGATAGAGTGAGACTTCAATTTGGCTTACCTCAACTTCCACCTGCCATGCTAGAAGATATGAAACATTTCCACAAGTTATCTTTGGCGAATACAAAAATAAAAGGCTCGTGGGGAGATAAATTTCAGTTTCAAATCCAAAATTGCAACAATCGTCTTCAGTTAGCACTTGACGGAGTTAAATATAACCATTTGGTTTATCCAAACCGTCAATATTTTGAACGGTATTGGACCTTTTTTAGAGATCATCTGTGGATTTCTAGAGAAACGTTGTTGCAAAACCCAATGGTAGAATGTTCCAGAATTTTACAACAATTGTCGTCGGAATATCCCGCAACACCAGCAACCTATCAAACACCACCAAACCCCTATTTTGTGCCAGATGCAAACATCTGGTCAGATACCCCTCCACCCTTTAGCCAATTCATTACACCTACACCCACTTACTTTGACCCAAGCTTCAACCAATCCACCAGCTACAACTACAGCCAAACCTACCAATCCCCACCACAACCCACAAACCAGTTCCCACAACACTCCTCAATACCATATCCAAGCTACTCCCAACAGAGTCATCATGGAGAAAGCTCCCGAACATCAAACTATTCAATCGATGACTTTAATCCAACCCAAAACCCACCCCACAACAGTTACCCAAAATACTCCTCAATTTCAACCTACCAACCCCTCCAACCATTGTAAACTATCCAGAAACAAACTACACCCCACAATGGCCACAAACAGAAATCAATCCCATAGAAACACTGGCTGCGGGGTTTAACGACGACGATTTTGTAAATGATATTTGGACAAACTCTATCCCACCACAAGTGCAAAATGAGGCGAATTTGGAAACAAATGAAGCTGAAATAAACGATGAGGAAGTGGAAGTGGAAGAGGAAGACCAACAGCTACCCCAACGACCCGTACGAACTCAAAAAAATAAATTTTGTGCTACGGGAAGTCATAATTTACATTGGGGTAACTGGTTTAGAAGAAAAAAATAGCATGGTCTAAATGATGTAATTATTTTATTTTAAATCAATATATTTTTTCATTATTTTGATTTTTTTTATTTTATTAGCAGAATAAGGGGGTGGGGAACGTAAAGAAATAAAAAAACGAAAAAAAAAGGTTAGGCCCATTACCGCCGTTTGGTTTGGCGGTAATGGGCTGAAAATAATTTTAAATAAAGTCTGCTTCACTGACACCACAGTCTGCAGCCTGCACCCCCTGCCAAAAAAACTTCCATTACCGCCAATTGGAACGGCGGTAATGGCACTAAACGCCAAAAAAAAACCCAACAAAAATGAAAGTGGCTCATTTTGGTAAATATTTTTGAAATGGGGTCAAAATTATTTTTTTTTGGAAAGGGGGTCACAAAAAAAATAATTCAAGCTCTGTTTGGTAAAGATAGCGGATAGCTGATAGCTGATGAACGATGAATGATAACTTATAACTGATAGTTGATTATTGATAGCTGATAAGCTAGTTGAAGTGTTTGGTAAAATTAACGGTTCAATTAGCTGATAAATGTAAGATAATATAAAAGAGTATCCTTAATTCATAATAAAAGTTTAATCAATTGATATTTAAGTGTTTAGATTTCGTAATTTAAATTTACTTGTTTGAAAAAGTAATTTAAATTTATTAATCTAATATATCTTTTATATTACAAATTAAATTTTATTCACCAAAATTTTATTTTATATTTATTTTCATTTAAGTGTTTATACTTTATAAAATAATCAAACGCAAAAAATTGACGATTATTGAATGTATTATTATTATTATTATTATTATTATTATTATTATGTATAATGAATAGTTTTTATTTTTTAAGACTTCAAATTGACACACATGAAATTGGCAAACAATTTTTTTTAGAGGTAAATTTAGTTCAAAACCAGGAAGGTATAATTTCATTAAATAAAAAAACACATATGAAGGTTATAATATATCTAATAAAAATGAAAATGAAGTGAAAGATATATAAATGTTAACGAAATATTTATTTGTTAAGACACAAGACAAATATCGTTCACAACCAAATTAACTTTCTACATGAAGAACCCAAAAACATACTAATCAAATAAACCAAAAATAAAAAGAAACACTGTGAACCAAAGAATGGACGGTTTTCACTGTCAGTCTATAGCACAAAAAAAAAACATCATCTCCTCCTGTTTCCACTGTGGCAGTTGTTGTTGTTATTGGACTATGAATATAATAAAAAATAGAAAGAAAATAGCTAAAAATAAATTGCAATGCAGAAAAACGGAGTAGAAATGTCAGAGAATAACAAAAGAAAATCAATTGAAACACCACAAGTTGAAAGATTAAAGATTAAATTAGGTATCGTTTGGCCTGACTTTTTTACAGTCCAAAAACTAATTTAAAACAAAGTTAAAATTAAGAGTTTTAAGAAAGAAGTTAAAGTTGTTTTGTTACTTTATTATTTTTTTAGTTTTAAAGTTATTTTTAAGTTAAAAGTTGTTTGACAAAATATTGTACAAATATATAATAAATAAAAAAATGTTAAAATATTTTTTGAAGGGAAAAAATGTTTAAATTATTTTTTAGTAAATATTTAATAGATATTGTGTTTGGCCTACCTTCTCCTTAAAATTGTAGAGAAGTAGAAAAAAAGCCGGGCCAAACGATACCTTATAAAGCCTTGCATTAATACTTCACTGAATCAGAAGTCATTTTTATCATTTTTACTAGTTTCTATCTTCTTTTTTCTGCGTTTGAAAACCGTAGCAAAATTTCTTATTGTTATTTATTAAATAAATCTATAATTATTATTGAAAGAAAACATACAAAATATCACAATCAACCTATTTTTATGCCCACAATCAACCTTTTTGGAGACAAGTTAACTTATTTGTTTGGTTCTGATTCATTATGTTACACGGGACTTCTTCACTGTATAAAGTTGTTCAACATGCCTCTATAGTAATGTGCTCAGACGTGATGGAGACTGTACTAAACAAGGGAGAACCAAGGGAGGAGAGGTGGATTCTTTATAGTTGTGTTTCATCACTATACCATTGGTCCCTAAAGATGACTGTTTGGTTGTCTGGTGGAAATACTTGATTTTAATAGACTCGATTATGTAAAATTGATCTTGGTTAAAAGTGATTTTGATTAAAAATGATTTGTATTTAAATACATTTATGTAAAATGTGAGTTGTACTGTAAATTTGTGTGAATCAATTCTAGAATCAAAAGGCACAAATCCTACATTCAAGGAGAATCAATTCTAGAGACAAAATCAATTATACTCGACACCAACCAAACATGTAAAAATCAATTCTACACCTCCAGAATCAATTAGTCACTCTAGAAGTGAAACCAAAACTTATGCAAAGCATCATGGTGCAGTTGTAGATGAAGAAATTTTGCTTGGTCACAATCCTAAATGAAAAATATTTGAACACACAAATAAAAAGAATTTAAATTTTGAAAAATAATGTGACTAAATTTATTCTCTTTTAATTTTTTTTTTTGTGTTCAAATATTTTTTATTTGAGATTGCAATTAAGTAAGATTTACTCAGTGCAGATGATCCAGAAGAGCAAAGAGACCTCAGAAAGGGTAGTGTTTTTCTTTTTTGTCGAATAGAAGGGGTGTATGTGTTAATAATATTAAAAAACAGTAGGAGTTTACCAGATGAACTATAAACTTGAGACATTTGGAGACCACACCACAATAAAATGTCAAATATTCAAGTATTTAAATGCTATTCATTTCCACAATCCAACACCAGAATTTCTTTCCCCTGATTCTAGTTCTTTGAAGAAACCTTCTATACTTGTTATAGAAAAGGCTAAAGTTACACAACAAAATACATTAACATGACAAAAAGGCATCATCTGTATTGTGCAGGCAACCGGTAACCTGGCAAGACTAATTTATCAGCAAACATTTTGCCAGTCTTTGGCATGACATGCCAGTGCAGAGTCAAGTTAAATTCTTTACCGCGCAAATTGCTTCCCTGGACACAGAAAATGGCATAATTAAGGCTTAATGAAATTTAAAGCAATTCAGATTAGACACAATATTCTTGAAGAGTTAAATACCTGATCAATGAAACGGTATTTATTCGATGTGTGAATTGAAAATTTTGCGTGCTCTTTAGACGGAATGATGGCATCCCAGAGGGATATCTGTAAAATTGCATCTCAAGAGTTTAAGGAATATGACACAACATATACATGACAGATGCATGCAGCATATCATGCGAAGACACATCTATCTGAGGGACATGAAATCATGAATAATGTAAACAAACATTGAAGTTGCCACCTCAAAATGGAAATTTGAGATCCACCAACCAAACTATCACCATGACTTTCTTCTATCTATTTCTCTTTAGAAAAAGGAGCTGGCAAGTTTAAAATTTAAGGGTCTGTAAACTTTTAAAAACTATTTTCAATTTTCATTTTCTAAAATTTGTGTTGAATTTAAATTGCTACCAAGGAGATGAAGTGAACAGTTATGATAGGAAAAATATGGAAGACAAGCTAGGAAGAAAGCATTTTCAAAAATAATAAAAACAGTGTTTTGGCGTTCTTCAAAGTTTCTGAAAATACTATATATACTTTTGAAAATTGTGAGAGAAATGTCGGATCTGTATTCTCAGATATTTATTAGTTGAAGTGAAATGAAATAAGAAACCTGGACAATAAACGGGCCATATGTGTGTATTTCAACAGCAGATGCAAACTAGCTAAGTAACCCTTATGTGTGTATTTCAACTGATCCAAACTAGCTAACTAACCTGATTCAGGGGATGCTTTGGAGTTTCATATTCAGCAGCTAAAAATGCAAAAACCTGCAAGCATAGAAAAGAAGCAAAACTAAGTCCGTGGAAATCCCCAAAACACTAAGATGGGTAATAAAACCAAAGTGCATATTTAATTCACGATACAGCAAGATATGCAAAATTAGTTTTCATACTTCCCATCCGTACCAGATAATTAACTTATTGCTTTTATATACTTTTCAGAAAGGAAAAAAAAAAGTGAAAAATGCAAATTGAAGTCACGGACCTGTTTTGTGTTCCATGTGAAAAGGGTCTGTAAATCTGCTGATATATTAAGTGTCAAGTAAACCTGCATGAATAGAAAGGCTCTCGCTTCAGATAGGGAAGCATTATGAATTTTGGGAAAATAGTTACGGGAATATATATAGGTAACCAAGTGACAAAGGAGTGAATCAATGGGTTAAAATACAAGTTACTTCCTAGCCAAATAGTCCTTTGGTATGATACCAAAACATTACTTCAGCTCAGATTACAAGCCATTTTGTGCTTACTCATGCAGAAATTTTGGAGGTTTGACAACACAATTGGCAGTTTAAAGTGCTAGTTGTATACCTCAAGTCCAGGACACTATCAAGCTAAATACCCAATCTGTATAATTGAGTTCCAATCACCCAAATTACTGCCATGCCAGTCCTGAATTTCTATTTCTAAGTAGTTTAGACAAGTTCAAAAGCCAAGCCATATGTAATCACCAAGTCTAACAAGAAACCTGTGATGCGCAAGTGTCAGTCTAGAAAAGTGCTTAAGATTAAGACAGCAGAAGTGTTAAACCAGATAAGCTGTTGAGATGAAACTTTTCTGACAGTTTTGTTATCCCTAATACAGTGTGTGTGCGAAACCTGAGGTCAACCGCAGCAGTGTAGTTCAGTCTAGACAATGAGGATCAAATCTTGACTTTTAAAGCTTTATTAGCGACTAAGATGCACAAAATATGGTACTTGTATACCAGAGTTTTGGTCAAAGGAACAAGTATAACTCAGGTTGGCCCCCTATTTGCAATTTAACACTAAAAAGCAAGTCAATTGGGGGTATATTATAGAAGTCACACCCAGAAAAGGAGTTTGGATCTTAGATTTGATATACGAATTTTATATGTTAAATAAAGGAGCCCTGTCTAGATATATTAAAATCAAACAGACTTTAGAATCTCATCTCATATAGTACATACAAGTCTAAATGGAAGGTTTAGTGAAATTAAGGATAAGTTGGCCTTCAGAAATTAAGCAAGCCTTCAGAAATCAAACTTAAGGGCAATACAAACCCTAACCATTTAGCAGCAGCTAAAGAGCTATTTTGCTGCAATTTGCGTCTGCTAAACCGCTGGATAGGTAGTGTTGTTAGGAGCCACAAAGGGGACATCTCCGCTCAGCTATAGATTCACTATTCACAACAAAGCAACCTATGTGAGGGAATTCATCCATAACCTATGAACAGAGAAATTTCAGATTTGAACTCAAGTCACAGTAAATCTGAGCAAAAGATCAGACCATATGTGCATTGGTGCGTGTTTCTATTCTAACAGTAGAGAAGGCAAAGAATGACATTTCCCCCTATTCATTATATCCACATTTCATTCCCTCATACACGTACATTCCTTTCTCTGAATTCTTTCACAAACACCCATCCATCAAGTAGTGTGAGATAATCAACTAAACTGAATTCTTCTCCATGTAATCCGTCTCTTCCTTAGGACTCTTTCATCATTAATGTTTCCTCTCTTTTTCTCCTTCACTAAATTCCCCTTTAAATATAGTTCTAGCACATCACAATATGAATTGAATTTCCACCTATCACTCTCATAATTATGAAACTTATTACGCTTATACACACCACCTTAGACAGAGAGAGAGAGAGAGAGAGAGCCAAAATTAAACAAGAGTATACAATCATTTTGGTCCTTAAATATGTGAGACCATGTCACAATAGTCTCTAAATGTATCAAATTTACATAAACATACATAAATGCGTCTCTCGTTAATCAATTTGATCCTCAAATATGTCTTTTATTAGTTAGTTTGATCCTCAAATATGTCTTTGGTTGGTTGATTTTCTGTCCTCAAATATGTCTTCGGTTAGTCAATTTTGTGTCTAAAACTACATACAACATACAACCTTAGGGGTATTTTAAGAGTAAATCTTAATTTTGGACCCTAAACGTGTGAGGCGGTATCAATACTGTCCCAGAATGCATTATAATTATAAGACATCCCTGAGTGTATCTTTTGTATGTAATTTCATGGACTAAATTGACTAAGGGCTTGTTTGGGTTGTCTTATTTGCGCTTATCTACTAGTATAAACACTTGTGATACAGTTTGGGAGAACCTATGAAAACATCTTCTAACATTGATAATTTGTTTTTAGCTTATTTTCATAAGATCTCCAAGATAGCTCTTAAAAACAGCTTATAGCTTATACAAAAATCATTTAACTTTATTTTAACTTTTGCTATAGAAATAGGTTATACGTAAGCGCTTATATGCTACAAGCTGCAAATTAAGGCGTTTATCCAAACAAAGCCTTAACAAAAAATATACTCAATAACCAAACTAGCTAACAAAAGACACACTCAAGGACCAAGCTCATTTAGGAACGACGCATTCTAGGATGATTCTGTAATTTTAATACATTCAAAGACTATATTGACAATGACCGACTTATATCACGACCAAAAAACAATGTTCACTCAATATTTTTATAATTTCAATACATTCAGGCTATCAACCGACACCGGATATGACACTGACACGTCAACACCAACAATAATTTGAAGGAAAAATAATAATATAATTGAATATAATCACATGATCAAGTGTCTTGTCAGTGTCGGACCCGGACATGCCTCGTTGCTACATAGCATTCAGTGACTTATGGTGACAATACTTCACCCATTTAGGATCAAAATCATTATTTACTAAAAAAAATTGAAAGGTGAATGATTGATTTACCTCGTCATTGCCGTTGGGCTGTTTCTGAAACCAGTTAACATTCAACACCTACATCCACACAAACACGCATATATATAAATTTAAGAACGAGTGAATTCTCAATTTAGTCCCTCACAATTTTCACACAGCCCAATTTACGACATTTTTATATCAGGGACAAATTAGTCAATCTCTTATAATAAATGAGACACTAACTCGTCCTCGGTATAAAAATGTCAGAGACTAACGTGAGATTATTTTTTGTCGAAACTAAATTGAGCCGAGAGAAAATTGCGAGTGAGTGATAGAGAGAGATGTACCTGGACTTGAACAGAAGGAGAAGGAGAATTGAGAGTATCAGTGAAAGAAGCGATGGCACAGATGAAACCAAGAATCGTAACCGCGAAGGTGAACAAAGCGTTCAATCTGTAACCGAATGAATGCATTTTGATTCAATTGATGATATGAATATGAAGAGAAAAGAAACTGAGAGAGAGAGGGGTTTATTTATTTAAGAAGAAAAATGAAGGAAGTGTTAAGTGACGGAGTAATGGAGTGTTTCTTGTTTCTGATTGGTTAAAGCACGTATTCGGTGGGGTCTCATTGGATTATTTTTATTTGAGCAAAATCTCATTTTTTTTGGTGTAAGAGCAAAATCTCATTTGATTATTATTAGATGGTGAAGGTTAGGATACACAAGGGAACGTTTTTGAGATTATTACTTACTTCCAATATTTACCATAATTTTTTTTTTAAGATTTACCATAAGAATATATAGATCATATTGCGAAATTTAATTCAAAAATGTATTTTGAGTGAAAACTTTGTTTTGGTCCCTTGTAATTTTCCGACGGCTCAATTTAGTCTTTGATAAAAATATAACTCAATTTAGTCTTTAATATTTTTATATTATGGACAAATTAATCTCTCTGTTATATAATAAATTAGGGAGCAGTTTGTTATTAATATGAAAATATTAGATAATAACTTGTATTTTATTTTTGTTAAAAACTAAATTGACCCGTAAAAAAATATAATGGATTAAGTGAGTCTTCACTTTTTTATTTGAAGGAATAAAGTGTGTGTATTGATGAATTGGTATAAATGGTTATAGATTTGGACCCTTTAACGATGGACTTTTACATATGGAGAAAATTTTATTAAAAGGTAAAATTCATTTTGTATGCCCTACAAATTTTTTGACGGAGATCAGTCAGGCTAAACGACGATGGAAATTTCGTACAAATAACATGACAAAAAACATGTGTTTATTTTATAAAAAAATATAGTGTGTTTAGTTTTGTCATTGACTAAAATTAAATTTTCCCTCATTCTATTAAAAAGACATTTCTGTAAAAGTATATTTAACAAATTTAAGAGTGAAACATATTTTTCTTCCAAAAAATTGAGTAAAAATCATATTTAGTCTCATTTAGAATTTAGACTAAAGATACACTTTAGTCCCACAATTTTTTTGCGAACCAATTCAGTCTCTGACAAAAAAAAATATTTATTTTTTAATTCTTTTGTAAGCTAAGAGTGTGTTTAAACATCAAGGACAAATTTAGACAAAACCCTAAAATATTTACACAACGGGGGCCTAACCGAAACCCTAAAATATGGCCAAAAGCTAGCAAAAAAGAAAATACAAAGAAAAGAAACAACCCTAAAGGAAAATGGAAATGCTCAACCACCCTTGGGTTCACCCTTGGTGTGAGTGTTGTAGGAATTGATTCTAGTAGTTTGCTGCAATTTTTTCTTCTGATTCTTCGTCAGATAAGGAGTAAAAGGAGCCTCTGAATCCTTGTTTGCAGTAACCAAATGATGTTGAATTGATTCAAGATCCTCCTACAACACAGGGCATCTGTGTCGAGTTGCCACTGGTAGCGCTTTGGCTAATTGAGTTTCCGGAGCAAATTCCACTTGTGATGATGCAACATGGTTTTCTGCATGAAATTGTGCTTCCAGGGCAGCTGCAACCCGAGAAGGTGAGGCATTGGTGGCAGACAACTCCAAAATAGGCGAGTTGCTTGCAAAGTGTTGAACCTTACCCGTTGTATCAATTCTTTCGATGGTTTCATGCTCATGCACTGCCAATTCAGTCGGACCACTGAAATGGGAGTTGTGCTACTTAGTGTTCTCCTTAACAACTGAAGGTGTATATTGGGGGCTGACCTGTTGAGCCACTAGCTCGAAAATAAAAAGAATATGTTCATTATTACCATGTCTTACCAAAGAAGAAGCATTACCTACTTCATTTGTGACATTATCTAAAGCAAAGTGGAGCGATGTACTGGCTTGCGGTGGCTGGACTAGCAGCGGGGAAGAATTAGAGATTGGTCGAATAACATCGTTTGGTCCTGCAGGATGCTCCATAATATCTTCTAGACACCTAACCACATTAAGATATGGAGGTGCAATTAAAATAACAATATTTTGGTCAACAAGAGTTTCAAATGTTTTAGATGTACCAATATCCTTAACTTTCTCAACATATTTATGAATCGTTGGCCTAATAACATGCTCCGACTTTTTACCTCGATCAACCTTATCAATAACCTTCTTAAGGAGTAATCAGCGACATTCGATGACACTCTAGTCAATGCTTTTACAATGCAAACAAAAATCCAGCAACCATTCGGAGACCACCTCCAAGTTGAAGGCAAAACCATCTCTTTCTACCATAACTTCTTCCTCAAGTCCACTAAGATACGTGGATAATGGCCGAAAACCCTATTTTGCGTGGCAGTGTCTAATGTGAGAGACATACCACTTGCGTTTGCAATTTGAAATAAAGTTTGTTCCAACCAATACTCTTGAGGAAGCTCCATAAGTTGTATCCAAACTTGAGCATTAGTTTTATGCTCCTTTTTATCTAATATTTGGCTTAAAAAAATCGTTGACCAAAAATAATACCAAATTAGTCCTTCACATTTTCATGTAGGGGACAAATCAATCCCTTGATTGAATTAACATAAGACCTAATTTGTCTCCTATATAAAATATGAGAGACTAATTTCGTATTATTTTTTTCTAGAGATTTGAGTTGGACACTAAAAAAATTATGAGAGACTAAAATTAGTTTTTATTCTAGAATTTATTTGAGAGAGGCAAAGGGCTAGTCCCCTAATACTAAATATTTTTTCTAGACAAATTTATTGTGATGAAATGATGTTATAGTTCAAGGTAGTTAAAAGTTAAAACCTTTGAAGTGAGTGAACACATACAAAAGAAATTATATTTACTTAAAGAAACTAGTGAAAGCTCAAATCTACAATATGTTGGATACAAGTTAGGTCATTCTCCATTAAACAAACTCCTTAGGTTAACTTTTTTAAATAAATATTTGATTTTTTATTTCTAGGAATTTTAGATGATGTTCTACTAAATTTTACCAATATGTACATGTGTTTCTTACACCTTTTTCATTTGAACAAAAAGTCAATTCGTTAGTTTAAAAAAATATTAAATTTATTGGTATTAATAAGTTAAGTTTATAGTTAAATTAAGTTTCCCTTAGTCCATCTTTCTCTCCTCCACCATTAACCAAGTGTGACAACGTAGAGAAAAAAAATCGATGTTTCACACTTCCACAGGATAACATGACCAAGTTGCAAATTATACTATTAATTAGTATGGATTACCCTTTTCATATTAACAATTAGTTGATTGATAAGTTGGAGAAAGGATTCTTTTTGTTTGAAAGAGTCTATGTAGCAAAATTTACACATACAAAACATTGAGAAGTGAGAAATTGCAGGTTTAAACCTACCTTTCAACATATCAAATGTTCTTGCAACTATTATTTGAAATGCTTTACGGGATAGTTTTGTTAATAATTCTAGAGAGGAATCAATATTTTTGAAAAATAAATAAATTAGGATTGCAGATATTGAAATTACAAGTGAATTTGTGCTTCTAGGACTTTTCTTTTCTCCATTACTTTCAATATTGCATTTTTTACCGGATAAAGTTCATGGCATATCGTTAGATATAGCTTCAAGAATAATACAAGATGTAGCATAGTTCAAAAATCGACATCTAGGCAAAAATAATGCCATTTTTGCTAACAAGTGAGCAAACTTATTGACTTGTCCTTATTAACAGAACTAAAAAGTTAGGTTTAGAGCTAAGTAAAGTTGACATTTTGCTAAATAAAGGGACCATATTGAGAAACATCATTTGTTAGTTTAGTCACATTATGCACTACAAGCTTACAATCAAGTTCAAATGTGACCTTATCCAGTGACAAGGACATAATAAGCAAGAACACTAATGAAATGCTTAAATGACCAAGAGAAACAAGGGCAAACCATCATTTTGGACCCTAAATATGCACCTTTGCTGTCACTCAAATACACAAATTAATCATTGACTTGTAAATCCGTTAACTATATTAGTCCATGACGTTAGTTTTTGACGTTAACTCTCCATAAAAAAACTGATTTATCATTTTTTTTAGAGAAGTGGCATGAATATGGGGCCCCAAGGACGAAAATGAAAACAAATCTCTTTCACATTTTTCTGGAGAGTTAACGTCAGGGACCATATGGCTAACGGGTTTATGAGTCAGGGATTATTGCGTGAGTCAAAGACTACTATGACTGTGAGGTGCACATCTAGGGACCAAAATGATGGTTTGCCCGAGAAACAATGACAGATAAGTGATTTTGTTTCAATAAAAGTGGGCTGATGCATGGAGTGTCCAAGAAAGCTTAAAAAGGGAGCAAGAACACTGAACACTTATTTGGTGTAGAGAAAGTAAGTCTTGGCTACCTTGCTGAAGAGAATCTCATGGTAATACGTAACCTCCAAAACATTATGAGGAGACAAGGTTATTTATGAGGGAGTTACAATTGCACTAGTAATTTGCTTAAACAGGAAAAACCAACAAACGTGTAGTTTAGTTGAATCAACTGCGGTTTAACCACTTCAATCGTGGTACAAACCAGTTCAACCAGACTGCAATATAAACATGATCGAATCAACCGACAAACTTGTTAGTGCCCGATTCAATTAGTTGAGTTGGGCAAGTTCGGTCGGGTTTTTAAAACATTGAATATAAGTATGTACATCGTAATCAATTAAGAAAAAACCCAAGGGAATGTTCTCTATATTGAAACAAAATAAATTATATAATGATCAGCCAAAAATGTCTTCCGTAATGAATGATTCCTCCTCAGTATCAATATATGTCTCTGAAGGTATCTGAAGTGATTCATAGTTTAGTTGTCTAGAAGCTTCATATAATGCTATGCCAACACTTACTGATAGATTCAAACACCTGACATATGTTTCAACCATTGGGATCTTAATAGTCCCACCACCAAATGGTTCAGTTTTGCAATCTAACAATGCTTCAGGTGGAAGACCAGTAGTTTCTGCACCAAATAAAAGATAATCGCCTTTTCTGTATGAAAAGTCCTGCAACATGCAAAGGAACCATAATTAATTGTAGGCTTAAATATGTGTTTAGTCCCTGCAAATAGGGCTCATTGTAATTTTCGTCCTTGTATTTCCTAATCCTTCCAAACTTGCCTTGCAATTATTAATCATTTGAGTTTTGGTCCTAATCTCATTTGATTACTTATGTGGCACATGATTAGTGAGGTGGCGATGACGCGGCATAATTTGACTGGGAAAGGACCATGATGAGTCAGCAAATGACATCTAAATTGACCTTTTTGCCCTTAATGAAATCAATCATGCTAAAAATTACCAAAATGCCCTCTTCTCTTTGACCTCCTTCTTCCTTCTCTCGTCCTCTTCTCTTCTCCCCAACCACCACAGCCGCCGCCGACCAGGATTCATGACCCCCTCCACCTTCTCCACAATCCATTGATGCTAACAATCTCAACCAGATTCATCGACGTCGGCGAAGCATGCAGTTTCCAACAATCTCAACCAAAAAAGCGACATCGTTGATTCTGTTTTCCATCAACTCAGAATTCGGTAAGGATAGCGTAAGGCTCGTCAATGATACCAGGGGGGCTGGGAAACGGTTCCGATTTATATGAATTGGAGTTATTAGTTTTCTTCTTAACAACAAACAATAGTACCAACAACAAGAGCCAGAATCACAAGCGCAATAAACCAACCACAACACCCTCCTTTTGACCTCCATTTTTCTCTCATTATGCAAAAAATCGTGTTTCAAAAAACGAAAATCACAAATGCAGAAAACAGAGTTTGGGGTTTTGGATCTAGTTTTGACCGGCCGATCCACTCTTGGTGCATTATTGCTCTTTTTTTTTGGGTTTTTATGAGATGAATTTTTGGCTTTTTTCTTTCTTTCTTGTTGTTGTTGCTGGGTGTTATTGTTGTTGGGTTCGATGGATTTAGTGGTGGTGATGGAAGAGATGTTGTGGTGAGGCTGTTGATGGTGGAGTGAAGTCACAATTTTTTGGAGGGAAGAAGAAGAGGGGATAGTTGTAGTAGTAGTGATTTGGATTATTTGAATGTTGAAATGAGTTATTGAAAATTGTGTTTGTGAATTAATTGGGGTGCTTTGATTTAGGTTTTTGATTAATTATGTTGTTTATTTTGCTAATTAAATGGTTAGTTTTACAGCTCACGCAAGTTGGTGGTTCAGGTTTGGTGGTGATGGATGTGGGTGGTGGTGATAGAAGAGATCAATGTTGTTGGTGGTGGTGGAAGAGAAGGAAGGGGTATAATAGTCATTTTGCCTTTGTCTAGTTTCATCAAGGGCAAAATGGTCATTTCATGTGTCATTTGCTGACACATCCATGTCCTTTCCCAATCAAATTCTGGCACGTCGTCGCCACCACACTAGTCGTGCCACCTAAGTAATCAAATGAGATTAGGACCAAAATTCAAATGATTAGTAATTACAGGGAAATTTTGGAAGGATCAGTAAGTACAGGGACAAAAATTCAAGTGAGCCCTATTTACAGGGACTAGACACATATTTAAGCCTTAATTGTATATTCACAGTTTCCATATACTGCTTTGTTTTGTAAGCAAAGACTGATAATCCTTTTAATACATAACAAGTAATCTCTTGCAATATTGTTTGAATCCCACCCCCAAAAAGGCCTGCATAATCCATCCACATTTTACATATATTGCTTGCAATATTGCAATGGATAAAACTTAGGTACGGTGCTATAGGCACTGTTCCTACTGTTCTGAACAAAAAGATAGAATTAACCGTCGCCAACAATTTTGAAATAGCATGAAAAAATTATTTCTTGAGTAAAAACCATCTTTTGTGAGAACATTACCATAAGCATTGTGTTGAAGTTTAGTCCTATTGCAATATTGGATCATCCACAAGAGTTTGTTTGGTTTGAAAAAATATTTTCTCTTTTCACTTTTAATTACAAGTTTGGCATATTGTTTTCAATTTGTTTCCAGATTTCAAAGATTTGTAGACTTAACGAAAACAAGGCGGATTTTATGTAATTAAAACTCAACAGAAAATAAAAACAGATAACATTTTCTGATACCAATTAGACCCTAAATAAGAAAATATTAGACATTTTCTCTAACATGAATTGATAAATTACTTCATCTACAGTAAAAAGATTTAGATTTTTTATGACCTGCATATTTATTTATACTGAAATACAATGCTTAATTCTCTCTTTACTTTGATGGTAAGAAAATGATTCATTCTAATACACTTATATAGTGATTAATATGATCTTCACCATACAATGTAGATTTTGTATTTCTATTGAAATCAGTCTAATTAAACTGGTTTCAATAGAAAAACGAAATCTACACTGTATGGTGTAAATTCATTGTAGAATATACACTTGCTCTGTTTCTGCAGACAACTTATTTATTCTCTCATGTTTTGATGCAATTGAAAGGAACAGAATATTTTATATTGTACAAAGAATTGGTTCAACAGAAAATAAAATCTTGGAAATTTACTTTGGATAAATGACATAATAAGAGACAGGTTAGTCACCATGCATCAAATAGAGAAATGCTATCATTAAAGGGACTATGGTATTAAACTTAATGATGAGAAACTCACAGAGTGAATTTTTGTTCCCCTCTTTGTAAATGCTAGCAACCGCTTTTCACCTTCCTGTACCAAATAATGGAGACAAGTACAGTCAAAAGATAATTACGACGAAGATTCCAGGAACTTAACATTTAGGATGATAATCACCTGTTGCAAAAAATAATCACGAAAACCTTCCCAAGAATCGTGAATTTTAACAACCACGTATCTGCAATTTTGTGTTAATGGAAACAAATATAACAGGAATGCAATTACGTCAATATTAAGTTTTTTTTTTAGATGAAACAATGTTAGATCAGGTGAAACTACTAGATGTACTAAATTTGAAAAGGAATACACACTTTAACAAGTAAAATCAAGATTTAGAGAAAGCGTAGGAGCCAATTAGGGTCAAGCAAAACTCAATTTCAATAAACCACGATAGACAGATAGGTAATGGTACTAGTAGACTGTTCGTTAATGGGAAGGTGACTAACTCGATGGAAGTGGTTAATAGCATCAAAAGGAGCACTTGGGTCTGGTTCGTTAACACCGTATGTAAAGAAAAATTGTTTACTTGTTCCGATTGGTCAATTATCCTCTAGCTTGTATACAAAGCTTGTAACTTCGTCCCATTGTAAAAGGTTTAGAGTACACCTGTACTCGCATTAATAATTTTGCTTATAAAAAAAAGTAGACTGTTCGTGATTCAGTTCATGAAAAAAACCGAACCATTACAACAGTTTGGTTAAACGGAACTGAACGGGTATAACAAAGGTTTGGTGCACCGGTTCTGTGTTTCCGATCCTAACCGGAACTACCTTTAGTCCTTTATAGAAAACTGAAATGTCCCTTTTTGAACCAAACTAATTCTTTGTGAACGAACTGTACCAAATTGCTATTATTAACATATATTAGGAATGTTAAAATATAAAATATTAAGCCCAGTAAAAAAACAAAAACTAAACCGAACCGTTAAACTGAACTACACCGAAAAGAACCAAATTGTGGGATAGTTCATGACCCATCACAGTTCAATTTTTTTCAGTGTTGTTGAACAGTCTTAATTCCAGTACTACCCTGCATGGTAGAAAAGTTTTTCTAGAATAGCATCAGAAATCCAAATGAGATAAAGATTTCAACGTTAAAGAAGCATATATGATATATCCAAGGATACGGCCAGTAGTCCAATCCAGCTCGCTTTAGTTTGGTATCATCCACCTTATATCCTAATGGCTGAAAAGATAGAGGAATTCAAAGGCAATAATTAGTATTTTGCAGTGTTGTCAAATAGCGGCTATAGTAGCACAATAGTGTAGCAGAATTCCGACGAATTGATATTGTTCCACGATACACTATTAAATACAAAATGTTGTCAAATAGAGGCTAATCTATAGTGGCGTTGCCGTTATAGCAGTGTTGCGTAACATAATTTGAACGAACTGCTATTTTTTGCGATTCGCGAATGACAACACAAGTAATTTGCAACAAACATGAAAATAGAAGACAATCATATTATCAAATGTAAATAACTGTTGAGTTAGAAAACAAAACTCACCCCAACTAAGTGTAGTCCAACAGCTGATGCCGCACATGTTCTAGCAATGCAGCCAGTGTTTCCTGGAATCTACCAAGAACAACATAAATATCAAAGAACCCTTTGGTAATTGAGAGATTTTAATCGAAGCTAAGAATATGTACACCAAAGTAAATTTGCAATATAGGGGTTGAACATAAATACTTTTTTGCATGTGATTTAAACTAGAATAATTCATTTAAATAAAAATTGCCAAGACTTGCTCTAACCCCACTTTTACATATTTCGTTCTTTTTGTTATTGATCAACCTTAAACTCAATTTTATAATTCATGGCAACCAATTTTAATACAGTATCCTCAAAAAATATATACAGTTTTTCATTTTGCAATAATTATTTTCATAATATTGGTTATTCTTTGGAATACAAGTCCATGTTAGTGGATTAAGTTGTTCAGGAAAATGACATAAACCATTTCTTGTGATATTGAGTGATGCACTAACATGTTTGACAAGTATCCTTATTACTATTTTTTTTCTTTTTCAAAAAAGGATAGAGAAAATAATCTCTTCTCTCTGCACATAAAGAGCACTTGGTTATCACCCGCTCAAATGCAGTTCCTGCTACTTAACTAACTCTGAGAAAAACTCAAATCTGGGAGCAAGAACGTTTCTGCACATGATAAATCATGAATACCACAATCCGATAGCACACACTTAACATGGCCCCAAACATCATGTATC
The DNA here is from genome assembly GCA_018208015.1 of Medicago ruthenica. Classification (NCBI taxonomy): domain Eukaryota; kingdom Viridiplantae; phylum Streptophyta; class Magnoliopsida; order Fabales; family Fabaceae; genus Medicago; species Medicago ruthenica. Next base: position 7,694,290 of record CM031373.1, read on the forward strand.
CCCAGTTATTCAATATGACAACTTCCTTAATAATGTAAATGTATAACTATTACCACATTCAATACTACTGTTAAGAGCTGATGAAAAAAATAACTCATAATATCAATATTGTATCTTACAATAGTTTAGAATATTTTAGATTATCCGTTGGGATCAAATAGCATATTTCCTTGTGTCTCATGATTATTTCCTTAAGGAGTGTAGTTTATTAGTATAAATAAAAAATCAGAAATCTGTTATCTGTAACATCATTAGATTTCAGAGTATTGAGTTCCTATGCTCTCTTTTTCCTCCCTCTCTATATAATAATTACAACAATTACATCATTAGAGAAATAGTCAAATCCCAATCCTTAACCAAGAATCAAAATTGTCTTTTGTAGATTGATTTTATATTCACATATAGTGTAGACTGTAGAAGAGTACAATTCGACACACCCCTGAGAGGATTATGTTGTGCTTTGATTTCTATTGCTATCATGTTTGTTGTCAAATCTTTTACTCTACAGTTCAACAAAGTCTTTCTACATAATCCAAAATAACCTTGCAATTCCATGATTTATCATACAACTGCTAATAAATTTTAAGTGAATCACCAATTTAGTCTCTAAAACTGTAAGACAGTGTAAATTTAGTCTGTGAAATTGTAGGATGTTGAAAATTTGAAAATCATCGAAATTCTGAAATTTCAAAATAGTCATTGAATTTGAAAATCTTTGAAATTTTGTTAATTTCACAGACTATAACAGTCCCTGCACTATAATTCCTAAGAGTACTAAAAATACAAAAATATCCTCAAGAGTGTTTTCTGTTAGAAATCTCAAGGATCAAACTAACTACCTAAATTCGAAGACCAGACTATTAGCGAAAGACATATCGAGGACCAAACAAAATACCAAGATATACATTCAAAGATGTTTTTGCAATTTTCATACATTCAAGAACTATAGTGACACCACCTCACGTTCAAAGACAAATGTAACTGTTAACACCTTTAATTTTATAAAGTTTTTGCCCACCTACCCCTACTTTACTTCATCGGTGTATTTTTTATTTTTTTTTATATATTAAAGAGTAAACATTAATTTTGGTCCCTAAATGTGCGAGACGGTATCATTGTAGTCTCTAATTGTATCAAAACATAAACAACATGCTTGAATGTGTCTTTTGTTATTAATTTCATGGACGAAACTAACAAATAAAAGACAAATCGACGACAAAATTAGCTAACATAAGACAAATTGACGACCAAACTAACTAACAAAAGACATTTAATGACCAAACTGACTAGCAAAAGACATGTTCGTGGATGCTTTTGTAATTTTTATATACTCAAGGGAACATGTAAACAACCAAATTAGTCCTTGACTTTGTAGGGCACTCTCAAATAAGTCCTTAAGATTATGAATATTTCAAAAAGGTCCCTGACTCTATTAAAGTGTCAGGTTTGTCCCTATATTTAACCACTTACTATCAATCAAGTCCCTATATTTTAACAAGTTACTATCAATTTGTTCCCTAAGTTTATCCACATACTATAAACTTAGTCCTTAGCATATTCTTTGAAGAACTAATATCAGTAAAATTTAACAAAGTTAGGGACCTTTTTGAAATATTCATAAAGTCGCCCTACAAAGTGAAGGACTAATTTGGTGGTTTACTCAGTCAGGACCTATAGTGACACAGCTCGACATATAGTAAAGTATTCAAATGGATTGTTACTCGTATATACTAAGGTAAATCTGGATTTGAAGTATAGAATGTTATACCTGAGGTGAAACAAGCACAACTTGAAGAATCTTAGAATGTGATGCTTCATTAACCCCTTCTCCCACACCCTGTGGCAAACTACCTTCCTTACTGCTTATCTCATTTTCAGCAGCAACATAACCATCTATAACACCATTTAACAAAAACAACAACAACAACATTAGAAAATAATTAAAATAACAAAATCAACGTCTCAGGTTCCACGTGACAATTTCGGTGGGCTAGTCCATACAGAGTTTTGCTAAGCTCTGACTTTAAATGCCCCCCGCAAGTGGACAGTAGGATTAAACCTCTTGGATTAATCAATCGGTCTTTGGACCGGATATCAATATTTTTTTTAAAAAAAAAACAACAGATTAACCATATATATACAGAGAGAGATAGAGGGATTACTAGTAGCGAGAGATGAGGAAAGGTGAAGGAGGTGGGGAGGAGAAGAAATGGAGGGAAAAGGTGAGGTGGGTTTGAAGTGAAGTTGACGAAAAAGGGAGAGTTTGGATCGAAAATGAAAAGGGTTTGCTGCTGCTGCTGCTGCTGCTAGGTTGAGGGATTTCAGTCTTAGGGCAGCAGGAAATGGTATGTCCATCGCTTCACAATGCTGCTGCTTCTTCTTTCCGTCTATCCGATGCAGAGAGAGAGAGACGAGTGTTCAACTTGGAAGCATGCTCTCACTTTAATGTCTAAAAAAAAATATCCACACACTCTTTTTTCTTACTTATTAAAATAAAAATGATTTTAACATTCAATAATGTAGAGATTATTTTTTAGAGATTTTATAAAAAATTAAAATTTATTTTGTGTTTGTTTACCGTGATGAAAATATAATTTAGTTTGTTTGGATACAAATATATAAAAGGGATTTTTTGTTATAAAATTAGTACAATCTTTTAACCTTTATTTTCTCTCTCCTCTTAAAAAATTTATTTTTTGATAAGCTACTCTTAACAGTTTCTCATTTGAAACTGTTTTTAGATTTTTTTAAGATTCTGATTTTTTAAAAAAGTTGTAACAATCAGATGCAATACTCTTAAAAGTGATTATTTTAAAAAAAAAAGTGATTTTTTTTCTTAAAAAAGCTATAACAAACCGGCTCTAAATCTCACCCATACACTCCACTCATTTCTAATTTTTTTAATAGTAATAGCTAATAAGCAGTCAATTCCCCAACCGAGATCTCACACAAATTTCTTAAATGTGACATACTAGTCAATTATCAATAACTTTATATTATTATATTTTAATTTTTTAATATTAAAAAAGTGTAGATCTCACTTAAGATTGATGTCTTAAGTGAAACCTAGAATCTTATAAGATCTAGAGTTGTCAATAAGGGCTAGCGTGTATGGACCGGCATGTCAAGCCCGATTAATTGTAGGGCATGGGCCTTAAATATTGAGCCTAATTTTGATAGGGCTTTTTAGCCCGGCCCTAAAAAGCTCGGTACCCATTTGGGCTAGCCCGTATAGGCCGCGGGTAGCCCGTTTAGTCCGTATAACAAAAAATCCTAGATATTATATTTATTTTTTAAATATTTTTTTACTTAGTTGATTATTAAAGTAAAAAATAAAAGTAAAAATTCAATAAATCATCACACTAATATAAAAGTAATAATAAGAAATTATATTTACTCGTTTCGTTCGTTATAATTTAAAGATCGAACATATAAATATTTATAACCATAACATACATAATTTATTTAAAATTGTTTTCCTCGTTGTTTTAGTTTGTGACGTTTGTACAAAAATGTTTATAATTTTTTTTGTTCTAGGCATTATTTAAACATATTAAAAATATTATGTATAAGAAATTTTATAGGAGTATTTACTGTACTTTTTTATTAAAAAAATATAATTTTTAATACAGGCCGGCCTGTTTAGCCCGCGGCCCGTGTAGGGTCGGGCTCAAGTAGTTTTTTTCAAGTCCATATTTCAACGGGGCTTTTTGACCCGGCTTGATAAAGTCCTAAGCCCATTAGGGCCGACCCTAAACTGACTGAATAGCCCGTTTTGACAGCTCTAATAATAAGCCAAAAAAATTTCTTTCAAGCCCGTTTAATTATGATGTATAGAGTTGATTAACATGATGTATGATTAAAGATGAGTTGGAATTGGAAAATTGTTATTTTAACTTGAGAATTAACTTTGACTAAGCCATGAAATGTTTGTGAAGATGTTAATTGATTATGGGAGTGTGTATGATGTTGTAGCATGAATTATAAGTGGATTAATGTAACTTGTTTGAATTAATCATGAAATGCGATATATGTGAATGATGAAGAATGTAAACATGTTGTTTATGATATGATGATGATTAAACTTGTTGAATGCATTAATATGATGAGATGATGAATGTTGTGGCTTAATGCATTAAAGATGTGATTAAATGATGATGTGGTGGTAACATGAATGATGTGAATGTATTGGTTTGATAATGCAATTGATAGCCGTAATAGCCGCATGATTTAAGATCATGATTTATAGTTGTGTGCATTGTCAAGTCCATACGTGAACATCCATGCATTCATGGTCAGTCGATCAGTGCTTGATTTAAGATCAAGATTAATAGGTGCTTGATTTAAGATCAAGATTCATGGGTGCTTGATTTAAGATAAAGATTTATAAGTGGGTGATTTAAGATCACTATTTATGGCGGCGTGATTCTAAGATCACGATGGTACCACATACATATTGAGTTGTGTTAGGCGCATTGCATGCACTTGAGTCGTGCTTGGTAATGTTTTGGTGTGAACTTGTGCATTTATGTGGTAAATGTGGTAAATGTCTAGTTGTTGATGTGTGGAAATTATGAATTACTCATAATTGCGTCAATGATGAATTATAGTTGAGATAATGATTAATGATTGATGATGTATATTTAAGTTGGCAAATATACAATGATGAGTATATGCTATGATTTATGAATCATGTTTTGAGATGTTGATGCATTTAAGTCGTTAATATTGATGAATGCATTATGTATGTGTTGATAATCAGGCGTAATATGTTAATGTGATATAATAGTTGTTGATTGTAACCAGACTTTATGTATGTGGAATACTTAAATGTTGTTGATGTTTTTGCTTGAACTTACATGCGTTTATTATATCCTTCAGTTGAACGTATATCTTACCCCCCCCAGTGGCTTTGTTGTCGCCTCACCCTCGTGGTGTAGACTTGCAGGTTGATTAGTAGATTTGCTTGGTGAGTTGTGCTGAGGATGGCGTTACGCCTAGTCCGTTTATTGCATTTTTTTGAGGATGTATAGATTAGATGCTCTGATATTGGAGTCTGGGGATTTTTATTTACTTGTTGGTTATTCATGATGATGTATTTACTTTGAGATTTTTATGATGAGACCCGAGATGATTATATGTTGAGATGATTATTTCCGTTGTACTGTGAATATTGTTGATGAAATTCTTATTATGAGAAATTCGTATGAGTTAATTGATGATTTGTAAGATTCCGATTTGTTGAATTGTATAAGTTATTGTTAAATTTGTAGTCTCGGGGATTGGGGTCTTACAGAAAGCGTCTTCACCAAGGACCTCCACTATGATTATGAATGTTGAATACAAAAGGTTACAAGAATTCCTTCAAACTACCTAGCTTTTCAATCCTTATGCAACCTCTACCCCAATCTTCAAATACCCTTTAAAATTGGTGCTACTTGTTGTCTTCGAATCCTCAAACACCTGTGCAATCCTTCAAGCTCTTCCCTCGAACTCTTTGTTGCTCCGTCCGGTGAATGGATCCCTTTGAACACAAGAACTTTAGAAAGAACCCCCAATACCCTTGGAGGTGGAATGAGATTATTCAATTCCCTTCGGATCCTTGATTACCAACTGATATCCTTGAAAGTAATCAACTTACAATCCATATAGCACCCTAGCAATCTATGACTCAATGAAACACAATGATTCTTAGAAAAAGTGTTTAATCTCAAGAACACATGAACAATGAGGTATGAGGACTTCAGAGAGAATAGATGTAAATGATTCCGTAGTTGGGTGGAGTATGGTTGTTGCTATATAGGGAGGAGTGATATGTGCAAGATTTTTGGCAAAAACAATGTAGTGAATCAATTCAGTAAAAGTCTGATTCGATTTAGGCATGTGAAAAAGGAAAATCTGATGCTGCCAGAATTTGATACGAATCAAAAATATTTGATACGAATCAAAAGTTTCTTGATGAAGATTGATACTGGACCGTAGATCTCACTATCTAGGAATTGAGACCCCAAAGCCAAGGGTGTGAACCCTTGAAATAGGGCTGGACGTCCTCCAAGAGGGCAGAGGGCCCACTTTACAATCACAAATGGCCCTTTGGGGGCGCCCTCAGCAGCTTACGAGGGCGCCCAAGTCATGGTTTTGGCCCTTTTACGATTTAGGCCCAAAACTATGACCGAGTAGGCCCAAGAAAGGCTACAAATAGTAACCTTGGGATCATTCCCGAGGCATGACCAAAACACAGCACAGAAACCCTAGTTTCTAGAAGTATTGTACTCACTGCCAGTACAGTTGGCGCCCACCGTGGGGCTACGGTAAAACTGACCTAGCCACCGCCTCCAAGGAAAAACGATCGATCCACGGCCCCTGAAAGTCATCAGAGCGCCGTGTATCCACCGTATTTCCCAGAAGCAACCTGAAAACCTTCGAATCCGCCGTGATTCAGCCCTAGACAACTGACCTAGCCACCGCCTCCAAGGAAAAACGATCGATCCACGGCCCCTGAAAGTCATCAGAGCGCCGTGTATCCACCGTATTTCCCAGAAGCAACCTGAAAACCTTCGAATCCGCCGTGATTCAGCCCTAGACCTACCCCTAACTCTAATCAAACATCCAACCCGTTTCTTGTTCAAAACATCAATTAGCCCCTCCGAAATTCGCAATCCCAACTGGGAGCCTTCAGTCGCAAATTTTGAACCTTGATAACCGACCCGAAAACGACCGTCGTCGCCACCATTGTTCATGGACCCAGAGGCGGCGAAAGCAGTACAACAACAGATCCAACAACTCCGCAGCCACAGCAAAGCGTTGCAAGTTAACGTCATCGACTTAGATCCAAGGGAAGAATTCCAGAACGAGCGTCTTGAACCCACGGAGGATCTGAAGGAAGTCACAATAGGCCCGGAGCCACATCAAACAACCAAGGTGGGGACTTCTTTGGATCCCGCCGAAGAACAAAATCTAGTGGATCTCCTGAGAAGAAACTTAGACCTGTTCGCTTGGCAACCATCAGATATGCCCGGCGTCGACCCTACCATCGTATGCCACCACCTCGCCTTACGCCCAGGAGTGAAGCCGGTGGCTCAGCGCAAAAGGAAATTAGGCGAAGAAAGGAGGAAAGCAGTAGATGAAGAGGTGGCCAAGTTAAGAGACGCCCGCTTCATAAGTGAAATCAAGTATCCTACATGGCTGGCAAACGTCGTCCTCGTAAAGAAAGCTAACGGAAAATGGCGCATGTGCGTCGACTACACCGATCTGAACACCGCCTGCCCAAAAGACCCATATCCCCTCCCAAACATTGACCACCTTATTGACAACGCGTCAGGGTACCAAACCCTGAGTTTCATGGACGCATACTCCGGCTACAACCAAATAAAGATGGATCCTCTCGACGCCCCAAAAATGGCCTTCATGACTAATCACCACAACTACCACTACGAAGTTATGCCTTTCGGCTTAAAGAACGCCGGCGCCACCTTTCAAAGGTTGATGGACACCGCCTTTGCAGAACAAATCGGAAAGAATCTGGAGGTTTACATCGACGATCTGGTAGTAAAAACAAAACATGACAAAAGCCATGCAAAAGATCTGGAAGAAATCTTCGATCAAGTTCGCGCATATAACATGCGTCTCAACCCGGCCAAATGTTCTTTTGGGGTTCACGCAGGAAAATTCCTCGGCTTCATGCTGACCCGGCGCGGTATCGAGGCAAACCCTGACAAGTGTCAGGCGATAATCAACATGAGAAGCCCCTCTAGCATTAAGGAGGTGCAGCAGTTGACGGGTAGGCTCGCAGCGCTCTCCAGGTTTCTATCATGTGCCGGCGATAAAGCTTTCTCTTTCTTTGCCTCAATAAAGAAGAAGGAACTTTTCCAATGGACTGAAGAGTGCGAAGATGCGTTCGCAAAGATTAAGACGTTTCTTTCCAGCCCGCCAGTTCTGCATCGTCCAGATGCAGGCGCCGTCCTTTTCCTCTACCTATCTATATCGGAAAATGCTATGAGTTCCGTCCTCGTGCAAGATTCTGACGAAGGTGAAAAACCAGTATATTTTGTAAGCAAGGTATTCAAGGGAGCCGAACTGAGATACCAGAAAATAGAGCGCCTGGCTCTAGCAGTGGTAGCAACAGCGAGGAAACTGCGACCATATTTTCAAGGACATAGAGTTGTTGTCAAATCCAACTACCCCATCAAGCAAGTGCTGGGAAAACCAGACCTGGCGGGAAGAATGGTATCCTGGGCAGTGGAATTGTCCGAATATGACATTCAATATCTTCCTAGAGGCAGCATAAAGTCACAGGTCCTGGCTGACTTCCTAGTAGAATTTTCATCCCCGGTGGAAGAAGTCGCCCCCTTTGTATGGTTGTTATCGGTCGACGGATCATCAAACCTCAAAGGTAGTGGAGCCGGCATAGTGCTGGAGGGTCCAGGGGGCCTAATCATAGAGCAGTCGCTGAGATTTGAGTTCAAGGCGAGCAACAACCAGGCAGAATATGAAGCCCTGGTAGCGGGCATGAAGCTGGCACAAGAGATGGGAGCGGAAAACTTGAGGGCGAAGAGCGACTCCCAGTTGGTGACGAGTCAAATTACCGGGGAATACCAAGCGAAGGACAGTCAACTTATCAAATACTTAGCAAAGGTCAACAGTTTAGCCTCCACCTTCAAATTCTTCGAGGCAATCTACGTTCCAAGAGAGCAGAATTCAAGAGCCGACCTTTTGTCTAAACTGGCCAGCACCAAACGCCCGGGGAACAACAGAACGGTCATCCAGGAGGTGCTGGCGGCCCCCAGCACAGAGATCATGGAAGTAGGCGCCGTAGAGAATGAGGAGGAAGGATGGATGACGCCCTCATCAAATACCTCACGGGAGCGTTTAATCCCAAAAGCGAGGAGGAAGAGCTGCAAATACGAAAGAAGGCTTCGAAGTACTGCATGGTCACTGGCAAATTATACAAGAGAGGCAAGGCATCGCCTCTGCTCAGGTGAAAACGAGACCCACCTCGTCCTCTTAGAAGTGCACGAAGGCGTATGCGGGAGCCACATCGGCGGGCGATCCCTGGCCGCGAAGCTGTTAAGAGCAGGTTACTACTGGCCAACAATGATCCAAGAGAGCGCAGACTTTGTACGAAAGTGTGACAAGTGTCAGAGGTTTTCTGATAAGAAGCACGCCCCTGCTTGCGAACTCACCTCAGTCTTTTCCCCATGGCCTTTTCATAAGTGGGCAGTGGATATTGTAGGCCCATTCCCGTTGGCACCCGGACAACTGAAGTTTCTCATAGTCGGAGTGGATTACTTCACGAAGTGGGTCGAAGCCGAAGCGGTCGCCAAAATCACGGCAGACAGAGTAATACGCTTCTACTGGAAGAAAATAATATGCAGGTTTGGGCTACCCAAAGTTATAGTATCTGTTGAGTCTTTTGGTGTTGGCTGCATGTTTTGGCAAAACCAAAGTATTGAATAGAAGCATCTCCATATTTGAAACATTTCTTCAGTTGCAAGTTTTGTGTTTTGAAGCCATTCAGAAGCTGAAAATGTCATCAGAAGCTGAATGCACTGTAGCACTTCAGAAGCTGAATTCAGGTTCTGATGCCAGCGTTGACTTCTGTTGACCTCATCAGAAGCTGGATTTGCTGGATTGTTTTTGCACGTATCTTGGGAGATTTAGCATGGAATTATCTTTGTATAATTACTTCTAGAAGGCTGGTTTAATTGGAGAAGATATCTTTGAAGATTTGATTCAAAATTATGAAAATTCATATTTTCTGTTTTAAATCTTTCAAAGATTGGATGCAGATTTATTTGCTACATTATTGGTTCAATCTTATTTCAGTAACAAATCAAATCAGAAGATTAGTTTTATTTTGCAAGACTGAAGGCTATATAAGGAGGAGGGCTGCTGCTATTTTATATACGAAATAAAGAGTTTAAGATCAGAGAATTGAGTCTTAGTATTTTAAGCTTTTAGCTTTATTGTGCACCACTCTGTTAGAGTTGGTTTAGGTGTTTGATTGAGTTGTAATTCATTCTAAGCCTCTAGGTACGAATGAAGTTGTGTTTTTGAAGTTTTCTGAAAAACTGAGTGTTTTTGATTAAGGGTTTCAGTAACAGGTTTGTTACTTGAATAGGAAGTTAGTGGTCTCTAATACTCAACGTGTTGGGTAGAATTCAAGACTAGGAGGAAGTTAATTGCTTAGGCTGGGAACTGGGAGTCAGTGTCTTGAGTCATAAGGATTAATTCCTATAGTGGAATTCCTTCCTGGATTGGTATCCCCCAGAGTAGGAGGTGTTTACTCCGAACTGGGTTAACAAATTTCTGTGCCTTTTTACTTTCCTGCACTTTAAATTTGCTGCCTGTGTGTGTTTGTGTTTGTGCTCTGTTTTGCAAACTGTTGTGCCCTGCGTGCTGTTCAGAACCTGTTAGGTTCAGAACCTGTTTTCTCTTAAGTATTGCCTGGCCAGAATTTCAATTGGCATCAGAGCAGGCACCCTGCCTGTAAATTGGGTGAGATCCAGAGGAGTTTATTTCTGGCAAGCATGGATAGAGAAGGAGGCTATGTCAATAGACCACCCCTATTAGATGGCACAAACTATGAGTATTGGAAGTCTAGGATGTGTGCCTTCTTAAAATCTATTGACAGCAGGACTTGGAAAGCTGTGATTAAAGGCTGGGATCATCCTGTGTATACAGACAAAGATGGTAACAAGACTGAGGTTCTGAAGCCTGAGGAGGAATGGACCAAAGCTGAAGATGATCTGTCACTGGGAAATTCAAAAGCTTTGAATGCTATCTTTAATGGTGTTGATCAGAACATGTTCAGACTTATCAAACAATGCACTGTTGCAAAGGAGGCCTGGGAAATCTTAAAGACAACTCATGAAGGAACTTCTAAGGTGAAGATGTCCAGATTACAGTTGCTGACCACCAAGTTTGAGAACCTGAAGATGAAGGAGGATGAATCCATTCAGGATTTTTACATGAATGTGCTGGATATGGCCAATTCCTTTGACTCTCTTGGTGAAAAGATGTCTGATGAGAAGTTAGTCAGGAAAATCCTCAGGTCCCTGCCTAGAAGGTTTGATATGAAGGTCACTGCAATTGAGGAGGCTCATGATATTTCTGCTATGAAGGTTGAGGAGCTGATTGGGTCACTACTCAATTTTGAAACTGCCTTTTGTAAACAGACTGAGAAGAAAGGAAAAGGTGTAGCTTTTAGTGTAAATTCTGAAGCTGATGATCAACAAGAGTCTGAAGAGGATGACTTATCAGAAGCTCTTGTGTTGCTGGGAAAACAATTCAACAAGATTCTGAAGAATGTTAACAGTAAAGCCAAAGCCAAAGGTCAGAACTTCAGATTCAATAACAAGAAGCAACAAACTGATGAGAAGAAGACCAAGTCTGAGGAGAAAAGCAACCAAGCCAAAGGTGTGCAGTGCTATGAGTGTGAGGGCTATGGGCATATCAAATCTGAATGTCCTACTTTTCTTAAGAAGCAGAAGAAGAGCCTAGCTGTTGCATGGTCTGATGATGGTTCTGAAGATGATGTTGTTAGTGAATCTGATATGTGTGATACTGGTCTAGTTGTGAGGTCAGGAGCTATCTTGAAGAAGGAAGCTGTTTTAGAGTCTGAGACCTTTTCAGAGTCTGACTCAGAGTCTGAAGCCTCATATGTGTCTGAAGCTGCTAAAACCTCATATGATGAACTAGCTGATAACTACAAGAAGCTGTATACCAGAAGTGCTGAGGTTTGCAAACAAGTTTTGGATCAGAAGGAGACTATTCTTCAACTGGAGGCTGAAAAAGGTGAACTGTTAGTGCAGAATTCAGATTTAAAAGAAGAAGTGAAGCAACTGAACTCCCAACTCGATCAAATGAAAAAGCAAGTGAAGATGTTGAATTCTGCTACTGATAAGTTGGAGGACATTTTGGGGAATCAGCAACAAGGAAAAACTGGTTTAGGTTTTGTTGATCAGACTCAGATTCCTAAACAGATGAGTTTTGTTCCTGCTACTCAAACTCATGACTCTATGGTTGGAACATCAAAGAGGAGACCTCAGAAACAAGCCCAGGTGCAAGCTCAGAAGAAACCTCAGATGCAAGATCAGAAGTATGTTCAGATGCAAGGTCAGAAACATGTTCAGATGCTACCTCAGAAGCAACCCCAGAAATTGTTCAGAAACAGAAGGAGGAGGAATCATCCATGGGTCTGTCATCATTGTGGAAAGAGAGGGCATATCAAACCATTCTGCTTTAAATTGTATGGTTACCCTGAACACTTCCAATATAGAAGAGTTGAACCAGCTACTATCAGTCACAATGTTCAGAAGGTGTGGAAGCCCAAAGTTCAGAATGTAGGCCTGATTGCTCATACCTCTTTGAGAGCTACTTCAAAAGAAGACTGGTATTTTGATAGTGGGTGTTCAAGGCACATGACTGGTGTGAAGAAGCTACTGAGCAATATCAGATCATACTCCAGAAGTTATGTGACATTTGGAGACGGTGTAAAAGGTCAGATTCTGGGTATTGGAGATTTGATCAGAGAAGGTTTGCCCAGACTTAATGATGTGCTACTGGTGGAAGGATTAACCTCTAATCTGATCAGTATCAGCCAACTTTGTGATCAAGAATTGAAGGTTAATTTCAACAAGCAAGAATGCATTGTTACTGATCAGGAAGATAAGATTCAGATGAGAGGCTGCAGATCCAAAGACAATTGTTATTTGTGGGTTTCTGAAGAAGAAAGAAGTCTGACTTCTTGTCTTATGAGCTCAGAAGAGGAAGTCAAGCTCTGGCACCAGAAACTGGGACATCTGCATCTGAAAGGCATGAAGAAAATCCTAAGTACTGAAGCTATCAGAGGTGTGCCTAATCTGAAGATCAATGAGGACAGTGTTTGTGGTGATTGTCAGATTGGTAAACAAACAAGAAAGTCTCATCCCAGATTAGTTCACCAGGTAACTACCAAAGTACTAGAACTTGTTCATATGGATTTAATGGGGCCTATGCAAGTAGAAAGTATTGGAGGAAAAAGATATGCTTTTGTAATGGTAGATGACTACTCTAGATATACATGGGTCAGCTTTGTTAGAGAAAAGTCTGACACTTTTGAAGTCTTCAAAGAGATGTGCATTCAACTACAAAGAGAGAAGGATAGTGGGATTATTAGAATCAGAAGTGATCATGGCAAAGAATTTGAAAACAAGAGCTTTTCAGAATTCTGTGCTACTGAAGGTATAAAGCATGAGTTTTCTGCACCCATCACACCTCAGCAAAATGGTGTAGTTGAGAGGAAGAATAGGACTTTGGCAGAATGTGCAAGAGTGATGCTGCATGCTAAGAAACTTCCATATATGTTCTGGGCTGAAGCAATGAACACTGCATGTTACATACACAACAGAGTCACTTTGAAGAAGGGTACTACATCAACTCTGTATGAATTGTGGAAAGGGAGAAAGCCTACTGTGAAATATTTCCATGTTTTTGGGAGCAGATGCTATATCTTGGCTGACAGAGAGAATAGAAGAAAACTGGATCCTAAGTCTGATGAGGGCATATTCCTGGGTTATTCAGTAAACAGCAGAGCTTATAGGGTGTTTAATTCCAGAACCAAGGTTGTGATGGAGTCCATAAATGTGGTTATTGATGATTTGTCTGCTGAGAATGAGCCTGAAGTTGTTCCAGAATCTGAAGCCTCAGAAGAACAAACTTCAGAAGCTGAAAAGCATTCAGAGTCTGAAGAAGCAGAAGATCAACCAGATCAAGTTCCAAATGGTAAAGGGCCATCTATTAGAATTCAGAAAGATCATCCTAAAGAGCTTATCATTGGGAGTTTGGATCAAGGGGTCAGAACCAGGAGATCAGAACCAGCTGCTACTGATTCATGTTTTGTGTCAAAGGTTGAGCCTAAAAATGTGAAAGAAGCCCTAACTGATGAATTTTGGATTGAAGCAATGCAAGATGAGTTGAATCAATTCAAAAGGAGTGAAGTATGGGATTTGGTTCCAAGACCTGAAGGGTTGAATGTGATTGGCACTAAGTGGATATTCAAGAATAAAACAGATGAAAGTGGTACTGTAGTCAGAAACAAGGCAAGGTTGGTTGCTCAGGGTTATACTCAAGTAGAGGGATTGGATTTTGATGAGACCTTTGCACCTGTGGCCAGACTAGAGTCCATAAGACTACTGTTGGGTGTTTCCTGCATTCTCAAGTTCAAGTTGTTTCAGATGGATGTGAAGAGTGCATTTCTTAATGGATATCTGCAAGAAGAAGTATATGTTGAACAACCTAAGGGCTTTGTGGATCCTAAGTTTCCAGAACATGTGTACAAGTTAAAGAAGGCTTTATATGGATTGAAGCAAGCACCAAGAGCATGGTATGACAGGCTGACTCAGTTTCTTGTTGCTCAAGGATACAGAAAAGGTGGTTCTGATAAGACCTTGTTTGTGAAAGATGAAAATGGGAGTCTGATGATTGCTCAGATTTATGTAGATGATATTGTGTTTGGTGGGATGTCTCAAGAGATGATCAAATTGTTTGTTCAGCAGATGCAGTCAGAATTTGAAATGAGCCTAGTTGGTGAACTGACATATTTTCTTGGATTGCAAGTCAAGCAAATGGAAGATACAATCTTCATTTCTCAAAGTAAGTATGCCAAGAACATAGTGAAGAAGTTTGGAATGGATTCTGCTGCTCATAAGAAGACACCAGCTGCTACTCACCTGAAGTTGACTAAGGATGAACATGGAATATCAGTAGATCAAAGTCAATATAGAAGCATGATTGGGAGCTTATTGTATTTAACTGCAAGCAGACCTGATATCACTTATGCTGTTGGAGTATGTGCAAGATATCAAGCTGATCCTAAGATGAGTCATCTGACACAAGTTAAAAGGATCCTGAAGTATGTGAATAGCACAAGTGACTATGGAATCATGTATTCACATAGTTCAAGTTCTGAACTGGTGGGATTTTGTGATGCTGACTGGGCTGGAAGTGCTGATGACAGGAAGAGCACCTCAGGAGGTTGTTTCTTTTTGGGAAATAACTTAATTTCATGGTTTAGCAAGAAGCAAAACTGTGTGTCATTGTCAACTGCTGAGGCTGAGTATATTGCTGCTGGAAGTAGTTGCTCACAATTGGTTTGGATGAAACAGATGCTGGAGGAGTACAACATGAAACAAGGAACCATGACCTTATTTTGTGACAATTTGAGTGCCATCAACATCTCTAAGAATCCAATTCAGCACAGTAGAACCAAACACATAGACATCAGGCACCATTTTATCAGAAACCTTGTGGAGGACAAGATTGTTCAGCTGGAACATGTAGCTACTGAAGAACAAGTTGCTGACATTTTCACAAAGGCCTTGGATGCTAAGCAGTTTGAAAACTTAAGGAGCAAGTTAGGTGTGTGTTTGCATGAAGAGTTATAGCAATTACTGCAAACTGGATGTGAGGAAGATAGAGTACCTGCCAGTTGTGCCTATGCTAAGTGTGATCCTGTGTCTGAATCTGATAGCTTTTCCAGGATCTGTGATACTTGTTTTGATTTTATTCCCTATATGAAGACTATGTTTTGTCAGAATTTTGTGGCTAAAAAGGGGGAGAAAATCTTATGTACTGTGTTGGCTCTGATACCAAAAGTCTTATGCAAATTGTTGCTGCTCAGAAGTTCAAATTTCAGATGTTCAGTTTTCAGTGTGGTTCAGAAGTTATTTGTGAAGCTCAGAGTTCAGAACCAATATAACAAGAGCTGTCAAGATGTTATTAAGGGGGAGTATGTGTCTCAGGGGGAGTACAAGTTTGTTATATTCCTGAAGTGTAGTGATCCTGAAGTGTAGTGGTCCTGAAGAAGAGTGATCCTGAAGAAGATTTGTGCTCAGCTCCTGAAGTGTGCTCTGATACCTTTTGGTAGTAAGGGGGAGTTTGTTTGTGAAGCTTCAGGGGGAGTATTATGTTGTTCAGGAGTTGATCAGTAGCTCTGATACCTTGGAGTAGCTTTGATACCTTGTTTGTGATGATCAGGAGTTGATCAGTAGGTTATGTGTGCTTCAGTAGCTAATATGAACTGAAGCTGGTTTGTGTTACTCATGATAGTCATAAATGAATCCGCTGCTAATTACTATGTTATGATTGATTATTGTGGAGTTCTTCATTGCTGAGTTGTTTTTAAGGGAGATTGAAGAACTTGGATGGTTTTAGCCAAAAATTTGCCAAAGGGGGAGATTGTTGAGTCTTTTGGTGTTGGCTGCATGTTTTGGCAAAACCAAAGTATTGAATAGAAGCATCTCCATATTTGAAACATTTCTTCAGTTGCAAGTTTTGTGTTTTGAAGCCATTCAGAAGCTGAAAATGTCATCAGAAGCTGAATGCACTGTAGCACTTCAGAAGCTGAATTCAGGTTCTGATGCCAGCGTTGACTTCTGTTGACCTCATCAGAAGCTGGATTTGCTGGATTGTTTTTGCACGTATCTTGGGAGATTTAGCATGGAATTATCTTTGTATAATTACTTCTAGAAGGCTGGTTTAATTGGAGAAGATATCTTTGAAGATTTGATTCAAAATTATGAAAATTCATATTTTCTGTTTTAAATCTTTCAAAGATTGGATGCAGATTTATTTGCTACATTATTGGTTCAATCTTATTTCAGTAACAAATCAAATCAGAAGATTAGTTTTATTTTGCAAGACTGAAGGCTATATAAGGAGGAGGGCTGCTGCTATTTTATATACGAAATAAAGAGTTTAAGATCAGAGAATTGAGTCTTAGTATTTTAAGCTTTTAGCTTTATTGTGCACCACTCTGTTAGAGTTGGTTTAGGTGTTTGATTGAGTTGTAATTCATTCTAAGCCTCTAGGTACGAATGAAGTTGTGTTTTTGAAGTTTTCTGAAAAACTGAGTGTTTTTGATTAAGGGTTTCAGTAACAGGTTTGTTACTTGAATAGGAAGTTAGTGGTCTCTAATACTCAACGTGTTGGGTAGAATTCAAGACTAGGAGGAAGTTAATTGCTTAGGCTGGGAACTGGGAGTCAGTGTCTTGAGTCATAAGGATTAATTCCTATAGTGGAATTCCTTCCTGGATTGGTATCCCCCAGAGTAGGAGGTGTTTACTCCGAACTGGGTTAACAAATTTCTGTGCCTTTTTACTTTCCTGCACTTTAAATTTGCTGCCTGTGTGTGTTTGTGTTTGTGCTCTGTTTTGCAAACTGTTGTGCCCTGCGTGCTGTTCAGAACCTGTTAGGTTCAGAACCTGTTTTCTCCTAAGTATTGCCTGGCCAGAATTTCAGTATCTGACAACGGGACCCAGTTCGCCAGTTCCAAGGTGGTAGAATTCTGCAATCAACTCGGAATCCAGACGAAGTTTGTCTCAGTCATCCACCCCCAAGCAAACGGGCAAGCCGAATCTGCAAACAAGGTGATCTTGAACGGCATAAAAAAGAAGCTTGACGACGCCAAAGGACTTTGGGCTGACCAATTGCATGAAGTGCTCTGGTCATATCACACGACACCTCATTCCACAACCAAGGAAACCCCGTTCACCATGGTATACGGCACCGACGCTATGCTGCCTGTAGAAATCGACACACCAACATGGCGCCGGGAGAACTTCTCAGAAGAGGCTAATGAGGCGAGCTTACTGTGCGGAATAGACATGATTGACGAGGTACGGGAGGCCGCCCACATCCGGGAATTCGCCGCCAAACAAAGAGCCGCCCGCCGGTACAATTCAAAAGTAATCCCAAGAGACATGAAAGAAGGAGATTTGGTCTTAAGACTGGTCGTCGCGCCCACCTGAATTGGAAAGTTACTACCCAACTGGGAAGGACCATACCGAGTCAGGGAAAAACTAGCACACGGAGCATACAAGCTGGAGGAGCTGAATGGAGACACGATACCACGAACATGGAATGCCGCCAACCTACGCCATTACTACAGCTGAGTACTTCACCATTCTTACAAACAAGCCACACAAGGTTGAGCTGCTGTAAAGTTTTGCTTGCATTTTCTTTTGAATTGTTTGTATTTCGATTTCAACTAACGAAGAGGAATAAGGGAGCACTCTTTTCCCCGCGAAAGCTGGGTTTTTAATGAGGCACCGATTTCCGTTTATTCTTATCTCTGTTTGACTCCAGTATCACAGTTATCGACGAAACGAGATAGTCAGCATCAACTCATAAAGGGCGCGCCTAACCCCAAAGGGGTTGCCACCTAATTCCTTAACCCTAAAAGACAGGGCTCTAAGACGTCGTGTGCTTAAAAATAAAAATGCCACCTAATTCCTTAACCCTAAAAGACAGGGCTCTAAGACGTCGTGAGCTTAAATCAAAATCGCCGCCTAATTCCTTAACCCTAAAAGAGGGCTCTAAGACGTCGCGAGACAAAAATAAGATCGCCGCCTAATTCCTTAACCCCCAAGAGGGCTCTAAGACGTCGCGAGACGAAAATAAGATCGCCGCCTAATTCCTTAACCCCCAAGAGGGCTCTAAGACGTCGCGAGCCAAAAGGCAAATCGCCACCTAATTCCTTAACCCTAAAAAAAGGGCTCTAAGGCATCGTAAGCAGAAAACGAAAACGTCGCGAAAATAAAAGAATTCATGCAGAAGATGTCTCAATAGAGCAATAACATCGAAAAGCTCAACGGTTTGACAATCTTAAATAAGTCGAGAAAACAGACAAGTAATAACTACCGCCAAAAAAGCATTATCATCACCATCATTGAATAAGAAACCAACGAAACATAGTACAAATAATGCATCGTTACAAATTCAAGAAAGTTCAAGATCAAAGTAAATTGTAGTTACAACAAAGACTATTGTTCGTCCACAAGGACGCCATCTACAATTATCTTGAAAGAATCCATAGACGAAAGATCAGCTTCAGGATGGAGGAAGGCGGCCTGCTCCTTCGCACGATCAAACCCAGTCTCGAAAGACTGCGCCAGTTCTCCTTTGGCTTCCGCAACCTCAGCCTTTAACGCCTCTTCCCTCTCAACCCCCGAGGCGACCTCTTTCCTCAAACGTATGATCACCGCGTCCTTCCCAGCTAAGTCGGCGTCGTGACCAACCTTCAAGTCACTGATTTGTTCATCGAACTCGGCCCTCATCGCCTCCGCCGCCTCCTTGACCTCCTTCTCCTTGCCCTCCTGAACCTCTTGTAATTCCTTCTCCAGTAGCTTCACCCTTTCCAGCAACGTTTCTCCATTACGAACTGACTCCGCATATTTGCAATCAACGGCCATCAAAAGCATAATAGACCGCAAACAGTTCACGCCGATATCCCTCGTCGCAAAAGGAACAGGGTTCTGCATGCCGGCTGTCACATCATCAGGATTGCAAATCATCTTCTCTTTCACGTAGGCTTCGTAATCAAAATCCTTGTCCCAGAAAGACCGAACATCCCGGCTGGGACCAGTAAGTTCAGTGGCGAGACGAGAATGCGCCCGTTTAGACCTCCTCTCTTTCATCACCCCCTCCTCCCCATCTGACGCCTTCCTTTTCTTCTCCTCTCGATTCTTCTCCTGCGCCACGTCCACAGCACACTCAGGTTGAGCGTCAAGAACAATCTCGGCTTTCTTTTTAGACTTACGGAGGATGAGCCCAGAGGAATCGCTAGTGTCAGCCACCCCGCCCGACCTTTTGGCCTTCAGCTCGGCCAGATAATGCTTCCTCTCCGCAGCTGTTAGTGGCGCCATAGATTCTGCAAGTCAAAAAACCAGAGCCAATACACAAATAATTAATAAAGAGAAAGGCAGAAAGCTAGACAAGCAGAGTTATGAAATCAACTCACGCAAATAGGTCTCTAAGCTATCGACATCTCCCTCTCTATTCAGCAACTCCCGGATATCCATGGGCAGCATTTTGTCCAGGAAGGAAACGACACCTTGTTCATACGCACTCAACTGTTCATAAGCAAACCCAGTAATGGAAGCTGGGGAACTCGTCCAGCAGATGGGAAATTTTAATTCATTATGTACGCGCCCTCCTCCCCTCACCCTAAGGAATGTCCGTCTCCAGTTCTTGTAATGAGAGGCATAAGGTGGAAACAACCGTTTCCCAGGGTGCGCGCCAACGGAGACACAAGACGATTTGTCCACCCCCCGAGTACCGTAGAAGCTAAAGAAGCACCCGGCGGAGGGCTCAAAGCCTAATCCCTCGCAAGCTATCTCAAAGGCCCGGATGAACGCCCAACTGTTGGGCTGAAGCTGCGAGGGCGCCACATTCAACCACCTCAGGACAGTTACTCCGAAGGGCGTGAATGGATACTTCACGCCCAAATCTTCAAAGACCGCCGCATACATATAGAAGAACTCGTGGGCCCTACTCCTTGGCATCCGTAAGTAAACTTTCTCACCAGGACGGCAGGGATCCAGGATCACATCATCTTCGCATCCTGTCGAAGAAACATTAACCTTGCTTCGGAACAGCGCCACTCGTTCAGGATCCATAAACACGGACTCCAAGCGCATCATTTCGCTAGTAGAACCCCCTAGTCCCAAATCACTAGCGGACGCCATACCGTGATTTTCTCTCGTATAGGAGGGACCTGGACGAACAGAAAGAATAACACAATCAGATGAGTTCCCGCTATCGTCTTTATCCTCGCTATCACTCGAGTCGCTCGAAAACTCCCCTAAAAGGGAATGGCCATAGTAGGCATTTTCAAAGGCAACCCAATCGGTGGTCCCGTCCGATCGTTTCGCAAGCCTAACCGCCTCTCTCAATAACACATCCCTTTCCTCCGAGTTAGCCGGAGATAGTACGTTTCCCTTCCCATCACACTCCCTGATAACTACCATGTCCTAGTTTGAATTACAAAAAAACGAAGCGCTAACGTTCAGAGATGAATTCTAAAAAAGGGATTACCTGTTTCGAATGAAGAAAATCTGGACGAAGAAAGGGACTGATTTGATTCTGGAGGAGAGCGTTGATTCTAAGAACTGTTTGCAATTGGCAAAGGACGTGCGTTTCGGACAAAGAAAGGAGAAGGAAAGTGAAAAGACAAAGAAAGGGACTGATTAGATCCGCGTTCAGTTTAAAGTGAAAAGCCTGGGAAAACGCGCAGATGACGTCACTTAAGTTGGCACGATTTCCGAGAACCGCTAAGATTACGACACGTCAGCGAGAGCGAACGGTCGCCTCACGCCAGCCGTCGGATCCCAATAAAAGGCGTCCTCAACACGTAGTCCAAAGGACGCGGCGAGCTGTACGCAGTTTAATCACTTCGCCTTGTACCAAGACTTGTGCTTGTTGGGCTAGCATAAATATTCCTGTTGGGCTGGCGCCCACACTCTCGTAGGGCTAGGGCCGCCCACTAAGGTACTCAAAACAAAACATGGAGCTAGTGCCCATGTTGGGCTAGTATCCGTGTTGGGCTAGTACCCACGCAGGACCCACATGGGTGTTTAAACCCCATATGGGCTAGTGCCCACGCAGGGTTTAAACACCCACGTTGGGCTAGTACTCATAAAATCTTTTTTTTCACATGGCTTCATGGCTAGTAAGCCCCACTTGCTGGGCCAAAGGTCGTAGTCAAATCCCCCGTAAACAGTTTAATCATTTCGCCTTGTACCAAGACTCATGCTTGTTCGGCTGTGGACCGTAGATCTCACTATCTAGGAATTGAGACCCCAAAGCCAAGGGTGTGAACCCTTGAAATAGGGCTGGACGTCCTCCAAGAGGGCAGAGGGCCCACTTTACAATCACAAATGGCCCTTTGGGGGCGCCCTCAGCAGCTTACGAGGGCGCCCAAGTCATGGTTTTGGCCCTTTTACGATTTAGGCCCAAAACTATGACCGAGTAGGCCCAAGAAAGGCTACAAATAGTAACCTTGGGATCATTCTCGAGGCATGACCAAAACACAGCACAGAAACTCTAGTTTCTAGAAGTATTGTACTCACTGCCAGTACAGATACGAATCAAGAAAATTTGATACGATTCATTCAGGAAAAAACAAGACCAGAGATATTGAATGATACGAATCAAGACATTGTGATTCGAATCATGATTGATACGATTCAAGGAATCATGATTCAAATCATAGGCAGAAACATTCCATGATACGATTCAAACTATTTTGATACGATTCAAAGAGACAAAAAACAAGACCAGAGACATTGAATGATACAAATCAAGACATTGTGATTCGAATCATGAGTGATACGATTCAAGGAATCATGATTCGAATCATAGGCAAAAACATTCCATGATACGATTCAAACTATTTTGAATCTAATCAAACATCTAGAAACGAGGTTTGGGCCACTAAAGATGAAGATTTCTATACACAACAACGCACATGACAATCAGGGATCACATGACACAATGAGGCAAAGATTACTAGGTGCTTTAACATGTTTCTAAGCTACAACTAATCAACATAAAAACATCATTAAATAAACCTAGCTAATAAACATCATCAAAACACAAACCTATAACTAAAAGCAACTTCATCTTCAACACACACGCACACAGAGACAGAGATAGATAGATAGATAGATAGATAGATAGAAAGAAGAGAGAGAGAGAGAGAGAGAGAGAGAGAGAGAGAGAGAGAGAGAGAGAGAGAGAGAGAGAGAGAGAGAGAGAGAGAGAGAGAGAGAGAGAGAGAGAGAAGACAACACAAACAAATTATACTAGTTCCCCTCACAATCCGAGGATAGTTTAGTCCACTTGCACTTTCAAAGGATTTTCACTATAATCACACAAGATTACAATTTGCTCAAACACACAGTAAAGTACTTCCTTGCCTCACACAAGAGGAATTCTACAATCAGAGTTTAACAAACAAAAGAGATCGTGTTTACATTTGATATAGATCCAGAAGTGTAATAAACTTAAAGTTCAAGTGATGGATTAGTTTAGGCAAATGCAGGAAATAGTATCAAATAATAAAATAGTAAGTTATCGTCTCCATATTGATTGTCGATCAACTCGGTAATTAGCGGAATTTATTTGAAAAGCAAATAAAAGAGAAGATTGAATGATGATTGCAGGGTTTTAATTGTCTTGCCCAATGCGAGATTTGGTTTTGTTGATTCAGAAGTGTAATGGCGATTAGGGAATCCTTGAATCCCCCTTCTTTCTTTGTTGGAGTTAACTCGGTTAATTATTAGTTTATGACTTGTATCTTTGGATTTCAGCCTCAGGGCAGCAGGAAATGGTATGTCCATCGCTTCACAATGCTGCTGCTTCTTCTTTCCGTCTATCCGATGCAGAGAGAGACGAGTGTTCAACTTGGAAGCATGCTCTCACTTAATGACTAAAAAGATAGACACTCATTTTTTTGATACTTAACTAATAGCCAGTTTGGATTAAAATATTTAGAGATTTTATAAAAAATTAGAATTTATTTTGTGTTTGTTTACCGTGCTGAAAATCACTTTTTTTTAAATAATTTAGTTTGTTTAGATACAACTATATAAAAAGGATTTTTTGTTATAAAATTAGTTCAATATTTTGACCCTTATTTTCTCTCTCCTCTAAAAAAAATCTATTTTTTGAGAAGATACTCTTAGCAGCTTCTCATTTGAACCTGTTTTTTTTTTTTTTAGATTCTGATTATTTTAAAAAGTTGTAATAATCGGATGCAATACTCTTAAAAGTGATTATTTTTTTGACAAAAAAAGTGATTATTATTTTTTTTAAAAATGTGATTTTTTTCCTAAAAAAGCTATAACAAACTGGCTTTGAATCCCACTCGTACACTCCACTCATTTCTAATTTTTTAATAGTAATAACTAATAAGCAGTCAATCCCCCAACCGAGATCACACAAATTTCTTAAATGTGACATACTAATCAATTATCAATAACTTTATACTATTACATTTTAATTTTTTAATATTAAAAAAGTGTGGATCCCACTTAAGATTGAGGTCTTAAGTGAAACCTAGAATCTTATAAGATCTAGAGCTGTCAAAACGGACTAACGCGTATAGACCGACCTGTCAAGCCCGATTAATTGTAGGGCTTGGGCCTTAAATATTGAGCCCAAATTTTAATAGGGCTTTTTAGCCCAGCCCTAAAAAGCTCGGTACCCATTTGGGCTAGCCCGTATGGGCCGCCGGTAGCCCGTTTAGTCCGCATAACAAAAAAAGTCCTCGATATTGTATATATTTTTTAAATAATTTTTTATTTAGTTGATTATTAAAGTAAAAAATAAAAGTGAAAATTCAATGAATCATCACACTAATATAAAAGTAATAATAAGAAATTATATTTACTCGTTTCGTTCATTATAATTTTAAAGATCGAACATATAAATATCTATAACCATAACATACATAATTTATTTAAAATTGTTTTCCACGCCGTTTTAGTTTACGACGTTTGTACAAAAATGTTTATAATTTTTTTTTGTGCTATGAATTATTTAAACATATTAAAAATATTATGTAAAAGAAATTTTATAGGAGTATTTTACTGCACTTTTTTATTAAAAAATATA
This sequence comes from Medicago ruthenica, assembly GCA_018208015.1. Taxonomy (NCBI): domain Eukaryota; kingdom Viridiplantae; phylum Streptophyta; class Magnoliopsida; order Fabales; family Fabaceae; genus Medicago; species Medicago ruthenica. The sequence continues at coordinate 7,718,728 of CM031373.1, forward strand.
ATTTTAATACGGGCTGACCCGTTTAGCCCGCGACCCGTGTACGGTCGGGCTCAAGTAGTTTTTTCAAACTCATATCAACAGGGCTTTTTGACCCAGCCCGATAAAGTCCAAAGACCGTTAGGGCCGGCCCTAAATTGACTGAATAGCCCATTTTGACAGTTCTAATAAGAACCCAAAAAAATTTCCTTCATAGGAGTACTCTTTAAAATGTGAGACACCCCATTGAGAATGGTCTAAGACAAATCGATAATCTATTTTGTTTTGGAGCCAAAAGCATATTATATTTTATTTTTTGAGGTGAAAAGCATAGTTTATTAAAAACTCTATCAAAAAGCACTTGACGTGGTTGACAGAAATCGGAACAAAATATCTATAACTTGTTACAAAGAGAATACATGATTTTTTGGGATTAAATTTTTCAATTATATTTTAAACAAAATTGCTTTTAAGAATGTCAAATTATTGATTGATGTTATTGAAAAAAATAATTTTTTTTATTATATTGTTGGTAAAAGATAAACATAGTTTGTTACTTATTTAAACGTAACAAACATTTATATCTAAAGATATTAAACGTTAAAATTGTGCATTGATATGTGTGAAACAATCAATTAGGTCACTTATTTTGGGATGCATAGAGTATAAAGGGAATAAATGAATTTTTTGGTTGAATTTTTCATTATTCCAGTTATACCTTTAAACAAATTTGTTTTTGAGAATGTTATATTATTGATGTTATTGAAATGATAAAAGATAAAGATAGTTTGTTACTTATTTAAAAGTCACAAAGATCTCTACATATAATTTTAATAAAAATCAAAATTTCATAAAAAAATATTGCTTATAATTTACACACATTAGCGCAGTAAATATTGTTTATTGCTTATATTTGAAACTGTTTTCATGTAATAAAGTAGTAAGTAAAATCGTCTCCACAATGATTGTTGTTTCAACTAGGCAACTAGCTAAACTTATAAAAACAGTACATAAAAAGCAAATAAATGAGTTTATTACATATTTTAGCGGTGGTTAGAATTCTTTTAATCCCGTCTATTTTCTTGTTGGGTTAAAGACAAACAATTATTATTTATGAGACAATGGTTCTATTTAAGTGATGAGTTTGTGAGATTTTAACGCCCCTCCAGCTGTTAAGTTGCTGTTGTTGGTCACCCTAAGGTTATACATGTGATACGGGGCATATGGTCGTCAATCCTATAGGGTCCCGTATTCCTTCATAAGGTTATTAAGGTGAGGACTTACTCTTTTAGAGGTAATTGAAACATAAACTTAGCTGGTATTCCTAAATTGTCATCTAAAGGATTCACCTACGTCTTTGAATCTTTTAAGTACACCACATACCCTGAATAGTCCTTAGTGGATTAAATGGATAGACCTAACTCTATCTTACCAATGGGACAAAATAAAGTTTATAATGCAACATTCGGAAAAGTCGACTAAGTATATCTTCTACAACCTCCTATTTCTATGATCAGTATGAGACTATAGGTATATCACACTCCCTAGAATTCATAAAAGAATTACACACTTTGCATATAAAAATTAAATAGATGTCAAAACATAATTGAATAAAAGACTTGAATTGAATTGATCCAACAAATAAACAGAAGTTCATCTTAGAACTATAACCAATTAAAGTTTTGTTACTCATGGTAACTAAAAACAAATTACAAAAGAAATAAAACATACTCTAAGAGCAAAGGTTGAGGATAGATTTCTCCTTTGATGCTCATAACGATTGCCTTCTGAAGGTGAATTGTATTGGCTTTTTCTAAAACTTTTCTAAGTGTTTATCAAAACTAGAACATGTTCTGATCAGAAAACAAAGTATGATCAGAGTCTGAACTAAAAAACAGAGTATGTAGCGAAATTAAGATAGACATACACAAACACACACACAGAGAAATATATGTAGATAGATAGATATGAGAGAGAGAGAGAGAGAGAGAGAGAGAGAGAGAGAGAGAGAAGACAACACAAACAAATTATACTAGGTCCCCTCACAATCTAAGGGTAGTCCAGTCCCCTTACACTTCCAAAAGATTTTCACTATAAACACACAAGATTACAATTTACTGAAACACACAGTAAAAGACTTCCTTGCCTCACACAATAGGACTTCTACAACCAGAGTTTAACAAACAAAAGAGATTGTGTTTACACTTGATATAGAACCAGAAGTGTAATAAACTTAAAGTTCAAGTGATGGATTAATTTAGGCAAATGCAGGAAATCGTATCAAGTAATAAAATAGTAAGTTATCGTCTCCATATGGTTTGTCGTTCAACTCGGTAATTAGCGAAATTTATTTGAAAAACAAATAAAAGAGAAGATTGAAAGGTGATTGCAGGGTTTTAATTGTCTTACCCAATGTGAGATTAGGCTTTGTTGATTCAGAAGTGTAATGGCGACTAGGGAATCCTTGAATCCACCTTCTGTCTTTGTTGGAGTTAATTCGGTTAATTATTAGTTTATGACTTATATATTTGGATTTAAGAAAGTAGAACATAACCCCGTGATGAATCTGTGGAAGTTTCTTTCAATATCATTGTAATTCAACCAATTACAATTGCGGCGTTCCCTTAAGATGAGTTATAGCCCTAAATTCATACTTAGATTCAATTAAAAGAATTTAATTTAGAAACTATGCAATAAACTACTGTCTTGTTCGGATGGAATTTAGGTTGTCAATCCTACTAAACTTCATCTAGAGATACGGTATAGAAAAAAACATATACGAATTAAATTAGACTTTAGATAATAAACTGAATAAAAAACTTTCTTAATTGAATCCAACAAATAAGAAGGGGTTCATCGTGGAACCCTAATCAAACAGTTTTAGTTGCTCATGGCAACCGACATCATTACAAAACAATAGAAAAACATACCCTAATGAGAACACGAGGAGGATGAAGATCCTCTGCCTTCAAGCTCTGATGCTTGACCATTTCCTTGTACCACTCGCTTTCTGAATGAATAAAAGTGTGTACGAGAGTCTCTATTTATAGTAAATCATTACTTAGGGGTTAAGAGAAGAAAACTATGGTTTTTCCACTAAAAACAACTTAATAATCAAGCAACCAGCACTCCCTGGTCGTGCTCATGCGCGGGCGCATGAAGTGAGGTGCAGGGGCGCATGTGACAACAAGGAATGATGTCCCATGCGCAAGCAGCCCCTCCTGTGCGAATTTTGCATTTTTCGTCCCATTTTTTTTAGCGTTCTTCCGTCTTGCAATGCCTTGGAACTTGAAATGAATTTTCTTCAATTTGTATTATCTTCAAAGACTTTCTAAGAATCATTGATCTTCATTCTTCATATCCTCGATCCTTCACTTGATGTCTTGTTTTCCGATTTACATGATTTCTCACTAAAAAAAGCTCAAAACACCTATGCAGTTGCATGATTTAGGATAAAACCGAATTACAACAAACAAAAAATTCCTTAAACCATCGACAACTCATCTAAATGACTTCTAATTTTCCTTTAAATGCAAAGAAAATAACTAAAAGCATAGCGAGAAATATCATATGATGTTCCATCATCAGCAAGTGACTTCTATAAACTTAAGAAATTCTAAGATTGAATGTTTGTAATAATTTTCAAGTGTTTGTGCGCTATTGAATTTGATTGAGTAATGGCACTTGAAAAATAATAGAAGTCTTGTTATATATCTTCAATTGCCCAGGTCCTTATATAGGAGAGAATAATAGAGTCGTTGTTAAAGAGGTGCCAGCACATCAAATAAGTCCTTGAGAAGCTTGATCAAAGTCTTTGAAACTTTGCCTCTTATGGATAATATTGTTGAATAGTTATTCAAAAGTCCTTTCCTTTTAATAGAATGATCCGTTACATTCTTCAATTCTTCATGAGGTCTTTGCTTTGCCGATTTGCATGATTTTGCATTGAATTACATCAAAAACACATAAGAATTGCTTGGTTTCGAGAAAACTAGAATTATATAACTCGAAATGAAAACATTACAAAATATCCCAAAAACCATATACAATTGTTCTAAACCGCCTCTAATTTGGATCAAAACATAACTAAAATGAGTAAAAAGTATGCTGAAAATAATGGAAGATGACATGTCATCACAACCCCAAACTTATATATATGAGTATGCTAACATATGATCTTTGTGTGTTAGGGGTGCCAGCCTAGCTGGGATGCCAACCAATTTGAAACATTTACATACTCTTGACATAAAAAAAATGTTATTATAAAATATAATATCTTAAATATTCTACAAATGTTTCTTTGAAAAACAAATTCTTGACTCAAAAAACATTTTTTAGACATTTATTAAAGCTCATTAAACATTAGATATTATATATCTTTCAAATATAAAATTCACTTAAGCAAAATAATATATATATATATATATATATATAATATTTTTTATTGTTTATTCAATATTTAAAAAATAAGTCAAAATAAATTATGTAAAAGTTTCATTATTGTAATGTATTAATAAATAATACATAATAGATATATTTTAAGAAGTAATTATTACATGACATTCAATATTAAATTCAAAATACATAATAGATCATATGTTTTATACTTTGAATCAAATTATATATTTAGCATTTACAATGTGTTCACATTTAATAAAATAAATATATAATAGATTTTAAAATTTTACCTTATTAATTATTTTGACCATATTAATTGTTAGTTTCTTATTAATAATATTATATTATCTATCTTGACCATATCTTGACAAAAAAAACTATTTTGACCAAATTAATTTTCTTTTGACAAAATCTTGACCATATTAATTGTTAGTTTCTCATTAATAATATTTTATAAAAAAATTACATGTTATCTTTATTGTATATAAATAATCTATCAGGTGTAAGAATATTCTATGAGAAATAATATTTTTGATATATGTTCTCCCACACCTAACATCTACTGTATGCAAATACAACCTTTGATAGTGATATTTGATCATCACCCTATCAAATTGTGATGTACCAAATGACCATTATCAATTTGATAAGTAAGTGTTCTCTTAAATTTCAAATTCATAAATATATAATTTTGATCACTCTCTTTGTGCAATCCATATTTGTAGATAAATTTTGTGGATTTATTCGCTTCTACAGTGAACCCATCTATAGGACAAACAACCATGAGGGGAGACACCTCTTTCTGATGTAGTTTTGCACAAGTTGAAAGTCTTAGTGTCTTCTTTTGTCAACACTTGAATTCCCCGACGTTCAATAGCAGGAGAGTTAGCATCCCTCGGTGCCATTCCAGGCATATATGTAAGCTCGTTACTAAACTCCGTTTTAGTTACAGTCAATGCCGTTGCCAACGACGCCATCTGTTCTAATCCCCTCTTGGAATCATCACTCGGCACAAAAGGCAACAACTTCCTTTTGTTTCCATTTGTCTCGATGATGATTTCAAGTTGGGATTGGAACAAATGGTGTCGTTGGCAACGACGTTGACTGCAACTAAAACAGAATTCAGTAATGAGCTTACTTATATGCCTGGAATGACACCGAGGGATGCTAATTCTCCTGATCTTGAATGTGGGGGAATGCAAGTGTTGTCAAAAGAAGACACTAAGAATCTGAACTTGTGCAAAACCATGATGGAAAAAGGTGTCCCTCCTCATGGTTGTTTTTGATCCTGTAGAAGGGTTCACTCTAGAAGTAGATAAATCCATAAAAGACTTGAAAATAATAAGATAATATGTTGAAGATATAGACTTTTTAAAGAATCGGGAATATGATGATGGAGATAGCATAATGACACTTCTTTCTGCGCGTCTGATCCTTCACAGTCGTTGGTCATCTGCCTAGATGAACCTTGTAACATATCACATTTCATTAAATGAAAAAAGAAGTTGAACTTCAAATGTGTGTGATTTAATGTTGATGGTGAATGCCGGGTTCTTTTAATTGCAAATAGAGATATAGCAAAGGGGAAAAGGTTGTACTATGACTACAATGGATAAGAACATGAAAATTCAAATAAACATTTTGTATAATTGTGTAGCATGTGAATGCTCTAGAGCTTAGTGTGATAAGGAAATAGTAATTTCAACAGGGAATAGTTAACTTGTGATTTTATTCATCTTTAGATCTATTATTTGATTCAACATATGTATAATTTTTTTTTTTAATTTTAGTATTTCGCATGTACACCTTTATAGTGACAGCTATTAGTAATCACAATTCTTCTAAAAAGCAGTAACAGTAATCACAATAAAAAATTTCTTAAAAAAAATTATATAGGGTAATCTGGTTTTGTATTAAAATATGTTGTAATGAATACCCAAACGTTGAAACTAAAAGATAGACTTGAAAAAAAATCAAAATAGTGTTACTATAAGTAAAATGATAGATATATTGCATAGTAAAAAGATCAATATCAAGACAGGGATTTGCATAACCTTATTCATAAATAAGGAAACACCCGTAAGAATAATTATTTTTTCCTTCCAATAAGTCAAAAGTTAGGGTGGGGATCAGGGAGAATTAGTAACATCTCAAGTAGGTTGACACCTAACTGAAACTTCAATTCTCTGCCTTATTAAAAAGGGAAAATAAATATACATGTGTGTGTGTGTGTTGGGGGGGGGACAAACCGACACCCACAATTTTTTTGAAAGATAGATAAACAAATGGAAATAGCCTAAGGAAAACAATAATTATGCAATCCGTTGCGATCTCTCCAAAAGTCCGAAAACAAAAACTTAGGAGTAGTGCTGAACCAAACAATGCCAGAAATATTGTGACCGTGATTTACCAACTTATCTCCACAACAATTTCCTTCATGAAGTTTTTCTCAGTGCAAACAAACCAATCAAGAAAGGCATGATGATTGCTTTCAAATCTTCTGAAGTTCATCAGAAGATCAAAAACTCTCTAAATAAGAAGTTGAAGAGGAGATAGATCTCATTTCAAAAAGATTTAAAGGATGGTGAGAAGGAGAGATCAACTCAGTTAGAGATTTCCTTTCAAAAAATAGGGATCCAAAGTTGAGTCTGACAAGAGTCAAGTGATGTGTTGTGGATGGAACAAGCTGGGATATTACAAGAATGAGTCTCCTCTTAACAAGCAGAAGAAACCGACATTGAAAATGATTTTGAAAATCTAAAAAATGAGGAGAGATTCTTAATGAACAAATGTTTGTCTTTGCAAAAAGGAAATGAAGATCTTAAGAAAGAAATTGAAAAACTTAAATCTCTTCATGACATTTCAAAGAAAATTGTTCAACTAATCCTTTTTAAGATAGAAATCTAGATTGTGTAATCAGTTGTAAGAAGCTTCGCTATCGTCTTGAAGGTCGAATTGTAGATTGTGTGGTAGCTAAAGTCTGAAGAGTTTGTATAAAACTTGTAAGGTCAGGTAGACAAGAAAAAAAGAGAAAGTGTGCATCATCTGAGAGGGTATCTCAGGCACCATTATTGGATAATCTCACCATGATTAGTATGAGACTCTAGGTATGTCACACTCCCTAGAATTCGTAAAAGAATTACACACTTTGCATATAAAAATTAAATAGATGTCAAAACATAATTGAGTAAAAGACTTGAATTGAATTGATCCAACAAATAAACAGAAGTTCATCTTAGAACTCTAACCAATTAAAGTTTTGTTACTCATGGTAACTAAAAACAAATTACAAAAGAAATAAAACATACTCTAAGAACAAAGGTTGATGATAGACTTCTCCTTTGATGCTCATAACGCTTGCCTTCTGAAGGTGAGAAAAACACAAGAAGAGGTAGTTGAATTGTGTTGGCTTTTTCTAAAACTTTTTTTAGTGTTTATCAAAACTAGAACATGTTTTAATCAGAAAACAAAGTATAATCAGAGTCTAAACCAAAAAACCGAGTATGTAGCGAAATTAAGATAAACACACACACACACATGTTGGTCTTTATGGCAACGAGGTATTCTCTAGAAGGGGGGGTGGGGGTGAATAGCGCTTTTTAAAATATTTTTGAAAATCAGACGAAAGCGTTGCGAAAGCGATTAGAAAGAATTGACTATTTGAAATTGCTTGAAGCGTAAGATAATGACAAAAATTATTAAGACTATGCACACGAATTTACAATTTGAATTTAGCGATTCAATTATAATAAATCATAATACAATATAATGTTAATACAAGCTACAAGTTGCAAGACTAGACAAATCAAACCAAACCTAACAACAATTAAACAAACTACAACTAATGAAAGCACAAGGATATAAACTTGTTAATTGAGACTTAATTGAAAATCAATGTGATCAAATATGTTTTGAATGAGGTTGATTCAATGAATCAAACCAAAACCTAAAGGTGAAAATTCAATCACATTCAACTCAATCAATATTCAATTAACACAATTTATATAAAAATTTAACACAATTAAAAGAGTAAGGGAAAGAGAGAAAACACTGGAATTTTTATAGTAGTTTCCCCTTTCGTCCTCACTTTGGGGTACGTCTACTCTTCTTGGTGGAAAATGTAACAACCCGATTTTTAGTATTAGATTTATTTATTATTATTGATTATTTATTATATTTGTTAATTGATTATTTGATGTGAGATTGGTGGGTTAGTGGATTTTCTAGTGGTTGAGGGTATTTTATTCTTTTTAGCTTGAGTGGCATTTTTGTAATTATGTTAGAACTAGAAATTCGAATTTAGAGAATAGTGGTGTATGAGTAAAATGAAAGGTTTAAATGAAGTAAAAGTGTAGAGAAAATAATTGTGAGGGTTAGATGTGACTAAACCCATTAGTGTGAGTGACCCTAACCCATATTATATAAAGAATAGTAATGAGTGTTGGTGAATTAGGTTAACCACATTTCACAAAGTTTTGGGAAGAGGCAAGAGGGAGAGCTTAGAAGAGAAAGAAGAACTTGAAGAGAAGGAAGAGAGGAAAACACTAGAAGTAGAGAATCAAGCTAGGAAGCTACTTTTTGTGAAGATTTGAGGTAAGGGGGAAAATTATTTTCACCAATTGGGTTTAATAAGCAAATGAGTAGTTTGGGTGTTTTAGCTTATGATTAATTTCATGTTGTTTTATGTTAATTATGTGAAATCCGTGCTTTATTTTGATGGTTAATTTGATTATGTTAAAACTTGGTGATTTCAAGTTTTGTTTATGTCAAAATTCATGTTTTGTTATAGTGAATTGATAACTTGATGAATTTTGATGAATAACATGATAATTGAATGATGCTTGTTATTTAATAAGTTGATTTTGAGCATGAGTATGTGTTTTGTTTGAGAAATCATGAAGTTATGTTGAATAAATTGTGGTTTAAGTGATTCTTGCTATGTTCATGGGAAATTGCTTAATTAAGTGAATTTAAATAAGTTGTTGCTGTTGAATTAAGTTGTTACCATGATTATATGAAAGGAATGAATGAGATTATGTTGATTATGAAATTTGTGATGAATTGAGTTGTTGTTGTGGTGTTTTGATGAAATAGCTTAATTTGATGAAAATGAATAAGTTGTTGTTATAATGATTGGGTTAAGTGATTATGAACAGGTGGAACATGAAAGAATTACTGTTGCTATTGATAATCCATGTTTGTTGTTGAATTGTTGGCGAAGATGTGAAATTGAGACGAAGTTTGATTTTTAAGTGAAAAACATGATGTTTGATGAAAAGTGATTATGAAATGAGTTGTTTAAGCTGAGTTTGGATCATACTTGATTAATTAATGTTGGGTTAATGATTTGGATCGAGTTTGGTGAGTTTGGAATCGAAGGGTGTAGTTAAAAATGAGATTTTCCGAACCGAAAAACGAAGAAAAATCAGTTTTCACAGCCTGTGCAAAACGCACGACCGTGCGTCCCAGACGCACGAACCGTGCAGATGTTACAACATTGACCTTTTAAATTGAGCATGATCGTGCAATTTTTTAGCACGACCATGCTTTTTTCCCTATAGCTTGGAAGTTCATTTTTTAAAAGGTTCTAAGGCACGTGTTTGGGTCCCAAACCTCTAAACTTGATCAATGAATGTTTAATTATGATGTATAGAGTTGATTAACATGGTGTATGATTAAGGGTGAGTTAGAATTGGAAAATTGTGATTTTAACTTGAGAATTAACTTTGATTAAGCCGTGAAATGTTTGTGAACATGTTAATTGATTATGGGAGTGTGTATGCTGTTGTAGCATAAATAATAAGTGGATTAATGTTGGATTAATTTAACTTGTTTGAATTAATCATGAAATGCGATATATGTGAATGATGAAGAATGTAAACATTTTGTTTATGATATGATGATGATTAAACTTGTTGAATGCATTAATTTGATGAGATGAGGAATGTTGTGGCTTAATACATTAAAGTTGTGATTAAATGATGATGTGGTGATAACATGAATGATGTGGATGTATTGGTTTGATAATGCAATTGATAGCCATGATAGCCGCATGATTTAAGATCATGATTTATAGTTGTGTGCATTATCAAGTCCATACGTGAACATCCATGCATTCTTGGTCAGTCGATCGGTGCTTGATTTAAGATCAAGATTTATAGGTGCTTGATTTAAGATCAAGATTCATGGGTGCTTGATTTAAGATCAAGATTTATAGGTGGGTGATTGAAGATTGTGCGCTCTCTAAAAAAACGCGATCCTCCGAGCGTGTACGAACGCTCGAAAATGAAAGTGCGGAGTCGCCACCAAAGTTTTTGTTTAAAGGGAACATTGATAAACCCTTAAGTTTTTATTTTTTAAAAGGGAAACGATAATAAAACCCTTGACGATGAGGAAAGGATGGTCATCGCAACCATTACCGGGTTCGGGAGTCGATTACGCAAGGGGAAGGTATTAGCACCCCTCACGTCCGTTGTACTCAACGGGAACCTCCTAGTTAGTTAAGGCTAAAGTGTTTTTAAAGGTTTTGCTTGCATGCTTCAATATATAAAGGGAATAAAGATAAAGGGGGAAAAAGTTTATTTTTGATTATTGTGCTTGACAAGATTTTGATCTTGCTCCTACGTATCTCCCGGTGCGATGGAGAATTCAAAGCTACGTAGTTCTTTGTTAGAAAAACGTATATTTGTTGGTTAATTTTAAGGAACGATGTTTTGATCGTATTCTTTGCGGTTAAACGTAGCTTGTTTGCTCGCGCGTGGGAGACTTAAGCTTTTGTTTTTATCGCGTTTAGAATTGATAAAAACATGTCAGTTGGGGAAAAGAGGGTTGAATTGACCACGGGGGGCCAAGAAAGGTTCAATTGACTCAAAGGAGTCAAGAAAAGGTTAATTGGACTCATCAGAGTCGAGCATTGATTCAAATGACTCAACGGAGTCGAAAAAAGGTTCAATGGATCCAACGGGATCGAGTATTGATTCAAAAGGTCACGGGGGACCGAGAAAAAAGTTCAATGGACCAACGGGTCGAGCAATGATTCAATTGACTCAACGGAGTCGAAAAAAGGTTCAATGGATCCAACGGGATCGAGCATTGATTCAAAAGGTCACGGGGGACCGAGAAAAAAGTTCAATGAACCAACGGGTCGAGCATTGATTCAATTGACTCAACGGAGTCGAGAAAGGTTCAATTGACTCAACGGAGTCAAGAAAGGGTTAATTGGTCACGGAGGACCAAGAAAGGTTCAAATTGACCACAGAGGGCCAAGAATAGGTTTTGGTGTGGTTGGATGCGTTGAAAATAGAATGACGATTGCCCGAACAACGAGACATACGTCAAGTATTCGTGCAACCGGGAAATGGAGAGACATACGTCAAACCATTCCTTTTTAATTCAAGTTTATTGTTGAAACTTAGAATGTATTTTTTCTTGGTGAAGTTTGAAAAGAATGTCGATTGTCTAAACAACGAGACATACGTCAAATGTTTGTTCAATCGGGGAATGGAGAGACATACGTCAAACCACTCCTTTTTCATTCAAGTTTGTTAATGAAACTTAAGAAATCCCAAAGAGAGCAAAACACTTGGTTAAAAACCTAAGAAAAGTTTGTTGCTCAAATTAGTTGTTGCAACTTATGAACAAGTATTGTTCAAGTTATTGAAAAATGAACAAGTTTATTGAAAATCATGAACAAAATTGTTGTTCAAGTTTGTGAAAAATGAACAAGTGTTGTTCAAATTTAATGTTGAAAAATGAACAACTTTATGAAAAAAATGCACAAGTTTATGGAAAATGCACAAGATGTTGTTCGAACTTATGATTAAAAAGAAATGAACAAGATGTTCAAATTGTTTTTGAAACTCATTGAACATAGCTTGTTGCTCAAGTTCAAGTTTGGAAAATGAACAAGTTCGGCTCAAGTTCAAGTTTGAAAAAGTGGACAAGTTTTGTTGAAAATCATGAACAAATTTGTTGTTCAAGTTTGTTGAAATTAAGAACAAGCTTTGTTCAAGTTAGATTTTGAAACTCAATGAACACGGCTTGTTACTCAAGTTTAATTTTTGAAACTTAATGAACAATAGCTTGTTGCTCAAGTTATTCAAAATTGTTACTCAAACTTATGAAATTTCACATAACATGCAAAAACCCTTGTTATGTTTCTGAACCAAAATGAGTTTTAATCCTCCTAGATTCTGAATCTTCAAGTCAGAACTTCAAAAGTTAGTTTTCAGAAGCTTGAACTCAGAAACTGAGTTCTGTCATGGTCGCAGAGCGACCTGAATCTGGCTCTGCGAACCCTTGAGTTATGTCATGGTCGCAGAGCGACCAGAACTTGGCTCTGCGAACTCTTCGAAAATTTGAACTCAGAAGCTGCTTCTGAACTGCTGTTCAGAAGCTGCTTCTGAACAAGCTTCAGAACTTTAAGAGGAGTGAAAAGCTTTTGAAATTAGCAAAAAAAAAGAGTAAAACACTTCAGTTTTAAATGTTTTGCAAACTTGAGATTTCTTTGGAGTTTCAAGAGTTGTTTTTAGTGAAAAATGAGTTTAAACAAAAATTAATAATGCAGAAACTGAAATTGAATCAATAGGAATCAGTTCAAATGCAAGCAGCAATGCAAAATGAAAGATAAAGAATTCAGAATGCTTACAAAACTCCTAGCCAAAGCTTGTGTTGCAAGAAGATGAAAGAGGCTTGGATGATGATGGTTTTGCAAAGTTGGAAGTGATTGAATGCAAACAGCAAGAACAATGATATTATGCTATTGTTCTTCCCTCTTTGTATGAGGTTTAGTGGCTGTTTTGGCTGCTTGGTTACTTTGTGATTGTTTGGGATAATTTGTGAAAGAAAGGAATGGAATTTGCTCTAAAATTTCCTCCTAGAATTCTCTCTAAAATTGCTCAAAGAAAACTGTCTAAAATGTGTAAAAATTCACTGCAATTCACTCTCAATTCACTGTAAAATTAAATGTCTAAGAACTGTTTTTTTTTTTTGCTGTTTGTTCCTTATGCATTGCATTGCTTAAATAGGCAAATTAGGATCAAATGTCATCATGAAAAATCCCTAGAACCAGGCTGTTTTTGTGGGCTATAATCAGGCTATTTGCTTTGCATTTAATGCAAAAGGGAAGAGATGACTTTGCCTTGTGACAATGGTCAAGACTTTGGCCAATTTCAGAACCCAAAGCAGCTGATTTCTGACAGAAAATGCTGGAAAAAATGGAAAAACAGGGCTGTTTGCAACTTGAGCTGCCCTTTGGGATTGATCCTTGCAATTTTGAGAAGGCAAACAGGAAGAGTAGTGTGCTATTTGTGCAGAGGTTGGGAGAAACAAAAGGAACAAGTGTGCTGATCTGAGAAGGAAAGAAAGAATGCTGAAACAGGGCAGCAATCTCAGCCTGTGGGCAAGCACTTTGCAGCTATGTTGACTGGTTTTGGGTGGAGAAGGAAGGAAGAAAAAGAGCAAGCTGCTTGCTGGAAAGTGCAGGGTCAGTAGCAGGCCAAATGGTAGGGATCAAGTGCTGCCCAAGGGCAGCCACTTGCTTGGTTCCTTGCTAGGCTTTGCTTCTTCTTCCTTTCTTTGTTGCTTTGTAATGACACATGCTTTCTTTCTTTCTTTGTTGAATCCAACAACAAAACATAATAATAACAGTAATAATAATACTAATATATGATAATAATAATAATAATAATAATAATAATAATAATAATAATAATAATAAAAGAAAGGTAAATCAGAAAATCAAAAACTGCAAAATTCGCAGAGTTCGCAGAGCGATTATAACATCGCTCTGCGATGTTCTTCGCAAAGTTCGCAGAGCCATTATGATATCGCTCTGCGAAATCCTTTTTTTTTTCTTTTTTCTTTTTATTTTTTAAAAGGAGAAAAAATAAAAGTTGACTTTCTCTTTTTTTTGTTGACTTTTTTTTTTGAAAAAGCTTGGACAAAATTAGGGTACAACAAAGATCACTATTTATGGGGGCGTGATTCAAAGATCATGATGGTACCACATGCATATAGAGTCGTGTTAGGCGCATTGCATGCACTTGAGTCGTGCTTGGTAATGTTTTGGTGTGAACTTGTGCATTTATGTGATAAATGTCTAATTGTTGATGTGTGGAAATTATGAATGACTCATAATTGCGTCAATGATGAATTATAGTTGAGATAATGATTAATGATTGATGATGTATATGCTATGATTTATACAATGATGAGTATATGCTATGATTTATGAATCATATTTTGAGATGTTGATGCATTTAAGTCGTTAATATTGATGAATGAACTATGTATGTGTCGATAACCATGTGTAATATGTTAATGTGATATAATTCTTGTTGATTGTAACTAGGCTTTATGTATGTGGAATACTTAAATGTTGTTGATGTTTTTGCCTGAAATTCCATGCGTTTATTATATCCTTTTGTTGAACGTATATCTTACCTCCCAGTGGCTTTGTTGTCGTCTCACCCTCATGGTGTAGACTTGCAGGTTGAGGAGCAGATTTGCTTGGTGAGTTGTGCTGAGGATGGCGTTATGCCTACTCCGTTTATTGCATTTATTTGAGGATGTATAGATTAGGTGGTCTGATCTAGGAGTCTGGGGATTTTTATTTACTTGTTGCTTATTCATGATGATGTATTTACTTTGAGATTTTTATTATGAGACCCGAGATGATTATATGTTGAGATGATTATTTCCGTTTTGCTGTGAATATTGTTGATGGAATTTTTATTATGAGAAATTCGTACGAGTTAATTGATGATTTCTAAGATTTCGATTCGTTGAATTGTATGAGTTATTTTTAAATTAGTAGTCTCGGGGATTGGGGTCTTACCGAAAACGTCTCCACCAAGGACCTCTGAAATTCTGGCAGGACCTGATGCTGTTCGTAAAACAGAGCAGAACAGAGTACAAAGTTGCAGCGTAAACAACAGTTCAGAAGCAAAACAATATCAGACAGAAATAACAGACTGAAAGTAAAGATGCACAAGATATTTGTTAACCCAGTTTGGTGACAAACACACCTACATCTGGAGGCTACCAAGCCAGGAAGGAAATCCACTATGATAGTCCTAGTTCTAAGTTCTCAGCAAACTCCTAGTTTACAACTTATCACCTAGCTACTACCCGTATTGATTTCAACCTAGGAACTCCTAGACTTGAGATCCCATCTCACTTCCCTCAGTCAATCATTGCCCCAGTGATATCAGACTCTAAAAACAATCAACTAAGTAGGAGACACACTCCAAAGACATAAACAGTCACTTTTGCTTAAAAGCTTCAAGCGATTACAACTCAATAAAACAAACCAACTCTAAACAATAGAGTGGTATACAAAAACAGAGCACACAGCTCACAGACTCAAAACCTAAGAATAATCTCTCAATAATAGCTTTTGGTTGAGTTGAATTTCTTCAAAGGTAGCGTCCTCTATTTATAGCCTTCAGCAACAACAAATACTTGAACCAAATTCTTCAAAGATATATTTCCAAAATACTTTAGAAACATATAGAAGCAAATATTCTACAGAAATATATTTTCCAAAAGATCTCATTGAAAATATATTCACAAATAAAAATATCCAATCTTCAGAATTCTTCAATTAAATCTACAAAAGATCATGTGAGAAAATTAATAGCTCCAAGGCACAAAAAACAGAACGCAGAAAACCAGCTTTTGAAGGTACTTCTGAAGAACGCAGAAAACCAGCTTCTGAAGGTACTTCTGAAGAAGTGCTTCTGAAGGTCTGCGTCTGAAAGTTCTGCGTCTGAACATTTCAGCTTCTGAAGTTCAGCTTCTGAACAGTGCTTCTGAAGACCCAGCTTCTGAAGACGCGCATATTGAGATTTCAGCTTCTGAAGACGTACTGCTTCTGAAGACGCACATATTGCTTGTATATTTGATTTTAGCAAACATGAAGCCAACAACCAAATATCCAACAACCTCCACTATAATTATGAATGTTGAATACAAAAGGTTACAAGAATTCCTTCAAACTACCCTAGCTTTTCAATCCTTATGCAACCTCCACCCCAATCTTCAAATACCATTTGAAATTGGTGCTTCTTGTTGTCTTCGAATCCTCAAACACCCATGCAATTCTTCAAGATCTTCCCTTGAACTCTTCATTGCTCCGTCCAGTGAATGGATCCCCTTGAACACAAGAACTTTAGAAGGAACCCCAATACCCTTGGAGGTGGAATGAGATTATTTAATTCACTTCGGATCCTTGATTCCCAACCGATATCCTTGAAAGTAATCAACTTACAATCCCTATAGCACGCTAGCAATCTATGACTCAATGAAACACAATGATTCTTAGAAAAAGTGGTTAATCTCAAGAACACATGAACAATGAGGTATGAGGACTCTAGAGAGAATAGATGCAAATGATTCAGTAGTTTGGGTGGAGTATGGGTGCTGCTATATATAGGGAGGAGTGATATGTGCAAGATTTTTGGCTAAAACAACGTAAGTGAATTGATTTCGTAAAAGTCTGATTCGATTCAGACATGTGAAAAGGGAAAATCTGATGCTGCCAGAATTTGATACGAATAAAAAATATTTGATACAAATCAAAAGTTTCTAGATTAAGATTGATACGAATCAAGAAAATTTGACACGATTCATTCAGGAAAAAACAAGACTAGAGACATTGAATGATACGAATCAAGACATTGTGATTTGAATCATAGGCAGAAACATTCCATGATACGATTCAAACTATTTAGGTACGATTCAAAGAGACAAAAAACAAGACCAGAGATATTGAATGATACAAATCAAGACATTGTGATTCGAATCATGAGTGATACAATTCAAGAAATCATGATTCAAATCATAGGCAGAAACATTCAATGATACGATTCAAACTATTTTGAATGTAATCAAACATCTAGAAACAAGGTTTGGGCCACTAAAGATGAAGATTTATATACACAACAACACACATGACAACTAGGGATCACATGACACAATGAGGCAAAGATTACTAGGTGCTTTAACATGTTTCTAAGCTAAAACTAATCAACATAAACACATCTTCATCTTCAACACACACACACACACACACACACACACACACACACACACACACACACACACACACACACACCGAGATAGATAGATAGATATATAGAAGAGAGAGAGAGAGAGAGAGAGAGAGAGAGAGAGAGAGAGAGAGAGAGAGAGAGAGAGAGAGAGAGAGAGAGAGAGAGAGAGAGAGAGAGAAGACAACACAAACAAATTATACTAGTTCCCTTCACAATCCGAGGATAGTCCAGTCCCCTTGAATTTCCAAAGGGTTTTCTCTATAATCACACAAGATTACAATTTGCTCAAACACACAGTAAAAGACTTCTTTGCCTCACACAAGAGGACTTCTACAATCAGAGTTTAACAAACAAAAGAGATTGTGTTTACACTTGATATAGAACCAGAAGTGTAATAAACTTAAAGTTCAAGTGATGGATTAATTTAGGCAAATGCAGGAAATCTTATCACGTAATAAAATAGTAAGTTATCGTCTCCTTATGGATTGTCGTTCAACTCATTAATTAGCGGAATTTATTTGAAAAGCCAATAAAAGAGAAGATTGAAAGGTGATTGCAGGCTTTTAATTGTCCTGCCTAATGTGAGATTAGGTTTTGTTGATTCAGAAGTGTAATGGCGATTATGGAATCCTTCAATCCCCCTTTTGTCTTTGTTGGAGTTAACTCGGTTAATTATTAGTGTATGACTTGTATCTTTGGGTTTAAGAAAGTAGAACATAACCCCATGATGAATATGTGGAAGTTAATTTTAATATCGTTGTAATTCAATCAATTACAATTGCGGCATTCCCTTAAGATTCAATCAAAAGAATTTAATTTAGAAACTAAGCAATTCACTACTGTCATGTTCAGATGGAATTCAGGTTGGCAATCCTACTAAACTTCATCTAGAGATACGGTATAGAAATAAATATATACGAATTAAATCAGATTTTATATCATAAACTGAAAAAAAAAACTTTCTTAATTGAATCCAACAAATAAGAAGGGGTTCATCGTGGAACCCTAATCAAACAGGTTTAGTTGCTCATGGCAACCGACATCATCACAAACCAATAGAAAAACATACCCTAATGAGAACAAGAGAATGATGAAGATCCTCTGCCTTCAAGCTCTGATGTTTGACCATTTCCTTGTACCATTCGCTTTTTGAATGAATAAAAGTGTGTGCAAGAGTCTCTATTTATAGTACATCATTACTTGAGGGTTAAGAGAAGAAAACTAGGGATTTTCCACTAAAAACAACTTAATAATCAAGCAACCAGCACTCCCTGGTCATGCTCATGCGCGGGGCGCATGAAGTGAGGTGCAGGGACGCATGTGACAACAAGGAATGGTGTCCCACTCGCAAGCAACCCCTTCTGTGCGAATTTTGCAGTTTTCGTCCCATTTTTTTTAGCGTTCTTCCGTCTTGCAATACCTTAAAACTTGAAATGAATTTTCTTCAATTTGTATTGTCTTCAAAGACCTTCTAAGAACCATTGGATTGATCTTGATTCTTCATATCCTCGATCCTTCACTTGATGTCTTGTTTTGCCGATTTACATGAATTCTCACTAAAAAAAAGCTCAAAACACCTATGCAGTTGCATGATTTAGGATAAAACATAATTACAAGAAACAAAAAATTCCTTAAACCATCGACAACTCATCTAAATGACTTCTAATTTTCCTTTAAATGCAAAGAAAATAACTAAAAAGATAGCGAGAAATATCATATGATGTTCCATCATCAACAAGTGACTTCTATAAATTTAAGAAATTCTAAGTTTGAATGTTTGTAATAATTTTCAAGTGTTTGTGCGCTATTGAATTTGATTGAGTAATGGCACTTGTAAAATAATAGAAGTCTTGTTATGTTTCTTCAACTGCTCAGGTACTTATATAGGAGAGAATAATAGAGTCGTTGTTAAAGAGGTGCAGCACATCAAATAAGTCCTTGAGAAGGTTGATCAAAGTCGTTGAAACTTTGCCTCTTTTGGATAATACTATTGAGTAGTCATTCAAAAATCCTTTCCTTTTAATAGAATCATCCGTTACATTCTTCAATTCTTCATGAGGTCTTTGCTTTGCCGATTTGCATGATTTTGCATTGAATTACATTAAAAACACATAAGAATTGTTTGGTTTTGGAAAAACTAGAATTATATAACTCGAAATGAAAACATTACAAAGTATCCCAAAAACCATATACAATTGTTCTAAAACTCCTCTAATTTAGATCAAAACATAACTAAAATGACTAAAAAGTATGCTGAAAAATAATGTAAGATGACATGTCATCACAACCCCAAACTTATATATATATATATATATGAGTATGCTAACATATGATCTTTGTGTGTTAGGGGTGCCAGCCTAGTTGGGATGCCAAGCAATTTGAAACTGTACTTGCTGTGAATACAATCTAGAAACTAGGTTTTTTGGGATCTGTTTAGGTCTTGCCTTGGGAATGATCCCAAGGTTACTATTTGTAGCCCGAATTTAGGCTTAACTGATCATGGTTTTGGGCCCAATTCGTTTGGGGCCAAAACCATGGCTAAAGCGCCCTATTTGATGCTAGGAGCTCTTTTGGGGGTGCCTTACGCGTCATGTCTTGCTAACTGATGATGGAGAATCGTGGTAAGTTCATGTACCATCTTAGGGTGGCGTCTTTGAGGGTTCCGGCTAGCAGCTTGCATTTGAGGGAATCGGCGGTGCCGATGATGGCCATCTGGGTATTGAAGGCGGTGATATGCTCCACTAGGTCACTTTTGCCATTGAAAGACGAAAGGGAAGGCATCTTGAAATTTTCTGGGACCGGCGCGTTTCACACTTCCGCCGAGAGCGATTGAGGGTCAGGATCAGCCAATTCATCCTGTTGAGATCTGTTTCCTTCGGCGTGCTGTTGCTGCTGGATGGTTTTCCATGGTTACTTGCAAGGCCTCGTTGTGGTCACGAAGCTGCTGAATCTGGTGTTGTAGAGCTTCTAGAGCCGCCAGATCTGCCATCGTAGTGATGGTAAAGGTTTATTTGAGGTTGTGAATTAGGGTTATAGCTTAGGGGTCACAGATTTGCGACTTGGAATAGTGAATTGCGGGGTTACGAATTAGGGTTACAACTGATTCCTATTGGCGATTGTTTCTGATTTGATAGGGTTAATCGTGAATCGAAAGGGATTCAAAGAGATTGAGGTTGCTCTGAATCGTGCAAACGGAATTCGCAACTCCAAACGGTGCTTTGGGCCGCAAATCGCCCAATTTTCCGATTCAGAGGTGGCGGCTAGGTCAGTTTTACTGAGCCCCACGGTGGGTGCCAACTGTACTTGTTGTGAGTACAATTTGGAAACTAGGGTTTTTGGGATCTATTTAGGTCATGCCTTGAGAATGATCTCTAGGTTACTATTTGTAGCCCGAATTTGGGCTTAACTGATCATGGTTTTGGGTCCAATTCATTTGGGGCCAAAACCATGGCTAGAGCGCCCTATTTGATGCTAGGAGCTCTTTTGGGGTGCCTTTAGCACGACCCCCCTAAGGTTATGTGAGATCTTCAGGTGGGCTTCGTGTCCTTCTAGAGGGCGCCCAACCCTACTTTAGGGCTAAAAGGACGAGATTGACGGTCCAGAAACATTTACATACTCTTGACATAAAATAAAATTGTTATTATAAAATATAATATCTTAAATATTCTACAAATGTTTCTTTGAAAAACAAATTCTTGACTCAAAAACATATTTTAGACATTTATTACAACTCATTAAACATTACTCCCTCCGTCCCTTTTTATAGGAGTAGTTTACAAAAATCACGTATATTAAGAAAAGTTGTTGGAGTAATAAAGTTGTCTCAAATGTGTGTGATTATTACTATATTACCCTTAATTAAATATATATTTAATGTTAGCTTTTCATATATCAAGATTAATTGATAGTATTAATTAGGACTATATTTGTAAAAAGAGTAATCAATACATCTAGGAATTTGTATTTAATCTTATATTTAGGAATAAACTTTTTTGTAAACTACTCCTATAAATAGGGACGGAGGGTGTAGATATTATATATCTTTCAAATATAAAATTCACTTAAGCAAAATAATATATATATATATATATATATATATAATATTGTTTATTGTTTATTCAATATTTAAAAAATAAGTCAAAAGAAGTTATGTAAAAGTTTCATTATTGTAATGTATTATTAAATAATACATAATAGATATATTTTAAGAAGTAATTATTACATGACATTCAATATTAAATTCAAAATACATAATAGATCATATGTTTTATACTTTGAATCAAATTATATATTTAGCATTTACAATGTGTTCACATTTAATAAAATAAATATATAATAGATTTAAAAATTTTACCGTATTAATTATTTTGACCATATTAATTGTTAGTTTCTTATTAATAATATTATATTAACTATCTTGACCATATCTTGACAAAAAAAAAATATTTTGACCAAATTAATTTTCTTTTGACAAAATCTTGACCATATTAATTGTTAGTTTCTCATTAATAATATTTTATAAAAAATTACACGTTATCTTTATTGTATTATAAATAATCTATCAGGTGTAATAATATTGTATGAGAAATAATATTTTTGATATATGTTCTCCCACACCTACCATCTACTATATGCAAATACACCCTTTGATAGTGATATTTGATTATCACCCTATCAAATTGTGATGTACCAAATGACCATTATCAATTTGATAAGTAAGTGTTCTCTTAAATTTCAAATTCATAAATATATAATTTTGATCACTCTCTTTGTGCAATCCATATTTGTAGATAAATTTTGTGGATTTATTCGCTTCTACAGTGAACCCATCTATATGATAAACAACCATGAGGGGGGACACCTCTTTCTGTTATAGTTTTGCACAAGTTGAAAGTCTTAGTGTCTTCTTTTGTCAACACTTGAATTCCCTGACATTCAATAGAAGGAGGTTTAGCATCCATCAGTGCATTCCAGGCATATATGTAAGCTCGTTACTGAACTCCGTTTTAGTTGCAGTCAATGTCGTTGCCAACAACGCCATCTGTTCAAATCCCCTCTTGAAATCATCACTCGTCACAAACGGCAACAACTTCCTTTTGTTTCCATTTGTGTTGATGATGATTTCAAGATGGGATTCGAACAAATGGCGTCGTTGGCAACGGCGTTGACTGCAACTAAAACAGAGTTCAGTAGTGATCTTACTTATATGCCTGGAATGACACCGAGGGATACTAATGCTCCTGATCTTGAATGTGGGGGAATGCAAGTGTTGTCAAAAGAAGACACTAAGAATCTGAACATGTGCAAAACCATGATGGAAAAAGGTGTCCCTCCTCATGGTTGTTTTTGATCCTGTAGAAGGGTTCACTCTAGAAGCAGATAAATCCATAAAAGCTTGAAAATAATAAGATAATATGTTGAAGATATAGACTTTTTAAAGAATTGGGAATATGATGATGGAGATAGCATAGTGACAATTCTTTCTGCGTCTGATCCTTCACAATCGTTGGTTATCTGCCTAGATGAACCTTGTAACATATCACATTTCATTAATGGCATAAAAAATCACACACCTAAAGGAAAAAAGAAGTAGAACTTCAAATGTGTGTGATTTAATGTTGATGGTGAATGCCGGGTTCTTTTAATTGCAAATAGAGATAATTAAAATTCAGTCAAAAGGAATTATTCAAAACTTCCATTATTTATTTCAAAAAAACTTCCATTATTGTAATATATTACAAATATAACTGTTGGAACATTGGTGTGAAGTTAGAAGGAAATTAAAAGATTAAACACCAAGTAATAAAACTTTGAACTAGTGTGATGTGAATTGAAAAAATAGAGAATAGAGGTCCCACATAAAATAGAACACACACATTAATTAGTAGTGTTTAAATTTAAATACTTGATAATGATAAAAATAATAGTAATTATTATTTTTATTCATGAATATCACTTCCCTTAATTTTAGCTTATGTTGGTTGTGATAAGAATAAGAATTCAATTGAATTTCCTATCTTTCCTTCATTCATATCCAATGAGTTTATTTCCTCCACTTTTGTGGATTTGTTTCTTTTTGATCTTATCCACAAATGTTGTTGAACTGATTAGTGATTAAGTTTCTTTTTGATCTTATCCATTAAAGTAACTATTGCCGCAATTTTAGCTAAAACAGTTACAAAATCTCTATATAAATATAGGACTCTACTCAGTTCAAAAATCACACCAAAGAGTTCTATTGAGTTGTCGAGAACTCTTTCTCAAAGTTCTTAAGAACATAGTCCCTTCGATAATATTGTCCCTTCGGAATAAAGAGTACTTTTAAGATCATAGTCTCTTCGATAATATTGTCCCTTCGGAATAAAGAGTACTTTTAAGATCATAGTCCCTTTTGGAATAATAATGTCCCGTCGGAATTAAGAATGATCTTAACGGTATATAAATATTCTTTCGATATTTTTCTACTCTTGGTGAAGTTAAAAAGCCAAAATGGTGGTATCACCATATTTGAGTGTACCATATTGAATTTTTGGAGAACTTAAAGGTTAGAATGGTGATAACACCATATTTGAGTGGTCGTAGTACCATAGAATGGTGATAACACCATATTTAAGTGGTCTTAGCACCATAATAGAATGGTCACAATACCATATTAGAGTGGTTTCAGTATTAAAGAGTGGTCTTAGTACCATATTGGAGGTGTAAATCTCGAACGGTTTTCTACAGTGCAGTAGTTAACCGTACAGTTGTAGCTGGGCTTGTTTTATCCTAGAGGCGGTGTGGTTGATAGTCTGTCTTGCACAGTTTTGAGCAGTGCCGCAAAACGTCTTAAAGAGAGCGACCTGGTCGTGACTCAACCTAGTAACAACTTCGGTAGATAGTCCCTTTAAAAATAGAATTTGGAAATCCAAATACAACAGTTTGGAAATCCAAAAACAACAATTTTAAGACGTTTCCTTCTGCAATGTCTACCAAAGAAATTACTAACTCGAATTTTATTGTCCCTAAATACAAGAAGGATAAAAAAAGCTATAGAAATACATCTCTATCTTGAACACAATGAAGTGCTTGTTGCTATAACAACAACACTAAGAAATTCACATATGCAATTTTGAATTTTTGTTTAAAAACTATTTTCAAAAATCAGAACCGCACTGTGAATAAATAACTCTAATTGCCAAGAGAATAGGAACCCCAAAAAGGTCCTCTATTAAAAATCAGCAGCCACCATCAAGAAATGACACTGGTTCACAATTTATTTTTAATACAATTGTGAGAAACCAGGTCATATGTCCCATAAGTATATGAACAAATAAATTGTTGCTCCGCTGCCTAACCTAACTAAAAAGAAATTCACTGATATGACTAGTTAATTCAATCTAGTTGGTGAATTAAGTTAATGATGGATAAACATTAGCGTCTCGCGTCATGTTTGCTACGATTATGATATGTTCAAAAACATATGCTACTGTTGTAAATAAGAAAGTGTTGTTAGAATATTATAACATCATTAAATTCGTTGGAATTGGAGATGTGAGGTTGCAAATCATGTCTGAAAAGAAAATTATTCTCTAGGACGTGATGCATGCTCCAAAATAAGAAATAATTTGAATTTCAGATTTCTACTGAATAAGACTGAGTTGACTCAGACTTAAAGAGAGACTTGTGCATCATGTATTCTTGTGGGGAAAAGACTGCTCCTTTGATGGTATGTTCAAAATTAAATTCTCCTTCTATTTTATAAGTTGTGTGTGATTTTAATATTTGACAGGTCAAAATTTATCATATTAACAAGCGTTTAATTTTAAACTTGAGTAACTTGGACTTAATTCCAAAGTTATATGACTAGAAAATTTTATTTTTTGCAGTCAAAATGAATGAACCAAAAGTTCATATAAATCAGTGTTTAGAGAATTTGAACATCTAAACTTAATAAATTATGATATGTGCGAACTTGATGGCACTATAACTAGAAATGATAAAAAGATATTTTATCATATTTATTGATGACTGTAAATTTTGAATAATAAAATTGATACGCTTGATAAGTTCAATTTTTATAACAAAAATTGAAAGTTATGTTAAATAGAGTACTCAAGTCTAAGAACAAATTTTCTACTTATGAAATTTTGAAGAAAAGACAGTCTAACTTGTCTTATTTTTTGAACTTGGGATTGTCTGGATTATATTTGGATTCTGGACCCCAAGAAAGTTAACTCAGTAGTAGAGCCTATGAATATGTATTCATTGGGTATGCTATAAATAGCGAAACATATAAGTTTTATGACCTAAATGCTAAACTGAGCATAGAATTAAACGATATCGATTTCTATGTAAATAAATACCCCTTTAAATAAAGAATAGTGGGGGCACTAGTGGGGCGCTAGTGAAAACATGCCATTAATGGAGGCAAAATAATTTCCCTTTTAAATTGAGAGCTAGTGGGGGCACTGCATCTGATCAGATTTCAGTAATGTCACTTCAGAATTAAGAAAGGTCTCAAGAACATAGTCCCTTCGATATTATTGTCCCTTCAGAATAAAGAGTACTTTTAAGATCATAGTCCCTTTTGGAATAATAATAATGTCCCGTTGGAATTAAGAATGATCTTAACAGTATATAAATATTCTTTCGATATTTTTCTACTCTTGGTGAAGTTAAAAAGTCAGAATGGTGGTATCACCATATTTGAGTGCTCATAGTACCATATTGAATTTTTGGAGAACTTAAAGGTTAGAATGGTAATAACACCATATTTGAGTGGTCGTAGTACCATATTGAATTTTTGGAGAACTTAAAGGTTAGAATGGTGATAACACCATATTTAAGTGGTCTTAGCACCATAATAGAATGGTCACAATACCATATTAGAGTGGTTTCAGTATTAAAGAGTGGTCTTAGTACCATATTGGAGGTGTAAATCTCGAACAGTTTTCTACAGTGCAATAGTTAACCGCACAGTTGTAGCTGAGCTTGTTTTATCCTAGAGGTGGCGTGGTTGATAGTCTGTCTTGCACAATTTTGGACAGTGCTGCGAAACGTTTTAAATAGAGCGACCTGGTCGTGACTCAACCTAGTAACAACTTCGGTAGATAGTCCCTTTCAAAATAGAATTTGGAAATCTAAATACAACAGTTTGGAAATCCAAAAACAACAATAACATATTAGATATATATTTTACGAATTCTTCAAAAAAAAATCTAAGAAGAAATTATTACAATACATTACATTATATTTTAAATTCAAAATACAAAATAGATCTTATGTTTCATACTTTGAATCAAATTCTACATTTAACATTTACGGTGTGTTTTCCTCAAAAAAATAATACAATGTGTTCTCATTTAATAATATATATATATATATATATATATATATATATATATATATATAATAGGTTTGAAAAGTTTTAATTTTTTTTAGGTGAATAGGTTTGAAAAATTGACCATATTAATTACTTTGACCATATTAATTGTTGGTTTCTCATTACTAATAATAATATTATGAGAAAATACATGTTTTCTTATCATGTTTGTATATAAATAATCTATCAGGCATTACCCTTGTTGTGAAATAATGTTTCTGATATATGTTCCTCCAACACCAAACAACTGTATGCAAATACAACCTTTGATAGTGATATTTTCTGATCATCATATCAAATCGACGAAATACCAAATGACCATTTTCAATTTACAAAGTAAGTGTTTTCTTAAATTTCAAATGTATAAATATATATAATTTTGATCACTATCATTGTGCAAACTATACTTGTTGCTAAATTTTGTATTATTTTGATTTGAACCAAACAATTATGTTAAATGATTTTATATATTCTTTTTTTTGTTTCTCATAATTCTTGTTTTCATTTTGCTGTTTAGAACAATAATATATTTAAATACTTGTCATGGTTTGAATTTTAAATCCCAAAAGTAAAACGTTTGTACCTTTCACAATTTTTTTTTTCAATTTCTCTTGTGGGTGTCTACTCATTTATGAACAAGGTTATGCGAATCTCAATGTTGATAGTGCGGTTCTTTACCATGCAAACTCTATATCAGTTTACTAATGTAATATTGTTTTGATTTTCTTTTTATCAAGTCTTACTTTTATTCTTCTATGTTTGGGTATTTATTACAACACTTTTAATACATATTCAGATTGTAGAATTCAAATACATCATTAATGAATTAAAATTTTCCAACTATTTAAGCTCTTAACATGATTGTAGATTTTTTTTTCGTTTTTACTGCATACTTACCATTTTTAATTGGATTTTTCCAATTGTAATAATTTCCTTTCTTTGTTACTTTATATTCACAGGTCAACACAAAAGAAGTCTTATCTCAAACGGGATAATTCCATTGTGTTTGAGCAACATGGAAATTGGAAATGAAATATCAAAAACCGTTAGTTTCTCTATTCTTATTTTTTGAAGAGTATTTTGGTTATTTGAACTGGATTTTTTGCTACTTCATTCTTTATTATTTTTATGATTCATTTTTGTTGGGTATGTGATTAACACAATTTCATGTGAACGTGTTATCTTGTTCTGCAGGCTGCATCATTTATAATTCAGAAAATTTTGTTAGATGATGATGGTTTGGCTTATGTTAGTGCTACAACATAGCAGTTTTTTGCAGCACGTCGAGTTTTGGACACGATGTTCGAAAGTCTTGAGAAGGAAACTACACCTCGTCTTTTGAAGTTTATAATTTTATGCGCTCGTTTTTTTTAAGATTGCGGGTTGGTTGAACAGTTCGATCATCATAAGTGCTGTGAATATGCATTTTCCCTCAATAACGTTTGCAAATTGTATGAATTCATGTGTATTTTTCTAGTTTCCACTAAAACTTCTTTAGTATTAAAGTAGGGAAGGCATTGCATTAGCAAACTCTCTTCCTAGTGTGTTTAGAGACACCATTTTATCATTTTCGTGTAAATCCTTCCTTTCACGTAACTTTTTTCAATAATGATTCATAACTTGTTTGATTAGATAGGATAAGATTTAATGTTACAAGACCTGTTTTTATCAGCAACATAAAAATATCTTTTGGAAAATGTGTTGTAGAATAAATGTGTTGTACAATTCATGCATGAAAATATTGCTCAAAATAATACATTGGAAATAAGTAGTTTCTTCTAGGTATGAGGAGGTAACAATAACTTATTTTTAAAATAATGTTCATTGCTAATTTACCAAAAAATAATATAAATGAAATTATTAAAATAAGTTCAATTAAAACTTAACGTTAGTTAAGTATTTATAACTAGTGTGAGAAAAACCACCTCCACACATGTAAACAACATCCGAATTTAATTAATATAAATAAAATAAATAGCACGACTGTATTTTTGTAACAAAAAAAACCGTATTTTGCCCCCCATACACGTTTCACCTTGCCAAACAACGTCAATCTTTATATTCATCTTTGGTATCTAAAATTTCTGTGTAACAAGTCTACTTACATTAACCAAAACCATACAAATAAAATCAACATACGGCTCAATGTTATAGAATAAATCGGGCAAGATATAAAAGTCGAAAAAGAAAGAAAAACATCCCAATCATCGTTTTTTTTGTACTCATTTTTTATACAATATTATGCATGTTCCTACAAATTAAGTGATTTAGATACAATCAGTCCGCCACTAAGGCATCACACAAAATATTTAACCGCCTAATAAGGCATTACACACAAATGCACATCACATGTCGTTGACCCTCAAGATTTGACCTTTAAACCATCAAATCAATTACACTTTTCCGATCAATTTGATGACCCAAACAATCTTTGATCATCCTTTGATATGGTGAGCTACTCAACCCTTTGATATTAATTTGATCCTATAAGCCACTCAACATTTGATTCTTCTTCGATTCTTGAAGAGTTGTCAATTGAAGATGAAAAATTTAACTAACAAAACTCCCTGTTCTAAATTGGAGATGAAAGACCGCAATCTTTCCTTTAGATTCAAATTTCTCCCCGATTGTAAAAGCCTAAAAAAAATACCCTAGCAAAGATTTTTCCTAATATAAGTTACTATCAAAAGATCTCAAGTCACAATCAATGTCTAAGAGTTTTCAAACATATGAATGTAGAATATGAGCGTATGAGATAAGAGAATGTAAAAATTTCATGATAGAAAAAATACAGTTGCTGAGGAAAATCACAAAATTCTTCTTAAGTTGATGTTTTAAAGATAGAAAACTTCATTAAATTAAAGAGATCAGAGTGATTTTGATATGTGTTGTTCTCTAAAAAGTTTCTTCAAGTGTTCTAATTTAGAACAAGAAATTACAAATGCATAGTTATCCAAAGAAACATGAATCTGAACAACACCAAGTGCTAAGAAGGACTTCATAATGATTAGAAATACTTCAGAATGAGATCAGAAGCATCTCATGGGCACTACAAAATTGAAGAGCATGATCGACCAAGGGAATTAATATCAGAATTTGATCCATGTCATTCGGAGGAACATAAATATTCAATAAAAATGAAATTCAAAATAGACATCAGCAACACTTTAGAATGCACATCGTAAGAACAGAATTGCAGTTCAGAATCACCTCAGAATAGCTATATCAAAAAGTTCAAAATTGGTGTTCAACATTGATTCTCATTTCATAAGTCAAGATGAAGCTTTATGAAGAAAGGGAAATAAAACAATTATACTTTAGGTTGCAAATCAGGTAGATCATAATTGCAAGTTAAGGGATACGATGGATTGAAGTTCTTAAGAGTAAAAGCATATTAGATCGACATCAAAAGTAGAGATTTAGAAAAGACTAAATGAATTGATGGAAGAAACAAGCCTAAAATGTGCAACAAAAGACCAGAATCAAATATGAGAAGCAACAAAGCAAAGCAAATGAATAAACACTAGTTTCAAGAGTTACTTTGTCATCAAGGTAAGCCACTAAAGGAAAAAAAAGGATAGTTCCTGACGACTATTTTTATTACTTGCTCACCAAGACAAACCTCTGTAAAGTACACCGTAATTCGTATATGTCTGTTTCTATATCATATCTTAGATGGAGGAATATTAGGATTGACAAGCCTCGCCTCCATTTGAACAAGGCAGTAGTGAATTGCTTAGTTTCTAATATAATGGAATCTAAGTATGAATTTATGGCTATAACTAATCTTAATGGAACCTCGCAATTTGAACAGTTGAATTGCGGGGATTAAAATAAACTTCCACTTTTTCTTCACGGGATTATGTTCTACTTTCTTAAATCCAACATAAGACAAGTTATAAACGAACGATTTCTAAATTTAATTTCCAACAAAGACGAAGAGGGGATTCAAGGATTCCCTAATCATCTTTAAATTCTGAATCAACCAAACCCAATCTTGCATTGGGCAGGACAATTAAAACCCTGCAACAACTTCAAATTTTCTCTTTTATTTGCTTTTCTAAATAGATTCCACTAATTACCGAGTTGAACGACAATCCCTGTGGAAACGATTAACATACTACTTTATTACTTGGTACGATTTGGTACACTTTCCTAAATTTTCCATCAAGTTTTTGGCGCCGTTGTCAGGGATTGTTGATATTTCGACAAGGTAATCGGTCGAATTTATTTTTGTGAATAATTAGGTTATGTTAGGTGTAACATCTAGACGACTTTCAGGATTGCCGAATGACCCCACAAACCAATACGAGTCTTTTTAGCGTGTTTTGGCCTCACTCGCACGCTTTTTGGGAAACTTCCCAGAAGGTCACCCATCCCAAAGTTGCTCTAAGTCAAGCTCCCTTAATTGCGGAGTTCTTATGGTTTGGGCTACTGAAAAGAAGATGTATCTTGTTGATGTAGGTAGTACCAAACAATTCTTTTAAGCCTTCCTTCAACCACTCTCATTCCAATGTGATTCGGTTCCTCTAGAAGCTGTCAGGAGTCACTCATTGTCATGCCTTGTGCACCGGCGACCACTCGCTGCCCTCGTCAGCCACGAGTGTTACATGCCCACCAGCTTCCGCTTGGTTCATCCCTGAACCACATCGTACTGGGAGAGGTCTGCTCTGATAGCACTTGTAACATCCAGACGACTTTCAGGATTGCCGACTGACCCCACAAACCAACACGAGTCTTTTCAGCGTGTTTTCTCCTCACTCGCACGCTTTCTGGGAAACTTCCCAGAAGGTCACCCATCCCAAAATTGCTCCAAGTCAAGCACGCTTAACTGTGGAGTTCTTATGGTTTGGGCTACCGCAAAAAAGATGCATCTTGTTGATATAGGTAGTACCAAACAATTCTTATAAGTCTTCCTTCAACCATGCAGTCCTTTACCTGCACGGCCTCAAGATCCCTCTCATTCCGATGTGATTCGGTTCCTCTAGAAGCTATCAAAAGTCGCTCATTGGCATGCCTTGTGCACCGGCGACCACTCCCTGCCCTCGTCAGCCACGGGTGTACAGATTCAACCGTAGAAATTCATCAATTTGGCAAAACTATAGGTAAAGGGGTGTTTTATTCAACATAAGGGTTGTATGTTCATGTGGGTAGTGAGGGATCCTTAACCTCCGGCGTTTTTAATTATTCTAAGATGTATTTAGTTTGTTTGCCTTTGTCTCATATGGACGTTATTTTTGGTATGGATTGGTTGTTAGCTTTTGGAGTTAACATTAATTGTTTAACCAAGAGTGTAACTTTCTCTAATCCAGTGGAGCGTGTTGAGGGTAAGTTTTTGACTACGAGTCAAGTTGAGCCGTCGTTACATGATGAGGCTCAGTTGTTTGTGATGTTATCTTCTTTGAAGGTCGAAAGTGAGAAGGGAGGTAGCAGTGTACAGGTAGTGAACGAGTTTCTTGATGTGTTTCCGGACGACATTTCTGATGTACCGCCTGAGAGAGAAGTGGAGTTTGGAATTGAATTAGTTCCTGGAACTAGTCTCGTGTCGATGGCGCCGTATAGGATGTCTGCATCCTAGTTGAACGAGTTGAAGAAGCAATTGGAAGAGTTGTTGGAGAAGAAGTTCATCAGGCCGAGTATTTCGATGTGGGCAGCGCCAATGTTGTTGGTTAAGAAGAAGGATGGTAGTATGAGGTGATGTGTGGATTATCGGCAGTTGAACAAGGTGACCATTATGAACAAATATCCTCTTCCAAGGAGAAATGCTCAGGTGTTTAGAATGATTGATTTGAGCTCTGGATATCATCAGATTTGGGTTAAGTTGGAAGATATACCAAAGACAGCTTTCCGAACTAGGTATGAGTATTTTGTAATGCCATTTGGTGTGTCTAATGCGCCAGATGTATTTATGGAGTACATGAATATGATCTTCCATCCTTATTTGGATCAGTTTGTGGTGGTGTTCATTAATGATATCTTGGTGTATTCGAAGTCGGAGGAAGAGCATGCGAAGCATCTGAGGGTTGTGTTGCAGACTTTAAATAATAGGAAGTTGTATGCTAAGATGTCGAAGTGTGAATTTTTGTTGCAGGAAGTGAGTTTCCTTGGTCATGTGATATCTAAAGGTGGAATTACGGTTGATCCGTCGAAGGTTGAAGCTGTGTTGCATTGGGAGGCTCCTAAGTCTGTTACCGAGATCAGAAGCTTTTTGGGTTTGGCTGGTTATTACAGGAGGTTCATTGAAAGTTTCTCTAAGTTGGCTTTGTCGTTGATGCAGTTAACTCGGAAGGGTCAAGCTTTTGTTTGGGATGCTAAGTGTAACAGCCTGATTTTTAGTATTAGATTTATTTATTTATTATTACTTGTTTATTATATTTATTAATTGTTTATTTGATTGAGAATTGGTGGATTAGTATATTTTGGGTGATTAAGGGTATTTTGGTCATTTTATAGGTTAGTGGCATTTTTGTAATATGTTAGAAGTTAGAAATTTGAAAGTAGAGAATAGTGGTGAAATAGTAAAATGGGAGGTTTAAGTGAAGTAAAAGTGTAGAGAATGTGATGAAATGTGACTAAGCTCATTGGTGTGAGTGATTCTAGCCCAATTGTATTTAAAGAGAAGTGTTAGTGTTAGTGACATTAGGTCAAAACATTTTGCAAAACCTAGAGAAAGGAGGCTAGAGAGAACAGAAGAGGAAGAAGAAGAAGAAGAAACTTGAAGAGAAAGTAGAGGGGGAAGCTCTAGAAGGGAGAGATTCAAGTTAGGAAGCCCTTTTGTTAATAATTGATGTAAGGGGGGAGATTATTTTCACCATATGGGTTTTAAGAAACAAATGGGTAGTTTGAGTGTTTTTTTTTATTATTGCTTAATTTCATGAATTGATGATTATCTGCGTTAAATTTGTGCTCCTTTTATTGTGGTTGAATTGAGTATGTTAGAATTGATGAATTCATGTTGTTGTTTTATCAAAGTTTATGTTTGGTTATGTTGTTTTGGTAACTTTGTGAATTTTGATGAATTTGATGAAGAACATGATAATTAAATTATGTTTGTGGTTTGTTAAGTTGATTTTGAGCATGAGTATGTGTTTAGTTTGTGAATTCATGAAGTTATGTTGAATAAGTTGTGATTTAAGTTGTTGTTGTTGTTGTTGTTGTATTTTGGTGAAAATGTTTAATTGGATTAAAATGATTAAGTTGTTGTTAAATTGAATAAGTTGTTGTTATGTTGGTTGGAATAAGTGATTATGATCATATGGAACATGTTGAAATGCTGTTGTTATTGATATACCATGTTATTTGATAAGTTGTGAGTGAAAATGAATTTTTGAGATGATGTTTGGAAATAATTGAAAATCATGGTAAGTGATTATGGATAAGTTGTTTAAGCTAAGTTGAGGTGTAATTGACTGGATTAAATTGGTTTAAGCACTTGAGACGATTTTGGTGCGAATTAGATCGAAAAATGGTATTGAAAACAGTGTTTTAGCGAAAATTGACAAAAAGGTCAGTTTTTCCCACCTGCAGAAGTGGCACAACTATGCACCCCTGTGGCACAGCCGTGCATTAACTTGCTGCCTAAAGTGGCACGACCGTGCACTATGTTGGCACGACCGTACCACCCTTCCTGTAGGGGAAAAGTGCTTTTTTGTGAACTTTTGAGGTATCCAATGCACATGAATGGTTCCCAAATCCCTAAACTTGATCAATGGGTGTTTAATTATGACGTAATTGGTTGATTAACTTGGACTTAAGTGTAAGGGAGTTAAGAAGTTGAATTGGTTAGAGACAGACTTGTAAATTGTCTTTGATTAAGTTATGAAATGAATGTGGACTTAGTAGTTAAGTAATGAGGTATGTATGGTGAAGAATGATGATGAGTTAATAGGTTAATGTAACCTTGTTTAATTAAATGTGCATTGTGAATTATGAAATGAAGTTAAATGAAGATGTGATGTTATGATACTAATAGCATGTTGAAGAATGTTAAGTGACGATGTTATGTGTTAAGTGACGATGATATATGATATATGATAAGTGACGATGTTTGATAAGTGACGATGATGATAAGTGACGATGGAGTGACGATGAACATATGTATGATTGTTGATGATGTTAGTGTTGAGTCATATGTATGTGTGTGATGTTGAGTCGTAGTGTATGGACATGCATTCATGAGTCAAGTCCAGTGACGATGAAAATGACGATGGGATCCCTTAGATAAAAGAACTTTGATATCCAACCCGGTACTACATGCATGTAGAGTCGTTAGGCGCATTGCATAAACATGATGCGTCGTATATGGCAATGTTTTGGTGTGAGCTTGTGCATCAATGTGGTATTTGTATACTTGATGATGTTAGTGTGAAGTGATTGGTTTATGTTTACCTTGACGATTATTCATTGATGAGAATGTGTTATGTATATTATGAGGATCATGTTGAGGCATTGCGCCTAACGTAATTGATTGTAAATCTGGCTTGTAATTGATTGTAAATCTGTATGCATGATTGTAAGATGAACCATGCTTAATGTGTTAAATGATTATCTGATGATGAGGATGATGATGTTATTGTTTTGCCTGAACGTACATGTGTTTATTACCCTCTAGTGGCTTTTGTCGCCTGCATCCTTGTGGTGTAGACGTGCAGGTTGAGGAGTAGCTCTTGCTTGTGAGTATTGATGAGGACGGACATGATGCCTACTCATGTTTATTGCTTTCTTGAGGAGTGTAGATTAGGAGCTCTGATCTAGGACTTTGGGGATTTTCTTTTTATGTTGATTTTGATGTTATTGGATCTATATGATCAAACTGACGTTGTCATATTTATGTTGAGATCTGTGTTATGATCCGAGACATAACGTTTGAGATATGCTGAGATATGATTTTATTTTGCTGTGTTCTATATATATTTGATGAAATTTTTATATTGGTTATTTTATGAGATGTATGTTGAGTAATGACACCTTGATGTATGATAATGCATGATTTATCGTTTATAAATGTTTCTCAGGGATCGGGGTGTTATACTAAGTGCGAAGAGAGTTTTCAAGAGTTGAAGAAGAGGTTGACATCAGCGCAAGTTTTGATTTTGCCGAATGCGAATGAGTCTTTTGTGGTGTATTGTGATGCTTCTAAGATGGGATTAGACGGAGTGCTTATGCAGAACGGAAAGGTTGTAGTGTATGCTTCAAGGCAGTTGAAGGTACATGAGAGGAATTACACAACCCATGATTTGGAATTGGCAGCAGTAGTGTTTGCGCTTATCTATTTGGAGGCAATATCTATTTGGTTCGAAGTTTGAAGTGTTCAGCGATCACAAGAGTTTGAAGTATCTGTTCGACCAGAAGGAGTTGAATATGAGGCAAAGACGATGGGTGGAATTTCTGAAGGATTATGATTTTGAGTTGAGTTATCAACCAGGCAAGGTGAATGTGGTGTGGCAGATGCTTTAAGTAGGAAGTCTTTGCTCATGTCGGCGCTTATGGTTAAGGAATTGGAGTTGGTTGAGCAGTTCAGTTATTTGAGCTTGGTGTGTGAGTTGACGCCGAATGGTGTGAAGTTGGGGATGTTGAAGCTGACGAGTAATATTTTAGAGGAGATCAGAGAAGGTCAGAAGATGGACTTGAAACTGTGTAATCGGTTGGTGTTGGTTAACCAAGGCAAATGAGGTGGCTTCAGATTGGATGAGATGGGAGTTTTGAGGTTCCGTGATCGAGTTTGTGTACCGGATGTACCTGAGCATAAGAGTAAGATTTTGGATGAAGGTCATCAGAGTAGTTTGAGTATTCATCACGGAGCGATGAAGACGTATCAGGATCTGAAGAAGTTGTTTTGGTGGCTAGGAATGAAGAAGGACATTGCAGAGTTTGTGTATGCTTGTTTGGTGTGTCAGAAGTCTTAGATTGAGCATCAGAAGCTAGGAGGAATGATGCAACCGTTGTTTGTTCCAGAGTGGAAGTGGGACAATATCTCGATGGATTTTGTAAGTGGTTTGCCGA
The DNA here is from genome assembly GCA_018208015.1 of Medicago ruthenica. Lineage (NCBI taxonomy): Eukaryota > Viridiplantae > Streptophyta > Magnoliopsida > Fabales > Fabaceae > Medicago > Medicago ruthenica. Next base: position 7,755,523 of record CM031373.1, read on the forward strand.
AGACTGTGAAGGGATGTGATACGATTTGGGTGATTGTGGATCGGTTGACTAATTCAGCGCATTTTATTCCTATCAAGTTAAATATGTCTTTAGCGAGGTTGGCGGAGATCTATGTTGAGCAGATTGTCAGATTACATGGTGTTCCTTCTAGCATTGTGTCAGATAGAGATTAGAGGTTTACATCGAAGTTTTGGGAGAGTTTGTAAGAAGCTTTTGGAACGAAATTGAGATTGAGTTCTGCTTATCATCCTCAAACTGATGGTAATTTGGAGAGGACTATTCCGTCTTTGGAGGATTTGTTGAGAGCTTGTGTTTGGGAGCAAGGAGTAAGTTGGAGTGAATGTTTACCATTGATTGAATTTACTTACAAATACAGTTTTCATTCTAGTATTGGTATGGCACCTTTTGAAGCGTTGTATGGAAGGAGATGTAGAACCTCGTTATGTTGGTTTGAGTCAGGTGAGAGTGCTATGCATGGACCGAAGGTAGTTCAGCAGACTACGGAAAAGGTTAAGATGATTCAGGAAAAGATGAAGGCTTCACAGAGTAGGCAGAAGAGTTATCATGATAAGAGGAGGAAGGATGTTGAGTTTCAAGTTGGCGATCATGTGTTTTTGAAGGTTATTCCAGTTACCGGTGTTAGGCAAGCTTTGAATTTGAAGAAGTTGACTCCACGTTTTGTTGGTCCTTATCAGATTGTAGAGAGTTGGAGCATTAGTGTATCGGATTGTGTTACCGTCGTCGTTGTCGAATCTTCATAGTGTGTTTCATGTGTCTCAGGTGCGGAAGTATGTGTAAGACCCATCTCATGTGTTTCAAGTGGATGACTTGGAAGTAAGGGATAATTTGACTGTTTCCTTCAGGTAATTTTCGAGGACAAAAATTCTTTAAATGGGGGAGAGTTGTAACAGCCCGATGTTTAGAATTAGATTTATTTAATATTGTTATGTTTGTTAATTGTTTGTTTTATTTAATTATTGCTTTTAATATGTGTGTGATGGGTGGATTAGTGGATTTTTAGTGATTGAGGGTATTTTAGTCATTTTAGGGTGAATGGCATTTTTGTAACTATGTTAGAGTTAGAAATTTGAATATTTAGATAATAGTGGTGTAAGAGTAAAAAAGCAATGTTTAAGTGAAGTAAAAGTGTAGAGAATTATTTATGAGGTTTGAATGTGACTAAGCTCATTAATGAGAGTGACCCTAACCCATAATATATAAAGAGTAGTGTATGTGTTAGTGAACTAGGTTTAGCTCATTTCACAAAAATCACAAAGGAGGCTAGAGAGGGAATAGAGAAAGAAGAGGCTTGGAGAGCAAGAAGTGAGAAGAGCTCAAGAGCAACAAAAGGGAAAAAGGGATTCTAGTTAGAGGAGCTTAGTGAAGTGAAGAATTGAGGTAAGGGGGAAGATTATTTTCACCAAATAGGGTTCATAAGCAATTGGGTAGTTTGGGTGTTTTTGATTATGTTTAAGTTCATGATAATTGATGTTGATTATGTTAAATTTGTGCTCTTATTATCATGGTTAATTTGAGTATGTTAAAATTGATGGAATCATGTTTTGTTTATGTCAAAATTCATGTTTGGTTATAGTGAATTGGTAACTTTGTGAATTTTGATGAATTTGGTATAGAACATGATAACTGATGATGTTTGTGGTCATTAAGTTGAATTTGAGCATGGGTATATGTTTGGTTTGAGAATTCATGAGATTATGTTGGATAAGTTGTGAATTAAGTTGTTGTTGTGTTTTGGTGAATATGCTTAACTGAATAAAAATGATTAAGTTGTTGTTAAATTGAATAAGTTGTTGTTATGATAATTGAAATAAGTAATTATGATTATGTGGAAAATGAAGAAATGCTGATGTTGTTGATATGCCATGTTTGGTTGATAAGTTGTTGGTGAAAATGAGTTTTTGAGACGATGTTTGAATTAGTTGAGAAACATGGTAATTATTGATGGAAAGTGATTATGATTAAGTTGTTTAAGTTAAGTTTGAGGTGTAATTAATTGGATAAAAGTGGTTTAAGGTTTTGGGATGAATTTGGTGCGAATCGGATCAAAAATTGGTGTCGAAAACGATGTTTCCCGCGAAAAACGTCAAAAGTCAGTTTTTCCCACCTGCAAAAGTGGCACGGCCGTGCGCCCCAGTGTGACGGCCATGCATGATCTTGCTACCTAGGATGGCACGACCGTGCGCTCTAGTGGCACGACCGTGCCACCCTTCCAGTAGGGGAAAAATGCATTTTTGTGAACTTTTGAGGTATCCAGCGCACATGAATGGTTCCCAAACCCCTAAACTTGAATAGTTGGTGTTTAATTATGATGATAGTGGTTGATTAACATGATGTATGATTAAAGATAACTTAGGAATGGAAAGAAGTGAAATGAACTTGTGAATTATCTTTAATTGAGCCATAAGTTGCATGCGGACTTGTTAATCGACTAATGATGCATGAATGATGATGAACCATGATTAAATATATGAGATGATGATGAGTTAGTTAGTGGTAGGTTAATGGAACCTTGTGTTGATTAATCGTGATTTGTGAGCTATGTGATTGATATTGAATGAAAACATGACGTTACTATGATTATGTTGTGATGAGTAAACATGATGAATGTGATGAAATGTTGTGCTGATGATATTATGACTTGTGATGTATGGAATGTATTGATTTGATAATGCAATGGTGTTGAGGTAGAGATATGTTATAGGATGGAGTGAATTATATAACAAGCATGATGAGTGTATTGTCGAGTCTATATGTGGTGTCCATGCATACATGGTTTGTCGAGTTGAGATTTGTTAATCACCAACATGGCGAGGGTAGTTCAGTAATATACTTATGAACAAGCCAGCACGCCGAGGTTAGTTCAGTAATATACTTCTAAACAAGCCACACGCCGAGGGTAGTTCAGTAACATACTTCTGAACAAGCCAGCATGCTGAGGGATTTAATAATCCAACATGTTGTAGGATCACTCAGTAATAGACCTCTGATATTCAAACTTTGGTACCACATGCATATAGAGTCGTGTTAGGCGCATTGCATTAACATGATGAGTCGTATGTGGCAATGTTTTGGTGTGAACTTGTGCATTTATGTGGTAAATGTATAAATGATGTTATTGATGGGATGTGAATGCCTTATAATTGAATTGACGATGAAATGTGAATGATGTAAAGTTAAGTTGATAATTATTTGTTGATGACTTATAGTTGGTTTGATGATTATTGTTGATGATATATAGTTGAGTTGATAATAATGCGTCGATGTGAATATGCTATGTATGAAGTGTGAATCTTGTTTTGAAATGTTGATGAAACTAAGTTGTTAATGAATTATAAATGAGTTATGAATGTGATAAGATGGTAATCAGACTTATTATGTTAAATGATTATATGATGTTGTTTTGCCTGAAACTTACATGCGTTTATTGATCATTTTTGTTAAACGTATATCTTACCCTCTAGTGGCTTTTTGTCTCCAGCATCCTAGTGGTGTAGACTTGCAGGTTGAGAAATATCTTGCTTTTGCGAGTTTTTGCTGAGGATGGCTTCATGCCTACTCCTTTTATCTATGTTTTTGAGGATGTCTAGATTAGGTGCTCTGATCTAGGAGTTTTGGGGATTTTCTACTACTTTATTTAGTTTTGGATTTTTCTTGATGAATTTTTTCGATCAGGATGTTGATGTACTTATGCCTTTGAGATTTTTATGATGTGACCCGAGATGATATTTGTCGAGATGTTTATTCCGTTGTGATCTAAGTATATTTTTGATGAAATTTTTATTATGAGAATTTAGCTTGAGTTTGTTAATGAATTATAATACCTCGATGTTGTCGAATTGCGTGATTTATTATTTAAATAGTAGTGTCGAGGATCGGGGTGTTATAGTTATCACCAGCATTGTCGAATCATCACAGTGTTTTTCGTGTGTCACAACTTCAGAAGTATGTATATGACTCGGCACATGATTCAAATGGATGAAGTGCAAGTAAGGGATAACCTAATGGTTGAAGCATTGTCGTTGAGGATTGAAGAGAGAGGTAAAACAACTAAGGGGAAAGGAGATTACCTTGGTGAAATTGGCGTGGGAAGGACCGGTTGGGGAGAGTGTAACTTGGGAGTTAGAGAGCCGAATTAAAGAGTCGTATCCGGAACTGTTTCCTTCAAGTAATTTTCGAGGGCGAAAATTATTTAAGTGGGGGAGAGTTGTAACACCCCGATTTTTAATATTAGTTTATTAGTATTAGGAGTTTCCTTCTAATATTAGTTTATAAGTGTAGGAGATTGGAGGAAATTTGGAAAGGTTTAGAAGTTTTGAAGCTATGAATTTAACTGCAGATGTTGTTCTGTTAAACTTTGGATCACAACGGCAGTTAACTACCGCTAGGATTGAACCGGCGGTAGTTAACTATCGATGAAACTAAGCCGGCGGTAGTTAACTACTGATGAGGTTAAAAATGTCATTTTGTGGTGTTTCTTAGCATTGTTTTAAGTGGGAACAACAACTTTCTATATATTGAGTGGATGCCCATTAGTCATTGGGCTAAACAATTGGTTTATTAACCCATTCACATACGCTTGTATTTTCCTATAAATAAGGTTCATTTGTAATAGAGTCACATACATAATAAATATTGAAACTCTCACTTTTCCCTCTTTCTCTTCATCATCTCCATTTTCCATAAAAATAATCACAACCTTTGATTTGTTTTTTTTTGTGTTGCACAAATGTACAATCAATTAGAAGTTTCCATTTAACGAAGCAATTGAGCTGAAATAGTTAATAAATGTCACCAAAAAACGAATTGTTTCTGAAAATCTTAGTTTAATTCTTGACCAAATTTTATTTATCTACTAGTGGAATTCAAAATTATCAGTGCTCATTTTCCTAAAATCGGAGGTTAAAAAAGTCTCCATTTATTAAAAAATGAAGAGGATGTAAATCCCAGAAAGTTTGTGATCCCTCTGATCCGTACCAAAATAAAAATAGTTATTATAAATAAGAGGATAAAAAGGGTATATACTCTAATAAAAAAAAAGGGTATATCACCCTAGTCGAAAACCGCTAATTGAAACCGCAGTTGTAAGTTTGTGTCCCTTTGCTTATAATCTTTGTTTGTCTTCGTTATCAAGCTGAACAATGTCAAATGTAAGTTAATGTTTTGGTTTGATTTAGCATTTTATGACAATTAATTAAGCCTTGAAAAATGACATTTTATACAAATTTGGCTGCGCACACACACGTTGATAAAAGGAGGGTCAACTAGAGTATATACTCCGTACAGGTCATTTTGTAAAAAATATTTATGTTTTATTATACGCATCATTAATGTTTCTTTTCTCATTCATTTACCATTTATTACTCTTATTTTTTTCAATTTTTTTAATTTATTTTCTTATGTCATTATTAAAGTATAATTTTGTAAAATCACTCATAGTTTCATTTTCCAATAAAAAAATAAATTAACTACATTCTATAATTTATATGAAAATGTCAAAATGAGTTACAGTAAAATACGGATGAGTAATATTTAAGGGTTTGTATGGTCCAACAGTTATTTTATGGGCATATATGTCTTTTCGTCATCTGTTCAAAGGTTAATTCATTATGTGACCAATAACTATTTTTTAGGTTAAATATATCGTTAATTTTTATAAAATTTACTTTTTTATTTTAGTCTTTATAAAAAAAATTATTCAAGCTTAAGTCCTTCATTTGGTAATTTCGAAGATTAAATATAAATGATATTTTTATGAAAACCATAAAATATAAAGAACTAAACCATAAAATATACATTTTTTTCATATATACATAATTGCAAATTGTCAAAAAACTAAATCAAATATTCTCTCATAAAAGGGAAGTGATATTTTAACTAAACATATATACTCCCTCTGTTTCGAAATAAATGTCGCAGTCTATCATTTCACAGATGGCAATGCATAACTTTGACTGTTAATATCGTTAATTACCTAAAGTAAAAACTTATAAAAAATTTAATATTTTAACAAAATTTATCGAGACAAACTAAACAACATTTTTAAGGAAATGATTAATTGTATTGATTTCAATGATAAAATTAGTATTATTTACTAAAATACTCTTATTAATTGTAGTTAGCGGAGTAATTAATTTGGATGAAATTCAATAAAAAAGGGTATAATAGTGGAAAAAAAATAAATGTTGCATTGATATTCTAAAATGACAATTATTTTGAGACAGATTAAAAATGTTAAACAGACAATTATTTTGAGTCGGAAAGAGTATTTATTAAAAAATATGTTCAAAGTAAGTCATGTGAATAGTTCACATTGCAAAAATGCAACATGTATTTTTAAAATGGATGAGTATATTTGAGATCGTTTATAGTTCTAACTTTAGTTTAACTTTATGGAGCTTTCTAACCAATTAATTAGTTCGAAAATGTACGATTGTCTATTATTTCATGTCCTATTAATTTCTAGAGATTTATGGTTATATAATATTTTATCCTTGCATTGGTATACAGTTACATAAATATCATGAAATGTTGCAAGAGAAGACACAATGGGTGCTTGAAAACTTGGTGTGAGGGTAAATCGTGGTATGCAAAGAACAATGAACTTACTAAAATAATTATTATAGAGATACTTTTGATCGATGCAAAGATACTACTCTTGAAGAAGGAAATATATAATAATCTTGAATATATTGTATATATGAAATAATGGAAATAATGCTTGTAAAATTTGAATTTGAAGTTATTTGAAAATGTATAGATTATAAATTTAAGGAAATGCTAACACGTGCGAATTTATATCTATTATAGTCATTCAAAGTTGATGGATCCTCTCTAATTGATTACTTTCGTAGCAACACTAGGGTTTTCTGAAACTGTAGTGTGACAGTGGCCAATGGAAGCTTTGATCTTGAAGATAATTAATCAATGGATTTCATTGTTCAATCCTTGTCTTTTAGAGAGATTATTTCTCCTAATCTATCAAGTCTTAGTGCTCCTAAGGCAATTTTTTGGAATAAGGGTTAACTCGAGTTTAACGGGGATGGGGCAATCACAAATGATGGAGCAAAAGCGGCTCGTGGAAGAGTAGCGCGAGACCTCATCAAGGTTTTCTCTTTTGATTTTGCTTGTTCAGTTGGTGCTTACACAATAACGAAAGAAGAAGTGGAGTTGATCTTGAATGGTTGTTTTGTCTCTTTAGGGTTGATTAGATCATTGATATCCTTCTCTAAAAATAACACACTCAAAAATAAAAATAAAAAAATCATTGATATCCTTAGTTGACCGAATTACTACACCTTGACTCATGCTGTTCGTGAATCTAGTAAAGCAGGATATGGTTTTGCTAAATATCCTTCCCTATATATGGTTTTGCTAAAAAGATCATTAGATAGAACCTTCAAATATTTTATTGATTTTGCCTCCTTCGCCATTATTCCCTATAGGAGTTTTGTTGTCAATCTTTGAGACTTGTAGTTTTTGTTCGTTTTACTTTTCTTTGTTCTCCTTTGTGTTGGTTGGGCTTGCTAATTAGTCCCTTTTTCCATTTAGAAAAAAACTACTACAAGTATTTTTTTTGAAATAAAACTTAAATTTATTAAATTACTAATTAAAATTAAATTTATACTAACATTTTATTTATTTTTACATAAAAGAAGGACAGGGGTTCTTCAATAAAAAAGGACAAGAGAAAATTATGGGTAGATTAAGTACAAGATTCGAGTCAACGTGTAGTGGTAAGTATACCATTGGATTTGGAATTCATCAAGTTCGTGGGTAGATATTTTCCTCCTTTCCCTCACATCAACTAACACATAAAGATTACATAATGAAAATAAAAATATTGATAAATATTACAATTATTTACAGAAACTAATTTCCGTATTTATATAAGTTTAATCTTAGTCTAACTGTTGACGTTAATGGGACATTGGATAGATATGAAACTCAACTTGCACATTGGACTTTATTGTTTTGTTCTTATCCATGCATGCTGCTGCATTGCTTTCTGCGGCAGCTGTGGTTTTAAATTTTAATAAAGAAGATTTTTTATTTGGAGGGTTGACACAGAGTACGATATTTTAGGAGGTCAATGTTAATTAATACTACTCTGTCCCAAAATATAAGTAAAAATGAGTCAACATAAGTTGATGTATTTGGTAAAAATTTTGAACTACATACATTAACTTTTGTTGACCAATTTTTGCTTATATTTTAGGACGGATGAAGTATTTATTACGTATTGAATAAAAAATTTGTTAAAAAATGCAGTACTGTCTTTTCAAAAAGAAGAAGAAAAAGAAGTTCATAAGAATTTAGTTATGAGTCATGTTAACTTCTATTTTCTCAAGTTTTGTGCATTCAATTTATTATAAACTCAAAAATTAAATTTAATGCACACATTTAAACAAAAAGTTATTATATTTGATTCATTAACTTGTGTCTTAAGGGCACAAGTTAGCTTTTCTCTTAAGTATATATGTTTAAAAAAAAAGGTACGTCTAAGAGCATCCACAATGGAGACACCTATTTTTTTGTACTTAAATGGGTCTAACGTGTACACATCATTTATTTATAATTTTTAATAGTAGTACCTAATAAGTACTCAATCTCTCCAACACAGCATCTCACACATATTTCTTAAATGAGACTCACTAATCAATTATCAATAATTTTATATCATTACATTTCAATTTTTCAATATTAAAAGAGTGTGGGTCCCGCTTAAGGTTGGGGTCTTAAGTGAGACCCCGGATCTTATAAGACCCCGAAAAAGTTTCTCTCCGATGAGGGTACCTAATAGTTATCAAGTCTTAAATGTTGAAGACACTTTTTTCAACCAATTTTCTTTGTGAAAAATGTATGCAATAACTTATTAAGTGGAATAACTCTTACAAAACTTACTCCTAGAGTGAACCGATCCTAAATTCTTTTATCTTTAATGCTTTAAAATTTTGGATGAAAATGCAATGTTATAGTCATTTGAGTTGTGGGGTGCTCTTTGTGTAATGTGGGGATCTTTACAATGTTTTAGACTTCACTAGTCACAAAATGACAACAATCATGAAGGACCACATTGCCCTTAAATTCAGTAACATGATATCTTTTCACTTGTCAACGAAGGCTTAAGCAGGGTGATCCTCTAGTACGTACCTTTCCTTTTTCTTATAGTTGTAGAGGCGTTAAGTATGTTTGTAAGGAAGGCAGAGGCGTTGGGTATGTGTACAAGTTTTAAAGTTGGTAGATCTGGGTTGTCTGTGACACACCTTCAATATGTTGATGATACTCTTATTATAGGAAAGACAACAATGGAGAACCTTTGGGCCATAAAGACTATCTTAAGGTCTTTTGAGCTTGCCTCAGGTCTTTGTGTTAATGTTGCTAAGAGTTGTATTATGGAAATTATTGTTGATGCCTCTTTCCTAGGTCTGACTGCAAATTTTCTCCACTATTGGTTCATTTCCTTTTAAGTATGTGGCTCTTCAGATTGGGGCTAATTCTAGGCGACTATCTAATTGGCAGCCTTTGTTGGATACGCTAGTAACTCGTTTGAGCTCGTGGAGTAATAAGTTTGTTAGTTTGGGAGGGAGGGTGATTCTTTTAAACTTGGTACTTAACTTTATTCCAATCTTTTTCCTCTCCTTTCTAAAAATGCAAAATGGTGTTTGGAGACGAATTATGAGGATTCAGCGTCGCTATTTGTGGGGGGGCTAAAAGGGCAAGAAAAATTCCATGGGTCCGATAATCAGATGTCTATAAGCCTAAGAGTGAAGGAGGGTTGGGTATCAGCCCTTTTGGGGAAGTGGTGTTGGAGGTTGATCACAGGAGGGGAGGCTCTGCGAAAAGATATTATTGGAGCGAGATATGCGAAAGAGTCTATGTGGGATCATCACAGGGGCGGGCGATGGGTTTAAGAGGTGTCTCAAATTGGTGGAAAGAGATCTCCTTATTGGAAACACGGTATCATGAGTCTACTGATTGGTTCTCTAATAGTATCCTCAAGAGGGTTAGAGATGGTCGATCTACAGATTTTTGGAAAGATCCCTGGTTGGGTGCTATTCCTTTGAGAATTTGTTTCCCCAGGCTTTTCAAGTTTCTATACAAAAATAAGCTAAAGTGATTGATATGACTATGAGAGAGGGGTCTGTATGGGTATGGGATCTTAAGTGGGGGAGGGATCTTTTTGAGTGGGAACTTGTGATTTTGGGATAGCTGCTCCAAGCTTTAGAGAGTCTAAACTTCTCTAAAGGTGTAAATTTTTAGGTCTGGGGCAATGATTCTTGAGCACTTATTCAGTGAGATCAGTGTATAAATTCTTTCATATGAGAGCTACTGTGGTGGGTGAGTGGTCAATAGAATTTTTGCAACTTCTTTCAAGGTTGTGGGGTGTTGAAGCAGTTTTTCATACAACAAAAGTAAGTATTTTCAATTATCGTTTCCTCAGGGATTAGGTGCGTTACTTCGAACCGTTCAACAATCGGTATTGTTTTGAGTTAAGGGTTTCGTAACTTGTGTTCATAAACTAATTGAATGTAAATGCGAGAATAAAAACGACAAGTAATAGGGAATAAAAGCGTTGGAATTAGAGTTCATCAATCTTGCAAAGAATGTAATAAATAAATCATGCATATGAATTTAGCGTTTTAGCGAAAATATCACGTATCGCTCGACAACGTCATTGATTTCCCAAATGACATCGTGAGATCGATCGTATCGTTTAATCGACGATTTCCCAATCAATCAAACGATCCGAAAGCATTACGATTCGAAACTTGGTGCGATTATCAAAACCCAAATCCATTTCTAGATTTTCTTATTTTGATAGAAGATTATTCTTAAACATAGATTCAAAAGTATTTGTCAATATCATTTGAATCAAGCATGAGATTGAAAAGCAAGAATAACTTCAAAAACACATGAATTGCCAAAATCATATATTCACATAATCATATATTACATCAAAGCTAGAAAGAATACCTCTAATCCCAACAAAGGGATGTTAGTTGCTCATTTTCATGACAACTATACAAAAGATAAGAGAAAAGATGAAGATCATAACCCAAAGTCTTGATTTCCCAAAGCCCTTGGTTGATTTCCACAATTCAATCCTTTTGCTCCTTGAAGATCATTACTTCTAGCCCTATTTACTAAGTCCTAAACTACTACTAAAGCAATCCTAACAATTGGAAGTAAAAGTTCTCAAAGTTCTCCAACTGATTGCTCAGAAAAATGAGCTAAAAATGCTTTTATAATCTGAATTTTTGCACGCTCGCTACAAGTGATGAGCTGGTCGCTTGTAGCGATGAAGTTTGTTGGCCAATGGGAATCCTCCACGTCAGCATGGAGCCTTAAACCGCCCTTGGTCGCTTGAAGCGACCGGTCCATCGCTTGTAGCGATGGACTCTCCAATTTCCCTGCCTAGACTCGCTTGAAGCGTGGCATCTGGCGCTTGAAGCGATGAAGTCTTCAAATTCCCTGCCTATCCTCGCTTGTAGCAAGGAAGCACGCGCTTCTAGCGATGGCTTTGATCAAAACTTCTTTTTCTTTGCTCAGCATGTTCAAGCATGAATTTCCTGCAATAAAAACATGGGGTAAGACATAGGATCACAAATATAGCAATTTAACCATAAATATGAGCTTATCCTAAGGTAACTTGTAAAACAAGTTACATAAGTGCCTTAATTAAATGTGCTTTTTATCCACTTTCAGGCACTTATCATGGGGGTCTTGGCCTCCTCTCAAGGAGAATGTTTTTTCATGGCAGCTGCTTCAGAATAAGATTCTGACTCGACAGAATCTCTTTTCATGGAGAACTATAAAGCATGAAGTTAAAGAATAATAAAAGAATAATCAAGAGGAATCCTCCTTACGAAAGATCGCTTCCTCTCCTCCTTTGCCCGACCAGTAGTCAAAAGAAGTCGAGTATCAATCAAACGGTTAAAGGAAATTGAATCCTTCTCAAGGCTGCAAATAAAGACGTCCCCTATTTTTCAACTCTATCTCCTTCACAGATATATCATTGTCCTTAAAAATATAAGCATTGGTAGGAAGCAATAAATGCTCCCTTGACCAAGACCTTGGGAACCAACCTCTACAGTAGATGAGCTCCCCATCTTCCCTCACTGCAGCAGAAAAAACACAAGTCAAATTGTTGGCTTATAAAGTTTGCGACTTCACTTCTAAATAGTTGGCTTTAATAAAACTTCAATGAATTGGTGTACACCTCGAGGAGCTTCCACGACAGCTTTAGGGAGTCCATCCCTTAGGGTCTTAAGGATGTATTAGAAAATCTCCTCGAAGACGACTTCTTTTTTTCTTTGGGTCAACCACCGGTTTGCGCTTAATGCCAAAAAGATTGAAGAATAAAGACATAGTAGGAACACCACCGTCGTACTCTGACCAAAATTGGAAAACCTTCATCAACGCCCAACTTAAGAGATGCAGTTAGGAAGGGGAAAAATTTAGATGGTCTAACACGGCCATTTCAAAATTAGTAAAAAGACGGGCTACTTACAGTTCCCTAATTAGAATCTCGTGCATAAGAAACTTACACTTCCCAAACCAACTACAGATACGATCGTTCATGTCGGGGGTCTACATGTCGGCTTCAATGTGTAAAACAAAAGAAGAACCATGAGTACGACATCTAAATGACACCTCCATCCACCATATGACCTCCTTTTTACTAAAGGATCCCCTCAAATTTCATCTCTAAACTCATATTGGCTTCCAAGTATGGAGGATAATCATCAATGTTAGTTATCACCGCCGATGACGACATCATCTCATTCGAGGCACAAGTAAACCATTTGGCCACTTTGCATATATTAATAGGAATAACTCATTCTCTGATAGGATCAGAGTCAGAATCACTCCCCGACATTGAAGAATTATAGGTTTGAATAAGATGGAAAGACATAAGCTCTCTACCGCAAAGAAATATAAAAGATAAAAATCAAGGGGAGAGAAAAGGAAAGGTACATCTGGGTAAGAACTCGTACATACGAACTTTCAAGGACGGGAGTATCGAATGCAGAAAGTCTCTAGAAAACTATGAACGTAGAGTAGTGGAAAACACAAAAACCGATATAATAAATGAATAAGAAGGGAAAAAAAACTTTAAAGTTCACTGAACTCTCGCTTTATAACATTCTGAAGAAAACTGATCAACAGTTCCAACCCCGCGGGAAGACAAAAGAACAAAAGATCAACGCGCCTAATCGTACTCCAAAAACAAAATTGAACTCGGACATACCAAGTGTGTGCCATAGATCTACGAAATCGTGGGACACGCGTCAAAACTACTGGAAAGAGGGTCATTCAGTCTTATAACAATCAATGATGAATTTGCCCCAACTCCAAACACTTCAACTGTTATTTATGCGCTCTCCGACAAACGTCCTCATTGCGCAAGACCGACAGAAAGCGCCTTTACAACGACGAGGCCACCCACCGATTGTCAAACCTATTACAAACTCCTTATGCCATAATGACGATAAGGGCTTGGTGGGCAACTATTTCGAACCTCAGGATTCAACGGTCCAATATTGACCCAACAAAGGCCCCACAACGGCCCACATAATCAAGACCTACAGACCGGCCAACGCCGCCTCTTGATGGCGCTCACATAATACAAATCGAGCTCATCATAACTCAGAATGGGGTCTCATGACGACCTCACCAATCATCTTATCAGCAAACGGTCATAACTGGCCTCTAATGTCTATATAAGTGTGGCACTTCTACCACGCTAGGTGCGTAATCACTTTATGCAAAGTCATAAACTTAAAGCTAAACTTTGAACACTTTTCACTTTCTTGAGAAAATACTGACTTAAGCGTTGGAGCGTGTGTCTGTTTTGCAGGTATCGTCTTCCTTCGCCACAATTGTCACCGAAAATTTCACAGGCCACTGTAACTATCACCGAAAAACTCATCGAAGCATCTTCTTCACAATATATGTTCCCCTTCGCACATGTATCACAACCGTTCATCCTTAAGATCTGTTTTCGTACAGATCAGATACCAAATTGAGAGAGCCAATTCATCAAAGTGGTTTCAACAAATTGAATAGAGAAAAGAGACCTATGTCACTTGATCCAATAATTAAAGGGACATTGTTAAAAAACTGCTATAAAGAGAAAGGATGAATAATGTGAGAGACATGAAAGAAATTGATCATAGAAATATGTACTCTCTCCTTTTGAACTTCTTCCCCTTCTTCTAGAAATTATGTTCTTACTACTATTTTCGTCCCTAAATATAAAACCCTTTTGTCAAAATCACGATAATTAAGAAAGTTGATATTTGTATTAAAGTTGTTTGTAATCACTATTGTTTTTACAATTTTATCATTAATGAGAGTTAGTTTTTGTTTTCAACATGTTATTTAATGCTAATTGAAGAAAAATATGTATAATAAATAGGGGTATGTAGGTAAATAAATAATTAATATAGTTGAAAATAACAAAGAAGTCTAATAAAAAGGGACAATTTTTTTTCAAAATGGTTTTATAATTAAGGACGGAGGTATTATGTTTGTAGCTAGTTCCCTTCATTTTACCACAAATAATCATTGTGATTTATAGAATTGAAATTTTCATCTGACAAATGTTATATGAGAATTACACTGAGTTGCATACAAATAACTATAAGAACCCCTATATTTAGATTTTGGTATCCCAATTTATTTGGTGAGTATCGGTACTTTATAGATAAAATTAAATTAATATTAAAATTTATTTTAAAATAGTTAAATACATCGGGTATGATTCTCACGTATCCAACAAAACTTAGTTTTTTTTTTAGGGAAATATCCAACAAAACTTAATATTTTCTTAAAAACCACAATAAATTTCATATATATTTTTTTTTGTCTAGTAGCCTAGTGGCTGGAGCTCACACATTTAAATGTGGAGAAGTCGGGTGTCCGGGGTTCGAACCCCAGCCCCTGCATAAATTATGCAATGTCCCTACCAACTGAGTTAAGTTCACGGCGACAAATTTCATATTTTTTCCTCATATACGAGTATGATTCTCCACCCGTATTTTCATATACGGAGTATTATTTATATAGAATGTCAAAGTTTTGGACAGTGCCACACAACACGGGAAAAGCGTGGTATCTAAATTGAATGAACATCGGTTTTAAATAACTTGAGAAAAATAATCATTTTTTTTTGAACAAGAAATAATCATTTTATTTGAACTTCATTTAACTTTATTCTTGTCATATACAATACAACCAAACAATACTTAGATTGAATAAAGTTTTAATTTAACGAGTCTTTTAATTTCACAATACTTATGAAACAGACAGTAAAAAAAATAGAATTTTCAGACAAATTTAAAATAAATTAAAAGTTTTTAATTTCTAATACAATATTCCCAGTACAATAATTTTCATCTATCAACTTTTAATAAGTATGTTTAACACACAATTTCCTCAAGAAAAAGTTTAACACTCGCTTATTTAACCTTTAATCAAATGTGTTATAAATTCTTCGGTTTCATGTAATAATCTTTATCGACTCATTTTAGAAAATAAAAGTGTTGGGGTTGGATGTTCAAGTGGGTTGAGTTAAAAAATTAAAGGAGTTGAAGAGTTTAAAATTTCAGGGTAAATCTTGGCAAAAACTTATGGATAGAGAGTGATTCTCAACAAGCAATTTATGCTTTAGAGGACAAGTTGTCGGTAGCATTCATCAAATAACGAATCGTTATTTAACATGAAAGTATATTAACATTCTTTAAAAAAAAACTAACATGAAAGTATTTGAACTTTTTTTTCATTACTATAGTATGAGTCAATATAACCAAGTGTGACTAATAAGCTTCATCAAATAACGAATCGTTCGGGAGCTTTTCATGGACTGAGGTGGACCACAACCCACCTAAAAAAATAAAAATAAAAACTAATCCATTTTACAAGATTATAAACAATTTTGCAGCGGATTACTTTTCAGCAGTTGCAAACCCCTGCAAAGTGGTGTGTTTGATGTTTGTCACATTTATACTTGGATGTTTAGCGGAGGTTAGTAGACCTTTTAATTTAAGGTGATTTTATATTGTTCCGTCAAATAAAAAATTCTCCAAATTAAAAATTGTAAATACTATCAAAAAAATAAATTCTCCCTTCCAATGTTTTACAATGTCATAATTCATAGCAGTTGTGAAATATGAAATTTATTTTTTTTAAAGTACCATCTCGAGTTTTTTAGTGAGGCTCTGATGTTTCAACTTTATGTTTAATGCTTATTATAACTTTAGTTTTATGTTTTTTCTTAATAACTTAAATTTTATGTTTATATATTATGTGTATGTTTGCTAAAAAAAAAATATTATGCTTATGTATTTTCAAACTTTGAGTATTAAGCCTCTTATTAATTTCCTTATAAAATCGAAGGTTTAAAGAAAAGTTGATTAGTTTATCAATTACAGTTGATACAGCTGGAAAACTTACGAACTATTTGAGTGAGACTCAGCTGTTTGTCTTCTTATCCCTAATTCAATGAATCAGTTCGGAGAAACCTATCGTAACTGAATCTGGGCTTTAATTTTTTATTTTTTTTTTAAGACATAGGGTTCTATTTTTAATTTGAAAGAAACTCTATATGGACATAAATAACTTACTTTAATTTCCTTTCATTTTTGTTTATGATTTTACACTCCTTCCAGTTTTATTTATAATAGACATTTGAGTCAACAAAAATTGATGTATTTGATCCAAATTCTTAACAAGATATATCAAATTTTGTTGACCTAAATGTTTCTTATAAATATAGGACCGGAGAGAGTATTTTTTAAGGGAGACAATTAATAATACAATGGACTGTTTTTAGTTTTGCAATTCACAGTTCCCAAATGAACATTCTCTTTCTTTCTGTTTTCATGTCGATTTACATTTCCCGTTTTCTAAAATGCCAAACATTATTATAAAAAAAATAAAAAGAAGATTTGATTCCACTTATGCAGGAGTAATATCAACCACTCCAAGGGTAGCCCTAAGCTTGGTGGGAGGGCGGCCGCCCAAGGCACCATTTTATTTGTGGACATCAAAATTATTATTTTTACTTTTTTTTTAATTAAAAATTATTATTTTTACTTACTAGTTAGTAATATATATATAGTTAGTTAGTTTTTTTTTACAAGATATAGTTAGTTAGTTAGTTAATACTATATTAAATCACTTTGATTAATTCTATTCAAAATTCAAAATATATTTTTAGAGAATCTTCGCGATTATAAATTGGCCTTTTGCTACAAAAATAGAAGTACAAAGACATTTAAATAATTAAAAGGGCACAAATTTATTGATTCGCTTAGGCTATCAAAAATTTTAGGAACGACTATGACCACACCTCCATTCCAACTAAACAACAACAACAATCTTATATTTTCATAATTATATTAGGCTCCAAGAACTTCTTGGACATAATGTTCAAGTTGGGACATTCATATATAATCCCTAAAGGTTAAAATAGGTTAGAACAATTGACGGTGACCTACGTCCGATCCTAGTTTAAACTTAGGTTAGACTATGTTATTTTTTTTTAAAAAAAATACAAGACTAAGGTTTTAAAATGTCTATTTAACTAACAGGGTCATATTCATGACACAAGAAATTTTTTAGGTCTTTTAGGACAGCCTACTTAAGTAAATATAATTCTTTTTTTATAAAAAAAAGTAAATATAATTCTTAAGAATATGACTAATTTATTGTTATAATTGTTCTATTGTTCTTATTATATATATATATATATATATATATATATATATAATATTAAATTTTGTACTTTATGTTAACATTTTCATCTTCTTTTTTACGAAAAATGTTTTCATATGAGCATAAAATAATTTATTAGATACTTAAATGAATTATCATAAAATATAAAGGAAATATAGTGTCATATAAGGTTATACTGACTACGTATATGTTAAATATATCAAGATCTAACTTAATATCACTGACTTACTAGCTGGTTAATCTATTGGGTTAATATATGTTTATCCCCCTATAATATTAGCGGTTTCTGATTTACCTCCTGTAAAAAAATTTGTTTAGATTTCACCTTGTAATTTGAAGATTTTTTGACTTGAACCATCATGGCATCAAATTTCAAAATTTAAGGTACTTTTGCCCCCTGTAATTTGAGCAAACTTTAGTTTACCCCCTGCCATATCCTCGATTTTGTACAGAGGGTAAACCATAAACCACATCTATTTGAATGTGTCATGTTACTTATTAGTAGAATGTATTAATATGAAATAGGCCTTTAAGTATGTTCCTAAAGATATTATTGATATAAACCATCAATCCTATACAATCTCTCCAAAGATATTATATTGATATGAAAAAAGAAAACAAAGTGCGGGTGACATAAACCAAACTCACCAAATTAAGATCAACAAAGAAGATAATAAGATAAACCAGCTCTGCCCTTAAATAAACGGAAATTGAATCACAACAAGAAATTGTTTTTATAGAATTAAGTTTAGGTTAGTTGGGCTCTAGGGCTCATCAATGTCAGAGCAAGCCTGAAGACTCAATGATCGCTAACAAAAATACCTACAAATCACCCATGACAAAGGTTATGTCGATGACATCAGGAGTTTGATTATATTAATTAGATTTTATACCTTGTGTTACTGAACATTTTCACCTTTGTTTTTTTGTTACGAAAAAAATATTTTCATTGATTTAAGCATATGAGCTTGTTAAACCAAAATTGGTTAAAAAACATAAACCCTTAAGTTTTGTTGATAATAAAGCATGTCTAAAAAGAATTAGGATACTCTAATGTGCATTTAAGTGTGCAAGAAATTCTAAAGTAAATGAAGTTCTGCCTCTGGACGAAGTGAACACTCTGGACTACCGATCAATGCTTTGGACCATGAAGTGAAACTATGTGTCATAGATAAAAAAAAATTTATGTATCAAGATCAAGGTCAAATTATGTGGAAGTCAACGCTATGTGGTTCAAGCCTCTAGATTGAGATCCTCTGTACCAAGCGATGACTCAAGGATACGTCACTGAAGCGTGCAACGACTCATTGCTAAGAAAGAAAACATTGTTCTAACTTTTGCAATTGAGTAAAAATCATTAAGAGCATCATTGGTAGAAATGAATGTCTGATTCGCTGACTGCAATTGATCTTAATATCTCAGCATTCAATCAGACATTCAAAGGAATGGTTTTTCTTCAAGAACAGTCATCAAGCTTTATTTCTATATAAAGGACCAAGTTTTGACTGAAGAAGATAATGCATGTATACATAGATATACATATGTAACTGTGAATATACAACATACATATTCTGTTTATATCGTATACCTTATCTAGAAACAATCATAGAAATTCTTTAAAGATACACTTTTAAGTGTATTGTGCTTAAATCTATTTACTACTTCTAGAGTTTGCGTAAACACAACTATTGTGATCTCTTGTTGTAAATATATAGATTGAGATTATGAAGTCCTCTAGGTTGAGGCAAGAAAATCTAGAACAAGGTTGTCTTTGTGTTGTCGTAATCACGATTTGATTATAGTGGAAAAATCCTTTAAAAGTGTAAGAGGACTAGACGTAATCCCAAATTATGAGGTGAACAAACAAATTGTGTCATCTCTATTCCTTTGTCTCTTTATACTTTCAACATATGTTTTACTTTCTAAAGAGGTCAAAACGAATAGAGACCAACTCAATTCGAACCCCCTCCCCTTTATTGTTTTTTTCTCATCTTTAGAGCTTACATTAATTATTGAAATATTCAAATGTATTATTATAGAATATAAATAAAATAGGTTAACATATAAAGTCATACGCTCTAAATTTCATGTTAAATATATCAAAATATAAAGCAATGTCATTAACCTATTGGATAGTTAGTCTATTTTTACTAAAAAAAAGCTAGTTTGTTTATTTAAATAAGTCATATTCCTTATTTGAAGACGTTAATATTAAACATGTAATAAGTTTACAAGACATGATAGACTTGCAAAAAGGCTAAACTTGTGCCCAAAAATAGTTTTGTAACAGGTAATAGAGCCTTGATTTTTTTTTTATCAGTCTATTCTTAAGTCTTGAAAAGCCTAACACCGTCTAGAATATTTTCATCACTAGTATTCCTCACACTCCAACTTGAGGAGGAGTAACAAAATACTAGCAGTCGATAACCATGGTAAATATATAAATAAAAAGTAATATCATTGACCTATTAACTAGTTTGTCTATTTAAATGTGTAGTATTCCTTATTTGAAGGCGATAATATGAAATATGTCTTTAAATAAGCTTACAAGCCATGATAGATTTGCAAAAAGGCCAAACTTGTGCCCAAAGATAAGCTTATAATAGGTGATAGAGTAGACTTTAGCCCTGAATTTTTTTTATCAGGCCATTCTTATGTTTTGAAAAGTCTAATTCAATCCAGGGGCGGAGCCAGATAAAAAAATTTGGAGTGGCCGCCATCAAAATAAACTAAAATAATACGTTAAAACCCAAGAATCCCAAATATTCACTTTTAACAGTGGCAGAAAATAAAATGACGCAGTAAGCTGACCATCTGCACTTGAAATAAATTGAAATTCAACAAATATGAACTAAATTTTATTCATTTCCAACCAAAACACAAGCAATAGATAAATTTAGTGAGAATAATTGCTTAGTACTACAGAAGCTAAGCACCCAAATATCAATATAAAACTTCAATAGAGGTACTGAGAAACGATCGTTACAGACACAGAGGCTAAGCACCAACATATATCTTTAAACTCTAATGCAAGTAAACTAGATTCTAAGTCTGTCATCTCCAGTTTCAAGCCAAACCACACGAGTAAAGTAGAAAGCAATAGCGTACAAACTTTGATGAGATGGGAGAAAGGCTATACATTATCCTAATTTTGATTTATGTAACTGTAGTTAAAATTAATTTATAATCCTGTAATAAATTGTTCTTATGAATTATGATATACCAAATTACGAATCAAATAGCTGCCCTAAAACTTTTATGGTCATATCTCACTGTTAAATCAGGAACTCAAGGCCAATTCATAACATTCATTTTCTAATTTCTAGATTATATATCAAGATTCAAGAATAAGAGCATCTATATCATTAATGTTTACTAGTTTAAGAATAAAAATACAGGGGAAAGTTACATACTATAGGCCAGAAATTGGAAGGTAAAGTATATTCCAGGATATAAACTTTTTTTTTTGAATGGGGTGGCATGGCTCCCCCTTGCCACCCCTTGCCTCCGCCACTTATTCAATCTAACATATTTCGGTCACTAACAATCCTCACACTTAGGGATGGGAATAGGCCAGGTCGGCCTACAGGGGCCTACGACAGGCCAGGTCAGACCAGACTTTTTTCTTAAATAGAGAAAGCCTAGGTTTTTTTAGAAGCCTATTTAGCTTAAAAGGTCAGACCACAGGCCATTTAAAAAGCCTCTTAAGCCTATTAGGCCGACCTATTTAAGTAAATATGAATAATATTATTTATTATTATAATATATTGTGTACTTTGACTTAAAATATAAATTCGTTAGTAATTTAAGCTTATTAGTATACATTAATTTTTCGCATATACAAATGTATTATTATAAACTAGAATTGAAATATGATATGATATATAGTTAAATTCCCTAAAAACTCATGTTGATTACTAAAAGAGAGTTTAATCTAATTGATCTATTAGTTCGCTAGTCTATTTAAACTTAGATCCCATTGCTTACTTAAAGATATTCATATGATATAGACTTTTAAACAGGCTAGCAGGCCTTATCAGGCTTTCCGAAGGCCAGACTCAGGCCTCAAAAGTAAGTCTATGACAAGCCGCAGACCAGGCTTAGGCCTTAAAAAATTTGGCAGGTCAGGCTTAGGCCTTGCAAAGCTTAGCTCGACCTAGCCTATTCCCAACTCTACTCACACTCCAACTTGAGGGGTAATATAATAGTAACAGTCGATAACAAATAATTTTTATGTAGCAAATTATGTTTCCATTTCATTTGAATCTCCTAACATTTTCGGATTAACCATCACTTATATATCTTAAACTATATTTTTAATGTTGCTTTGTCTTAACCATTCGGTTTCTATAGAAAATAATCTTGAATAGTTTGAAGTTTGACTCCAAAACGAATAAACTCTAATCAATAATTAATTATTCCAAAAATCTAACTCAAATTCTCTCATTAATTTGACTTTAACTAAAATCTATGAACCACTTAAAATAAATCACTTAATTATATTATTTGTGATCATAGGTGAACATAACCTATATCTTAAACAATATATGAGTGTAATTCTAAATCCTTTCATTTCATGCGGGCTGCCTGCTCTGAACTCATATAATAATATCATCCTCTTTTTAGATAACCACAAACAAACAAAGGAAAACCACAAAAGTTCAAGAATCGATTTTTTTTTCCGACCCTAAAGCCAAAAAAAACCACAACTGTAACGACCCTATTTTCGTATATTATATTTTATACATTTTATTTTATGGTTTTGCGTTTAAATATATTTTCTAGTAATCGTGGAATAATTATTTAGCGCGAGAGTAAGTTCGTAACCGAGTTATAGGGTTTTGGGCCTAGAGGGTGAATAGTGTTGGGCTTTTAAGTTTATGAGTAGTAGTAATAATCCTATGTGGATGAATGTAGTAAGCCTTGTTAGATTGTATGGCTAGGATTAACCCTTGAGAGTTAGTAAAGATGGATGGCTAGGATCTATTGGATTGGATTATAAGATATTTTGAGGGAATGAATAGTGTCATTTTCCTCTTTTCCTTGGGAGAAAAACGTGAGAGAAGAAGAAGAGGAGAGCAAGAGGAGAGCTAGGGCTTGGGGATTAAAGCTTGAAGATTGCTAGAGAACTTGGATTCCAAGGTAAGAGAGTTAGTATTACATTATTACAAGTGATTGAGAAGGGGAGAATGTCTATTTCTCCATCCCAAACTTCTCCTCACTTTGTTTAGGTTTTGTTAGAGAGTTTTTATGGTTTAGAGTTGTAGATGTTTATGTTTTGCTTGATTAAATGCTGATTGATGTTGTTAGCATGAATTGTTGGAGTTGTTGTGTTGTGGATTCATGAGAAAAGTTTATGAAAAGTCATGGTTTTGAACCCTAATTTCTTTGATTGAAGTAATCTTTGCTTGTGATGGTTATAAATGATGTTTTGTGATGAAAAGTGGTTTTTAACTAGTTCTGGAACCTTGGGTAACCATGAATGGGTCAAGATGGTGGGAAAAATCACATTTTTATGACTGTGTACTGATACGGTCGCTTGTAGCGACGGAGCCTCGCTTGTAGCGACCAAGCAGGATTATTCCCTGCCTATCTGCGCTTGTAGCGACCACATGGACGCTTGTAGCGACCAGGCTCGCTTGTAGCGACCAAGAGCTCGCTTGTAGCGACCAACCCTGAACAGGCCTTCTCTGTTGAGTTGTTCTGGAGGTCCTGGTGCGCGCGGAGATGTCTTTTTGATACTGTATTTTAATAATACATTTTTGGAAACCTTGCCCACCATTTTAATCCATCCCTAATGTTTTCTAAAGAGTATTTTGTTTTCAAGAAAGTTTTGGAGTAAAAACTCTAGCATGTGTGTGGGATTAGCAAAGTGTGTGGGTTTCCCTTTTAAAACCCTTATTTGTGAGATTGTTGAACTTGGTGAGTATATCTATGTTGTGTCTTATGATTTGGCCATGAGGGCCTAGTAGTGGTGTTTTGTTGTTGTTGTTGATGTTGTGATAATTATCAGAGAGCTGATAATTAGTTGTGTTGTTTGTGTTTGTTATTGTTGTGATCATTATCAGAGAGCTGATAATTAATTGTGTTAGTAAGTATAGTGATAAGAGTATCATATATTTGCTAAGTGAAGCATCATGCATTTCATTACTTGATGATATCCGGAGCGGATATGAAATCCATGAGAGCGTGGTTATCAAGAGAGCTTGATAAGGATATAAGTTTATCCAAAATGATTTGGTACCACATGCATTAGAGAATGCATTTGAGGCATGCATCCTTTGTGACATTAGTGTTCATTTAGGAAATTATGTGTGCATAATGGATGTGAGTGGTAATTGATGTTTTGATGAGTTATGTGAGAAATTATATGTGCATAATGGTTAATGATGAGTTATTGTTGATAGTTGTTGTTGATGAGTGTTGTGCTTTGTCAATTATGTGTTGTGATTTGATATGTATAATAATGCGTTATTTATACATATTTATTGTTTGTGATACTAACACTCTCTGTTTTGTGTTATGTGCTGGATCATTGGGGATCCAGATCATCAGGTTGACGAAGTTATCATAGAGGAGTAGCTTGCTGTTTAGAAGCTTTTGTAGTGGTAAGGGCATAGCTTAGCTATCCTTACATTCTTTTGTACTAGGTGTTGTATCCTAGTTAGAGTCTAGGGCTCTGATATTTGTAACACCATTTTGGGGTATCTGAACTCGCATGTATGAATTTGGCAATGGCCTGTTGTAGAATTGCCTCTTTTGAAAATATTATGTATATATTTTTGGTGTAATATAGGCATGCTTGATTATAAGCATTTGTTGAGTTGTTTTTCCGCTGCTGTGTTGAGAATCAAATATGTTTTTGATTTTCTGCTGATGTTTTTATGAAGATGAGTTTTCTTAATGTTGTAACTTCCTATGGCCTTAACGTTTTCTTTTATTAAAGTTAATAAATCGGCGGTTAAGGGTTAGGGTGTTACAATAGTTGGTATCAGAGCAGGTCGATCCATTGGATCAATTAAGTTTAGTATACCCTTTGTGTAACCTGTGTTTTCTTAAACACTGTGTGCTCACTTGTGTTATGTGATGTTTGGTAGAGTGTGGATATGGCGCAACGAGCACTTGCGGACGCGATGGAGCGGATGGCTGATGCCATGGCTCAGGATGCTGCTAGTAGGACTGCGGATAGAGCCGCACAACAAGCTAGAGGAGGCGGAGAAGATGAGCTGAGACTCGAGAGGTTTATGAACAATAAACCGCCTATCTTCAAGGGAGGATACGATCCAGATGGAGCGCAGACTTGGTTGGAAGGGATTGAGAGAATTTTTGGAGCTATGCGTTGTCTGGATGCGCATAAGGTATTGCTGGGAGCGTATGTTCTCCATGATGAGGCTGATCATTGGTGGGGAAATGCTAGTCAGAGGTTGGGAGCTGGTGGGGCTTTGATTACTTGGGCTCGTTTCCGGAGAGAGTTTTTAACCAAGTATTTTCCGGCAGACGAGAGGAACCGTAAGGTGATTGAGTTCATGGAGCTCAAGCAAGGAAGTTTATCTGTTTCTGAGTATGCGGCCAAGTTTGAAGATTTGTGTCGTTTTGCTCCTCATTACAACACGGTGGAAGCTGAGGAAGACAAGTGTGTGAAGTTTGAGAATGGGCTGAGGCCGGATATCAAACAACTAATTGGGTTTAGCGAGATCAGGAATTTTCCGATGTTGGTGAATAAGAGTCGAATATGTGATAAGGATGGTAAAGCTAAGGCTAATTACTACAAAGCTGCAAATGAGAAGAGGGGAAAGGACATGGCTAGGGGTAAACCGTATAGCAAAGGTGGGAAGAAACCAGATGAAGGTGGGAGTAGTGGTAACAAGTTTGGAGGAAATAGGAATTGCTTTAAGTGTGGACAACCGGGTCATCGTTTCTTTGAATGCCCGAAGAGTGATGGAAAATGTTTCAAGTGTGGTGATCCTAACCACAAAGCTGATCAGTGCAAGAAGGGTATTGTGTGCTTCAACTGCAACGAAGCGGGTCATAAGAGCAACGTGTGTAAGAAGCCTAGAGCGGCTGGAGGAAAAGTGTTTGCTTTGGATGGTGGTGATGCGAAGGCGGACAACTTGATCAGAGGTACATGCTTTATCAATAATACTCCTTTGTCTGCTATTATTGATACGGGTGCTACCCATTCGTTTATTTCTATGGATTGTGTTAAGAGATTGGGTCTTAAAGTAGAGAATATGACGGGACGCATGGTTATTGAAACGCCTGCGAGTGGTTCAGTATCGACTACTCTAGTTTGTGTTGATTGTTCAGTCATTATGTATGATCGACTCTTTGGTATGGATTTAGTCTGCATTCCGTTGAGCGGAATAGATGTTATCTTTGGTATGAACTGGTTAGAATTTAATCGAGTTCATATCAACTGCGGTGAGAGGACGGTTACATTTCCAAGACCGGAGCCAGAGTTGTGTTCGAAGCTCATGTGTTGTCGAGAAGTGATAAGATCAGTGAAGGCTCAAGAGGATGTGTTTGCTATGTTTGCTTCGTTGAGGGTGGAAGAGAAGATTGAGGTTGATGCGTTGCCGGTGGTGCGTGATTTCCCAGATGTTTTTCCAGATGACATTTCGGATTTACCACCCGAGAGAGAGGTTGAATTCGCAATTGACATAGTACCTGGTACTAGTCCAATTTCGATGGCACCGTATCGTATGTCAGCTGCTGAGCTAGAAAAGTTGAAGGAACAATTGGAGGAATTGTTAGAGAAGAAGTTTGTAAGACCGAGTGTATCGCCGTGGGGTGCGCCGGTTCTGTTGGTGAAGAAGAAAGATGGCAGTATGCGTCTGTGCATTGATTATCGTCAGTTGAATAAAGCAACTATCAAGAATAAGTATCCACTTCCGAGGATAGATGATTTGATGGATCAGTTAGTGGGAGCCTGTGTGTTCAGCAAGATTGATTTGAGATCGGGATATCACCAGATAAGAGTTAAGGCGGAGGATATACCGAAGACTGCTTTCAGGACAAGGTATGGTCATTACGAGTACGCCGTTATGCCTTTTGGAGTTACTAATGCACCTGGAGTGTTTATGGAATATATGAATCGTATATTTCATTCCTTTTTGGATCGATTTGTGGTGGTCTTCATAGACGATATTTTGGTATACTCAAAGACGGAAGAAGAACATGCTGAGCATTTGAGGATTGTGTTGGAGGTGTTGCGCGAGAAGAAGCTTTATGCAAAATTTTCTAAGTGTGAATTTTGGTTGCATGAAGTTAGCTTTTTGGGTCACGTCATTTCAAGTGGGGGTATAGCAGTGGATCCTGCTAAGGTAGAAGCCGTGCAAGATTGGGGAACGCCGGAGTCTGTTACTGAGATCCGAAGTTTTCTTGGTTTGGCCGGTTACTATCGGAGGTTCATCGAAGGATTTTCAAAGTTGGCGTTGCCGTTGACACAGTTGACTAGGAAGGGTCAAGCTTTCATTTGGGACGACAAGTGTGAGCAGAGTTTTCAAGAGCTGAAGAGAAGGTTGACATCTGCACCTGTGCTAATTCTGCCACATCCGAAGGAACCGTTCGTGGTTTATTGTGATGCGTCGAAGATGGGTCTAGGTGGTGTGTTGATGCAGAGGGGACAAGTTGTTGCTTATGCATCAAGACAGCTGAAGATTCATGAGAGGAACTATCCTACGCATGATTTGGAGCTAGCTGCTGTTGTATTTGTTCTCAAGATTTGGAGGCACTACTTGTATGGGTCAAGATTTGAGGTTTTCAGCGATCACAAGAGTCTGAAGTACTTGTTTGATCAGAAGGAGCTCAACATGAGGCAAAGAAGATGGTTAGAGTTTCTTAAGGATTATGATTTCGAGTTGAGTTATCATCCGGGTAAGGCTAATGTGGTAGCCGATGCGTTGAGTAGGAAGTCACTGCATATGTCTTCTCTGATGGCGAAGGAACTGAGATTGATTGAAGAGTTTAGAGACCTCAGTTTGGTTTTTGAAAGGACAACCAGAAGCGTAAAGCTAGGAATGTTGAAGTTGACGAATGATTTTCTTGAAGAGGTTGTGGAAAAGCAAAAGTATGATGTGAGATTGATGAAGCTTAAGACGCTCATCGAGCAAGGGAAAAAGGTAAATGTCGAGATCGATGAGAAAGGTGTGATGAGGTGTCAAGGAAGGTTATGTGTACCTGATGTGCCTGAGTTGAAGCGGATGATTTTGGAGGAAGGTCACAGAAGCAACTTAAGTATTCATCCTGGTGTTACTAAGATGTATCAAGATCTGAGGAAAATGTTTTGGTGGCAAGGGATGAAGAAAGAGATCGCCGAGTTTGTTTTCGCTTGTTTGACTTGTCAGAAGTCCAAGGTAGAGCATCAGAAGCCGTCGGGGCTATTGCAGCCTATGTTTATTCCAGAGTGGAAATGGGATAGTATCGCGATGGATTTTGTAAGCGGTTTGCCGAAGACGTCGAAAGGTAACAATATGATTTGGGTAGTTGTCGACAGGTTAACAAAGTCTGCTCATTTCATAGCTATCAAGACCGGTATGCTAGTACCAAAGTTGGCTGAGATTTATGTCGAGCAAATCGTGAGATTGCATGGGATACCGTCGAGTATTGTATCAGATCGAGATCCCCGTTTTACTTCAAGGTTTTGGGAGAGTTTGCAAGAGGCGTTGGGGACTAAGTTGCGGATGAGTTCTGCTTATCACCCGCAGACGGATGGTCAGTCGGAGAGGACAATTCAATCATTGGAGGATTTGTTAAGATCGTGTATTTTGGAACAAGGAGTGAGTTGGGAAGCTTGCTTGCCATTGATTGAGTTTACGTATAATAACAGTTTTCATTCGAGCATTGGTATGGCACCTTTTGAAGCGTTGTATGGGAGGAGATGTAGAACACCTTTGTGTTGGTTTGAATCGGGAGAAAGTGTGGTGCTTGGACCTGAGATTGTGCAACAAACGACCGAGAAGATCAAGATGATCCAAGAGAAGATGAGAGCGTCGCAGAGTCGCCAGAAGAGTTATGCCGACAAGAGAAGGAAGGATATAGAATTTCAAGAAGGAGATCATGTGTTTCTAAGAGTTACATCAACTACGGGTATTGGACGGGCTTTGAAATCGAAGAAGTTAGCATCGAGGTTCATTGGTCCATATCAGATTTTGAAGAGGATTGGGAAGGTGGCGTATAGGATTGCGTTACCGCCGTCGTTGTCGAATCTACATGATGTTTTTCACGTGTCTCAATTAAGGAAATACGTATCGGATCCGTCACATGTGATTGAGTCGGACGAGATACAAGTGAGAGAGAATTTAACGGTTGAGACGGTACCCTTGAGGATTGAAGGACGAGAGATGAAGAGACTCAGGAATAAAGAGATTTCATCGGTGAAAGTCGTTTGGGGAGGCCCAGCCGGTGAATATGCGACGTGGGAGCTCGAGAACAAGATGCGGGATTCTTATCCAGAGTTGTTTTCAGGTATTTTCGAGGGCGAAAATTCTTTTTAGGGGGGTAGAGTTGTAACGACCCTATTTTCGTATATTATATTTTATACATTTTATTTTATGGTTTTGCGTTTAAATATATTTTCTAGTAATCGTGGAATAATTATTTAGCGCGAGAGTAAGTTCGTAACCGAGTTATAGGGTTTTGGGCCTAGAGGGTGAATAGTGTTGGGCTTTTAAGTTTATGAGTAGTAGTAATAATCCTATGTGGATGAATGTAGTAAGCCTTGTTAGATTGTATGGCTAGGATTAACCCTTGAGAGTTAGTAAAGATGGATGGCTAGGATCTATTGGATTGGATTATAAGATATTTTGAGGGAATGAATAGTGTCATTTTCCTCTTTTCCTTGGGAGAAAAACGTGAGAGAAGAAGAAGAGGAGAGCAAGAGGAGAGCTAGGGCTTGGGGATTAAAGCTTGAAGATTGCTAGAGAACTTGGATTCCAAGGTAAGAGAGTTAGTATTACATTATTACAAGTGATTGAGAAGGGGAGAATGTCTATTTCTCCATCCCAAACTTCTCCTCACTTTGTTTAGGTTTTGTTAGAGAGTTTTTATGGTTTAGAGTTGTAGATGTTTATGTTTTGCTTGATTAAATGCTGATTGATGTTGTTAGCATGAATTGTTGGAGTTGTTGTGTTGTGGATTCATGAGAAAAGTTTATGAAAAGTCATGGTTTTGAACCCTAATTTCTTTGATTGAAGTAATCTTTGCTTGTGATGGTTATAAATGATGTTTTGTGATGAAAAGTGGTTTTTAACTAGTTCTGGAACCTTGGGTAACCATGAATGGGTCAAGATGGTGGGAAAAATCACATTTTTATGACTGTGTACTGATACGGTCGCTTGTAGCGACGGAGCCTCGCTTGTAGCGACCAAGCAGGATTATTCCCTGCCTATCTGCGCTTGTAGCGACCACATGGACGCTTGTAGCGACCAGGCTCGCTTGTAGCGACCAAGAGCTCGCTTGTAGCGACCAACCCTGAACAGGCCTTCTCTGTTGAGTTGTTCTGGAGGTCCTGGTGCGCGCGGAGATGTCTTTTTGATACTGTATTTTAATAATACATTTTTGGAAACCTTGCCCACCATTTTAATCCATCCCTAATGTTTTCTAAAGAGTATTTTGTTTTCAAGAAAGTTTTGGAGTAAAAACTCTAGCATGTGTGTGGGATTAGCAAAGTGTGTGGGTTTCCCTTTTAAAACCCTTATTTGTGAGATTGTTGAACTTGGTGAGTATATCTATGTTGTGTCTTATGATTTGGCCATGAGGGCCTAGTAGTGGTGTTTTGTTGTTGTTGTTGATGTTGTGATAATTATCAGAGAGCTGATAATTAGTTGTGTTGTTTGTGTTTGTTATTGTTGTGATCATTATCAGAGAGCTGATAATTAATTGTGTTAGTAAGTATAGTGATAAGAGTATCATATATTTGCTAAGTGAAGCATCATGCATTTCATTACTTGATGATATCCGGAGCGGATATGAAATCCATGAGAGCGTGGTTATCAAGAGAGCTTGATAAGGATATAAGTTTATCCAAAATGATTTGGTACCACATGCATTAGAGAATGCATTTGAGGCATGCATCCTTTGTGACATTAGTGTTCATTTAGGAAATTATGTGTGCATAATGGATGTGAGTGGTAATTGATGTTTTGATGAGTTATGTGAGAAATTATATGTGCATAATGGTTAATGATGAGTTATTGTTGATAGTTGTTGTTGATGAGTGTTGTGCTTTGTCAATTATGTGTTGTGATTTGATATGTATAATAATGCGTTATTTATACATATTTATTGTTTGTGATACTAACACTCTCTGTTTTGTGTTATGTGCTGGATCATTGGGGATCCAGATCATCAGGTTGACGAAGTTATCATAGAGGAGTAGCTTGCTGTTTAGAAGCTTTTGTAGTGGTAAGGGCATAGCTTAGCTATCCTTACATTCTTTTGTACTAGGTGTTGTATCCTAGTTAGAGTCTAGGGCTCTGATATTTGTAACACCATTTTGGGGTATCTGAACTCGCATGTATGAATTTGGCAATGGCCTGTTGTAGAATTGCCTCTTTTGAAAATATTATGTATATATTTTTGGTGTAATATAGGCATGCTTGATTATAAGCATTTGTTGAGTTGTTTTTCCGCTGCTGTGTTGAGAATCAAATATGTTTTTGATTTTCTGCTGATGTTTTTATGAAGATGAGTTTTCTTAATGTTGTAACTTCCTATGGCCTTAACGTTTTCTTTTATTAAAGTTAATAAATCGGCGGTTAAGGGTTAGGGTGTTACAACAACCGACCCCCTTTCAAACAATATTACACAAATGACCTATTTTCATTTTTGTTGCGTTTTTTTTTTGTCGTTTTGTGCCATTACCGCCGTTTGGTTTGGCGGTAATGGCAGGTTGTGGTGGCAGGGCGGTGCAGAGAAGCAGCTTTTAATTTTTTTTTCGTTTTTTCTTTTTCACCTCTATAAATACACCCTACCCATTCATCCAAATTCACAATCATTTTTCATACATTTTTAACTTCTTTCGCATAATGTCTGATTCTGGTTCATATTCTATTTCTCCTCCTTCTCCTCCTCCTCCTCCTCCTCCTTCTCCTCCTTTAAGATTGGCCACTGTTAAATTTGATCAATGGATATGGCCATTTGAAATGGTAGTAACTCCATGTATGACTTTAGTGGAGTTGAAGAATTATCTCAATCATATTTTTCGTCTAGCTAATGAGCCTTTACGAAAAGTCAGTAAGATTTATTATGGATAGCCGTTTATCAATTTGGGATCCCATAAAGACGCTGATTACTATTACAAATATAAACTTCTGAAGAATGATGCTGATATTCAAGAGATGTTTTCGTCTGAAGAAAATGCAAAAGGTCCATGGTATCTTGACGTTAAGTCAGAATAGTCGATGCATGGAGAATCAATTGTTTTAATGTTGTTTGTTTGTTTAAGTTAATGTAATTTGGTTTGAGTAGTGTTTTAATTAATTATTATATTTTCGCGTTTGTAAATTATAACATTTTAAGAATAATTAGATGGCTAGAACGTGGGAGTAAATTTATGGAAAATTATCGGCATAATCTCGTTTCAACACGTTCAAAAATCGACTATATGACATATGATCAGGTATTACACTTTTTATTTTCGTGATTACATTTTAATCAACATGAGAAGACTAACATTCCTCGTTTTAAACAGTTCTGCTGGAGGCCCTATCTCCACTTCCATTACAGCAACGAAGAAGAAAGCCAGATATGGTCTGCAAACACATATCTCATCTGCTTCGAGATAGTTGAAAGACATCATACATATAGAGTAAAGCTTCAATTTGGCTTACCACAACATTCACCTGTCATGCCAGATAATATGAAAGATTTCACAAGATATCTTTGGCAAATACAAAAATAAAAGGCTTGTGGAAAGATAAATTTCAGCTTCAAATCCAAAATTGGAACCAACGTCATCAGTTAGCACTTGACGGAGTTCAATATAACCATTTGGTTTTTCCAAACCATCAATATTTTGAATGCTATTGGACCTTTTTTAGAGATCATATGTGGATTTCTAGAGAAACGTTGTTGACAAACTCAATGGTAGAATGTTCAAGAATTTTACAACAATTGCCGTCGAACTATCCTACAGCACCAGAACCATATCATATATCACTAGAACCTTATCTTAAGCCAGATGCAAACATGTGGTCAGATACACCTCCACCCTTTAACCAATTCATTACACCTCCACCCACTTACTTTGACCCAAGCTTCAACCCATTGATACGTCACCGCAAGTATACGGTTATGATCGAGTAGTAAAAATATCGATCCACATGAAGTTTTGTAAATACCGACTTAATTTTCAGAGGATGTTAGCTGAACAGATTAAGTTTTAAGAGTTGGGAAATTTCTTTGGTTTAGTTTTATAAAATAAAAAGCGTCTTGGGATTTATTGGTATATCTAATGACAGAATATAAACAGCCAAGCCTATGTCTCTATTCTATATTGAATCCATTTTCCAAAGACAAGATTCACTAAGGTAATTCATGTTTCCTTTCGAAATACATGAATGTATCCCAATAACAATCACGCCTATTCTCATGGTTGATTGCTATATGAGACCCATTAAGCACGAATCTTATGGCCTCAAGACATCACAAAGCTACTCATTTAGGGTGTTCCCATCAAGCTTTGAGATGCCTTGTATAATCTCATTTGTTCCAATATCAAGCTTCTTCGTTCGATACTTCACTTGATATTTGAAATGATAAAATAGTAGTTGTTGAACTTCTCCGTTCGGTACTTCATTCAACACTTGCTATTAAGTTTAAAAATGATGAGATTAGATAGCAAAATAGTTTTGAATAAAATAGAGTCTAGGCTTGGTTTGATTAAGATCTAGTAATTAGACTTTTCCAACAATCCCAAGACTAGACAAGTCTACTCACAATTGTTCATCATAGACGCTTGACAAATTATAAATAACATGAATTTAAATTGCATAAAGATAAATGACAAGAATGTAAAGTGCAGAACTGTAAATGACAGAAAATATAAATTACAGAAACTTAAAAGTGCAGAAAATGTAAAGAGAAATGAACTTAGACCAATGTATCAATTGGATTTCACTATATTAACAATACACCAAGTCTAAGCTCCTTTACAAAGCTGGTTGTAGCCCTATTTATAGCTAAAAACCTCAGACAAGGTGTTAAACACGGATTACATAGCAATAATGGGCATTTCCCAAGAGTTTTCAATCATTAAAACTGACTGCATAACGCGCACGGTCGTGCCATGTTTTAAAACTGAAAGCTTTGAAAAATTGAAAAGGCGCACGACCGTGCCATTTGGGCGCACGACCATGCGTGATGAATCTGCCTTGGATGGCACAGTCTACTCAAAATGGGCGCACAACCAGTTCAAAAGGTGGCACGACCGTGCCATCTAAAAATTGCCTTGAAACTTGATTTTTCTTGCTTGGTTCTTCATGATTTTGCTCCAAGATGCTTGCTCTTCATTATTTTTACCTAGAAAGAAAAAACAAGTTCTTTGAAGTAAAATAGTTCAAGAAAATAAAGTAAAACGATTAAAATTGAATTAAAAGAAACTCTTGAAAACCTATAAAATACTTATCACCCATCCACCGACTACAACTACAACCAGACCTACCAATCCCCACCACAACCCACAAACCAGTTCTCACAAAACTCCCCAATTCCATATCCAAGCTACTCTCAACAAAGTCATTATGGAGAAAGCTCTCCAACATCAAACTATTCAATCGGTGACTTGAATCCAACTCATAACACCCTGCACAACAGTTACCCAGACCAATCACAATACTCCTCTTTCAACCTACCAACCCCTCCAAACATTGTAAACTATCCCCAAACAAACTACGCACCAATACCATAGAAAGACTGGCTGCAGGGTTTAACAATGATGATTTCGTTAATGAAATTTGGACTAACTCTGTTCCACAAGTGCAAAATGAGGCGACTATGAAAACCAATGAAGCTGAAATACATGATCAGGAAGTGGAAGAGGAAGAGGAAGAGCAATAGCTACCCCAACGACCCGTACGAACTCAAAAAAATAAATTTTGTGCTACGGAAAATCATAATTTACATTGGGGTAATTGGTTTAGAAGGAAAAAGTAGTATTGTCTTTGTTAGTCTAATAATATGAATGATGTAATTAGTTTTTTTAAATTAATAAATTAATATTTTTTTATTTATTTAATCTTATTATTTTATTATTAAATTTATTGTAAAAAAACGAAAAAAAAATTAAAAAGCCCATTACCGCCATTCCATTTGGCGGTAATGAAGTTTTTTAAAAAAAAAGCTGCTTCTCTGCACCGCCCTGCCACCACCACCTGTCATTACCACCAAACCAAATGAATGGCACAAAACGACAAAAAAAAGCAACAAAAACGAAAGTAGGTCAATTGTATAATATTGTTTGAAAGGGCGTCGGATTTGTAGTTTTTTTTTTTTTGCTTTAGGGTCAAGAATCACCAACCTTTCCAAAAGGACCTTTCTGTGGTAATAATTAATCAACTCTTGATGAAAAGGACAATTTTTTAAAAAATAAACATGATAGAATCGTTTGAGGGGATAATGCATGTACCTTATAATTAAAAGCAAAAAAGATGGTGTGCCCCTTGCTGCAACCAAAGAACATCAACCGTACGTACATTTTCGTTGCACCACAGTCGTCCTAATTCTTACACAAACTTCGCTTGGTTCATAAGCAAAGCATCACTATATCTTATCCATTGCCACGTCATTATGTTTAATATTTTTATTAACTTAAATTTTTAAATAAATTAATAAATTAGTAGTTTGACTAATATGAATAAGGATCCAACAAACATTGGCATGGAAAAATTGTTTTTCTCACTTTAAATAAAACTAAAACACACCAGTAACTGTCGATGGAAATGATCCAGCGGCAGCTAACTGTCGATGAGAATGAAACCAGCGGCAGTTAGCTGTCGTTGCCATGTTTTGCCTATATTTTCTAAAACTTTACATTTTTTTCATCTTAATGTGAACAAAAACGATAAAATGAGTGAACAAAAACGATAAATTGACATGTGATTAAAGTGAAAAAGCTAAAAACAACAAAAAAAAAGTAATAAATAAAAATGATAATAATAATTTGAAAATTATACTCTTAAAATAACAGAAATTATATTTTCTTTTATTATTATATATATGATATGATTTATTATATATATAAATAATTTGATTTTTTATTGCATTTTTATTTATTATACTCTTATATTAAAATTTTACTCTAAAAAGCAATTTTGATTTATAAATATATATAGAAAAGAATAGAAAAAGAAAAGAAAAAATGGAAAATAATGAAATATAAATAAGTCAATGTGTGTAAAATAATGAAAAAAGTAAATTCATGTTCCACGACAGTTAAGTGCTGATGGAGTAGAGATGTGAAACGGTAGTTAACTGCCGAAAAATGTGAAGTTTTAGAAAATATAGGCAAAACATGGCAACGACAGCTAACTGCTGCTGGTTTCCTTCCCATCGGCAGTTAACTGGCGATGAGGTTAAAAACGTAAATTACTAGTGTGTATTAGCTTTCTTTGAAGTGGGAAAAACAATTTTCTTGGTATGGCTCCGCTAGTCTAGTGAAAGAGGGTACTCATCTAAAATGTAGTGAATCAAGTTTCGAATATAGATGGAGATGTTCACATTTAATGATTAATTAAAGTTTGAATCTCAATAAAAAAACGTGTAAAAAATTAAAAAATAAAAACTATGTGGCTCATATTTTACAATAGCGTAAATTCAAATATTATTATTGATAATGTTTGTAGGAGAGTAATATGTACATATCTATGTTGATAACCTTTGAGCAATGAGACTTTTTCGTATCTAGTGAGTCTCAAGATCTACCTAATCTAACCTTTAATTGTAAGAAAATAATGAAGAATGATATTTAAATAATTTATTTTAATAGAATAAATAAAAGTAAAAAAAAATAAACAATAGATATGTAAAGGACCATACTCACATCTCTAAACTATAATATCATTGTTTAATTTGTACTTCAATTTTAGGAAATTACAAAGTCTAATAATATTATAAGCACATAAATAAGATATATTAAAGTCCACTTCCACTATTAAATGTTCACAGCCAAAAGATCTATAAAGTCACGACCCCAATTTTGATTATTTCTAATGGTCAACGGCAAAAAATGAAGGGCACAACCACAAAGATATAGACCACTTAACTTAAGTCATCAAGGTAAAATCGTTATTATTGTGAAAACATAAGGTTAAATACTAAACAAGACACTTGATAAATATATGTCACAAGTGGAAGACAAGATAACAATAATATCTTAGCCTCCTCTCTGCTTCCTCTCTTGTCTCTTATCTGTTTTTGTGTGTATTTAAGAGTTCTTGGTCAGACTCAAGAAGCTAAAGGACTTGAAGTTTGGATTTGAATTAACCAAAATTTTTGAGTTGCATATATATCCTTTATTGCCTTTGAAGACTTACTTAGTTTTCTTGTCACAAAAACTAACCTTGATTACAAAAGGCACATAAATCAAGAAAGATTCTCTAAGGTAAATTGTTTTTATTGAAGTAAACTAACATGTTGAATTACTCTTTGTAAGTTTGAGTCTAATTTTAGTTTTAAATTGTGGTTGCGGCCGTAGTTATGCTGCAAACTTTCCTATTACGATGAAATGCGAATTATGTGGTTGAAATTGCAATCACGATGTCGTTGTAAAGACTTAAAAAAAAATGATATTTCAGCCACAATTACACTTGCAGACCGCAATATAAAACCATGAGTCTAATTGTTTTAGGTTATCACACAAAAGGTTTTAAATTGCAGTCGTAGCATCTGGTTTATGTTGCAATTTTTTATATTTTAAAAAATTGCTGTCAAAAAGTTGCTTAGCTTATAGGAAGAAATTTTAAAGATGTTTGTTTATTTTTTATGCAGGTAATTGTATAAGCAAGATGGGTGCTATGTATGAAGAGCTAAGAAGAAACCAAGAAATAGATTTTTCAAGTATTATTCATTCAAAACAACACTATCAACAACAAAATTCTGGACTACTAATGAGGTACAATTCAGCTCCAACCTCATTGTTTACAAACCTTATTGACAACAACACTCAAAACTACATCAACAATGAAGAATCTTTTACAAATGAGGGTTATCTTCCATCTACAAGTTCAGAAATGGATACCATGTTGTCCAAGTTGATATCATCCAACAATGGATGGAACAATTCTGAAGAAAATTTGCAAGAGTTTGATGTGAAGCCTGTGAAGCAAGAAATAGGTGAATCTGTTCCTCAACAGAATGGTAATTACTCTTATGGTGGATCTGAGTTGATTTACCAAGGCTTTTCAAATGATTCTGGTAATGGTTTTTATGGCTCTTTTGGGGGAGTTAACACTATGGAATCAGATGATTCCAATCAATCTAAAATTGGTGTTAGGAATTGCTCCAATCTCATTAGGCAAAAGAGTTCACCTGCTGAGTTATTCTCTAATGAAAGTGGTAAGAATTTTTTTCTTATTTGCAAAATTTTGTAGATTTTAGTTACTGTGTGCTTTTTCCCCTTAATAATTAGGGTCTGTTTGGATTAGTTCATTGAGCTTATCTATTGGCATACACACTTGTACTATTTGGGTGAGCTTATGAAAATATCTTATGACATGTTTTTAAGTTGTTTTCATCTTATTTCCGTAAGCTCTCATAGATAGATATTATAAAAACATCTTATAGGAAAACAATTTGACTTTATTCTTTTATTGTAGAAATAGCTTATACATAAAAGTTATAGATAAACTCTTACGCTATAACTCTCTATCCAAACAGGGCTTAATGTTTCTTATAATTGAAAGATAAATGTTACAATTTAAATTGAAATACTTCTCTTGTATGAAACCAATAAAAAACAAATGAACTATTGGACCAATGTTTGTTGGTCCAAGTAGCTAGGAGCTTGATTCATCATTAGTAAGGTTTCAGGTTTGAGTCTTGTAAATGAAAAATATAAGTGCTGAAGGACTTTTGTCCCTTGTATGAACGGCTAGGGTCATCTCTGTTAAATTATGAAAATGTTCAAAATTAACATATAAAGTACTGACAAGGATATAACACTTAACATGACACTAACACTAATGAACGTGATTGAATGTAAGCACATATGTTGGCGTCATGTCAGTATGAGATATTGACATGTGTCAGTGCTACACATGAATTAACTACACTTTGAAAGTTACTTGGCATTAAATCAAATCAAATCAAACCAAATTGTTTGACTTATTTTGGTATTGTGAATATTTTTATTAATTGAAGGTCTTGCAACATTGACATTGAGAGAGGTAGAAAGCTTTAAAGCCAATGGCATTTCAAATGGTACACTTAACTTCTCATCTAGGCCATCTACTAGCTTGAAAAGGATGCCACAAATAGCTGAAAATGGAATTCAAAGCTTAGAACCAAATTGTGACCAAACTACAAACCTAGTAAATGAAAATGGTAGCTCCAAATGTCACATACCTGGCTTCACCAATGAATTTTGGGACAATTCTGCATTCAGTGCACACAAAACAGAAAGTGAAGATGAAATAATGTTTTCTACAACAAATGGTTTGGATTCTCAAGAAGCAGATTTTTGCTATCAAAATATTGGTTTGACTCATCATTTGAGTCTTCCTAGTTCTTCTACCAAGATGACATCTATGGAGAATTTTCTTCAAATTCAAGGTTCTGTTCCTTGTAAAATTCGAGCGAAAAGAGGCTTTGCAACTCATCCAAGAAGCATTGCAGAAAGGGTAAAATTCTACTACTAGTACTAACAATTATAAATCTTTAATTACTCTACATTACTATTATTAAACCTATGTGATTCAATAGTTTCATATAATGTTAATCTGAAAATTTCAGGCAAGAAGAACAAGAATTAGTGACAGAATCAAGAAACTGCAAGGTCTTTTCCCAAAATCAGATAAGGTATTTTAAAGTCTGTTTATTTTCTAAACAAATTCTTATTTTTTTATTTTTTTTAAATG
Organism: Medicago ruthenica; assembly: GCA_018208015.1. NCBI lineage: Eukaryota > Viridiplantae > Streptophyta > Magnoliopsida > Fabales > Fabaceae > Medicago > Medicago ruthenica. The sequence goes on from CM031373.1 coordinate 7,795,359, forward strand.
CTCATTTTAAATTTCAAAGGAGACAGAGGAAGACCACTTATGTATTGAACAATTTTGATAGAGAGACAATATTTTCAGAAACAACATTTTGACATTCTCAAAATACTGAATCTGTTTTCAAAAACTGTAAAAGGAAATAGTGAGAGAAACAACAGATCTATATTTTTTTATGTTAAATTGAAGTGAAAATAAAAATTGCAAACATGAGAAGTAAACCAGACTTTAACTTTCTCAAAAGCATATCATATGCTGAGTGAAACTTCATATGCATTTTAGTAACGTAGACACAGATACCGGACATGACACTGATACCGACATCAGTAATAACTTTAAAAAATTAAAGTAATTGAGTGTCACACGTGTCCGTCTCAGGCACCACTAGTCAGACACCGAGCACACCTTCAATCTAAATTGTCAGTGCTACTTAGCTCATAATTAGTACTTCTAATTTTGGCAGCAAACAACCACAGCAGATATGTTGGATTTGGCAGTTGAGTACATTAAAGACCTACAAGAACAAGTTCAGGTACAAGAATATTATATACCTTGCCATATTAATGAAGAGAATAAACACATTGAATGATTGAATTTAACCAAAGTCTGTAATGGCTAACTAAATTTCTTTCACCTTTTGCAGATACTCACAGATTGTAAGGAAAAATGCAAATGTGCAAGTCATGAGAAGAAACACTGTAAACCTTGTAACTGATTTAATCCTTTTAGATAGCAAATGGGAGCAAAAATTTTGTGTATATATCAAGAAAAAAAAATGAGTGTGCCAAAGTTTGCAATTGTAATTATAGAAACTAATGCTGATATTTGCCTAGTATGAGTTTAGGTCCATAAAATTTTGTTTTTCAATTTTCTCTTCTGATTTTCCTGTTAGCTTGATTAAAGAATCATTATGTAATGGATGAAAATAATCATTATGTACTATCATATTACATAAAAGAAATTTCATTGTATTGTATAATAATCTTCTAGAAACTGTGATACAGTACTTAATACTGAGTTCTATAAGGATATTAGTAAGGGTCTGCTTAACATACTTGTAGGCCTAAAGAAAATGTTAATGTGAGGTCTTAAGTAAAATTGAATACAATTATTTAATCTTACATTGTAAAAGAAGAAGAAAAACATTACAAATAGAATATGGAGCCTCTAGAATTTAAATCCTGTTTATATATATATATATATATATATTATGACACTAATTTAAGAATGCATGATACGACAGTATGGTAAAATATAGTTGTAAATTACGAAAATTTTGTTAACTCTCAAAGTATAATTATTAAATTCTCAACTAATTAAGTGATATTCGAGTATTGTTAAAAAAAAAAAGTGATATTTGAGTGTGTGTTTCATTCACTACTCAGCGCAGAATCTTGATGCAAAACATAAGGAGTAAAGATGCTTTGGAACGTCACCAGAATTTCTTCCCAGCATTTTGACATAAAAATCTTGTTGCAGAGGCTGGTCGGCTAACTCGTCCCTTTTCTTTGGAGGAGGTTAAGACGACGGTTTGGTTTGGGACTGTGATAATTTCAAGAGCCCGGATCCAGATGGCATAAGTTTTGGCTTCATTAAAGATTTTTGGAACGAGCTTAAGAAGAACTTCATGCGCTTTCTTACTGAATTTCATCGAAATGGAAAATTATCAAAAGGAATCAACGCAACTTTTATAGCTTTAATTCCAAAGATTGATAGCCCTCAGCGCCTCAATGATTTCCGCCCTATTTCTCTAATTGGTTGTATGTATAAAGTGTTGGCCAAGGTTCTTGCAAACAAATTGTGTAATGTTATTAGGAGTGTGGTGTCGCATGTTCAGTCAACTTTTATCAAAGGAAGACAAATTTTGGACAGTATACTCATTGCTAATGAAATGGTTAACGACGGCAGGAAATTGAATAAGGAAATGTTGCTTTTTAAGGTCGACTTCGAAAAAAGCTTTTGATTCTGTAGACTGGAAATATTTGGATGATATTATGAAAAATATGGATTTTCCAGTTCTTTGGCGCAAGTGGATCTTAGAATGTGTTGGCTCAGCAACAACATCGGTGTTAGTCAAAGGATGTCCAACTGATGAATTCCCCTTGGAGAGAGGTTTAAGACAAGGCGACCCTCTTTCTCCTTTCCTCTTTCTTTTAGCGGCAGAGGGCCTAAATGTTTTGATGCGTTCCTTAGTTGATGCTGGTCTTTTTCATGGATACTCGGTTGGGTCGATTAACCCGGTGCATATTTCTCACTTGCAATTTGCGGATGATACTTTAATTATTGGGGACAAAAGTTGGGTTAATGTCTGGTTGATGAGAGCTATGTTGATTCTCTTCAAAGAAGTTTCTGGTTTAAAAGTTAATTTTCAGAAGAGCATGTTAACTAGTGTGAATGTTTCTAATACGTGGTTGAGGGAGGCATCTCGAGTTTTGAATTGTAAGACAGGTAGTATCTCTTTTGTGTATTTGGGGATTCCTATTGGCGGGGATTGTCGTCGTTTAAGCTTCTGGAACCCTCTCCTTGAACGTATTAATTTGAGGTTGTCTAGCTGGAAAAGCAAGTATCTTTCATTCGGTGGCCGCCTGATCCTTCTGAAGTCTGTCATGTCTTCTCTTCCGGTTTACTTTCTTTCCTTCTTAAAATCCCCCACATGTATAATCTCTTCTATTGAATCTATCTTTAAAAGTTTTTTTTGGGGGAGATGTGAGGATTTTAGGAAAATATCTTGCGTAAATTGGGATTATGTTTGTCGGAGTAAGGAGGATGGAGGGTTAGGTGTCAGAAGGCTAAGGTAGTTTAATTTGTCGTTACTAGGTAAATGGTGTTGGAGGATCTTGGTTGATAAAGACAGGTTGTGGTATAGTGTGCTGAAGGCTCTTTATGGGGAAGAAGGGGGCGGCTTAAGGAGGGCGGTAGGCTAGGTTCAGCTTGGTGGAAGAGTATGGCGGGTATCCGGGATGGTATAGGCATGGGCGTGGGGAGTTGGTTTGATGATAATATCCTTAGGGAGGTCAGAGATGGTAGTAGTACTTTTTTCTGGACGGACAAATGGATAGGCGATGTCCCTTTGTGTGTTCGGTTTCACCGTTTGTTTTACTTGGCCGAAAACCCTTTATGCTCAGTGAACGAGATGCAGCTTTTAGGGTGGGATGAGGGAGGTGAGGCGTGGAAGTGGAGAAAAAGGTTGTTTGCGTGGGAGGAGGATCTCCTTAGGAATTGTTGTTTCTTGCTTCATAACATTGTTTTGCAGGACGGTGTTCTTGATCGTTGGAAATGGTTACTTGATCCCATCAAAGGTTTTTCAGTCAGCAATGTTTACCACTTGTTACAGCTTCAGACCAAATTAATGAGCGGGTCAACACGTTACTGTTTGGCACAAACATGTCCCTCTTAAAGTTTCTCTATTCGCGTGACACCTTTTTCGCAACCGTCTACCAACAAAAAATAATCTCATTACGACGGGAATTATTCAAGCAAAAGCAAACTCCTGCATAGGTGGTTGCGAGGCTCAGGAATCAGCGAACCATCTATTCATTACTTGGAGTCACTTCAGCCAGCTTTGGTTGCAAATTCGCGGTTGGCTTGGCATCTCTTCGGTCGACACATCTGGTGCTCACAACCATTTTCATCAATTCGGCCAACTAGGTGGGCTCCCTCGAAAAACTCACCCATTCCTTAAGCTTATTTGGTTCTCTTGTGCTTGGACAATTTGGAAAGAAAGAAACAACCGGATCTTTCACAACAAATTTCTGGAGCTCCATCAATTGCTCGATAAAGTCAAATTGCTCTCTTTTACTTGGCTCAAGGCTACAACGAAAAACTTCGCCTACACTTACCATGAGTGGTGGCGACATCCTTTATTTTGAAATGCAAAATCATTTATGAACGTTAATGTTCTCCAACACATCCTTTTAAATTGACAAAGTTGCCAAACAATTCAATCTCTCCTGTGAAATTTATGATAAAGTCAGTTTTAATCAACACCGTCATTAAAAATCTACAAGAAAGTGCTACATTAGGATAACAATCTGCAAGTTTGATAAATTTCATAATATTCATGGCAAACATTGTTTCAGTTGGCAAAGTGAATTGTAACACTTTTAATTCAGAGATAAGATCATCAACATGAACATGTGACAAATTGCCATGAGAAAAAGTTGAGTGAATTTTAATACAACATTTATTAAACTCATTATCATCCAAATACTTCAACTTTTGTAAATCATATAAAAATCAAAAGATACTTTCAAATGTCTCCAATTCCTCAAATCTATTTTTCAAAGAAGGAATTGTCATATCAACAACAAAAAGAAAATAAAATGATTCTTCTGGTGATTGATTTTCATATTCCTCATTTTTCTCTCCAAAATATTTTTTTTTCTAATCACACGACGCTTTGTTGGAAAGATAGGCTCAACATTCATTTCAAACGCAACTCTTTGGCAAGATCCAACACTCTTTTTCTTTCATAATTTCTTCTTACAAGTGTTTATCAATTGTTTGATTTTTATTCAATCTTATTCTCAATTCATTCGAAGTATTCATATTAGTCATATGTTCAGGACTATTTTCATGTTGTTTGAGTCTCTGATTAATATGCTTCCATTCACTTAAGCCCTCACTTGCTAGCATACTCGAGTTACTAGACGTAGAAGATTTAAACAATTTACAACTAAAACAATATACTTTGTCAATATATTTTCAATAAACAAATCATTTTCGATCACTAATCTCACCATTGCTTAATTTTCTTAAATAATTCGCATATGAGAAACACATATTATATTTGTCAGTAGTAAAATTAATATTCATTTTTCTGGTAGGCCCCTTTTCAACTACAATATCCTTTGATTTGTTATCAAGATTATCCCAAATTCTTGTATCATAAATATCAAAATGAGAAATTTCAATATTAGATGCATTTGGTACATCATCACCATGATTTTCAATGTTAGATGCATTTGGCACATTATTAGAAACACTTGTATTATTATCAATTTCCTAATTTTCCTTTTCATGATCCGAATTTCCTTGGGTATCAACTTTTTTGAAAACAAATTTATTAAGAGCTCCTTGTTGTAATTTTATTAGCTCTTCATTTTGTTTTCTTTTTTTTCGTTTTTTATTATCAGATAAATGTTTTTTAGGCAACATTGTAAAATAAATCAAAACAAAAACAAAAGCACATGAGAAGTAGAATTGTTTGTAGACTTCAAATTGAGGAATCAATATCAATTCAGAATAAAATATCAATCATTAGCATCACCTGCATAAATATCTAAACAAACTTTATATAAGTTTCATCATCTGATTTGATAATTTAGTTAATTTACCGCCTCTAAATTTTTTCAAAGAGCTTCATTACCATTCATCACCCAAAATCCATAATCGTACTCTTATAATGATATATGTAACAACACTTTTAATGATCATATCATCATAATACCATTTTACAATGACTCGATTATATAAAAATTAAACTCATCTAGTACTATTTTAATTATTAAATAAATGTGCATACTACATATATGTTGATGCAGAGGCTTTTATCAACTTTGTTTTTTACTAATATGAGTAATAATGGAATAAGTATTTCCTTGGTGGAAAATATGAAGATATGAGCTAAAACTTTGTTTGAACTTTCAATGGCAGATAGAAGGAGAGATGGAGGGATTTGGTCAGGCCTTCATTTTATCTGAGGAACAAAAACTAGAATAGACAGATATTTTTTTCTTGAGAACTCTACCATCTCACTTAAGGAAACCTTATCTATTAAACCAAATCCCCCAAACATTCAGGTTTTCTACCTATATCTTCTTTATTTTTTGATTTGGATGTTTTTCAATTTTATTTTTTCTTTCTATGTTTCTTTTTTATACATTGGCATCTTAATGATATGATCATTTTATTTCAATTTTTAGAAAGTCCAAGTATTGATAGGAGCTTTAGTTTTTATTTTTGTTATCTTTAAAGTTGATATATATAGTTAATCACTGTATACAAAAATCATGATTCAAAATCAATTCATTCTTCATTCATTCGTTGATTTCATTCATAATCATACATAAATCATTCATTCAAAATCAAAAACTTGAAAAATTCATTCGTACCTGAAGTGTGTGAAGTCATGTTGACGAGACTAATTGAATCCAAAGACAAAAGGTGGCGTAGAGGCAGGGAGTGGGTGGTAGTGCTAGACTCAGAGACGGCGGCGCAACGCTGGACTCTGGGAAGGAGTAGAGATTCTACATTTTTTTGCTTCTGCGTTTTAGGTTTCTTCTAAATTTTTTATTTTGGCTAATGAAACGTCGGGGGTGTAAAAATGAAAGCATTGGGCGAGGTAAGGAAAGTAAATTATGTAGAGTTGTAAAAAAAAAGGTGAAGGTTTGTTGGGCTGAAGTTTGATAAATTTGTGGGCTCTTTCTTCTTTTTCTATATATACGCCCTATAAACAAGTCTTGATATATACACCCACCTATAAAATTATTTCTATACATACATGATCCCTAGGTCGTCGCACCACAGGCCTATGCCCATGTTCGGGCCTGGTCTATAATATAGATCAGATACATCACTTATTCAATAAACCTGAAAAGAGAATATTTGCTTGTAATAGTGACCAAAGGGATTAGAGAATGGTGGTCACATCTAAATTAGGAACCCTAATGTCGCAATTGGATAAGTAGTAGTTGTTTACCCTTTTTGAAAACCTAGGGAAGTATCCTATGTAGAAATCAAGCTTGATATCCAGAATTTACAACTCTCACATGACACACTCTGCTCGCCAACTACTTTCCCTAGATCCAGTGATATCCATAATAACCCAAGTAGTAAATTGAATTTTTAAAAAAAAAAAAATTCAAACATGAAATTTAAAACTAGAAATATGACATCTAAAACCAGAAACTATATTGGAGTTGCAAGGTTGCCATTTCCCGCTGACAAAACCCACTTAAATACAAGGTTTATTAACAATGTGATGCTCTTGCTGGCATAAAGAACGAACAACTTTGATTTTACATTTGGTGGTTGGAGAGTAAGAATTAAATCATTGACTCATGAGTGTGTGGAAAATGCAATCCAAGCTAACTAATAACTTCTTTGTGTCATCTTATATATCCCTTAACTCCTTATTTGATAATTCATAAGGAAGAACAATCATCCAATCTCTTTTTGTATCAAATTCATTTTGATACATACTTTAGATCATCATATATGAACATCTTCTCAAGGTTAAGAAACATCCAAAATTTTCAAATGATCAAAATTAAAACCCTTCTTTCTTATGACCGTTATTTTTACTTCAATGATGACTTGACCAATCTTCTAATTTTGACAAACCCTAACTTCAATTTTGTCCCTTTTTATTTAAATCATGTTCAATCAAGCATTTGTATCTTTAGAATGGAGTAACCTCTCTTGAATTACCTAATTGCATGTAGAGTTTAATGGTTAATTTTGTAAAATTATATGGTGAGGATTATGTAGAGCTCATGACAAGAAAAGGAGAATATGGTTATGACTTGCAACTGTGATGTTATGCCTATCAATATGTGACTCACAGGTTTACTTAATTGCCCTTGATTAAATGCCAAATTCCCATCTGTAATGAGTCATAGAGCTGAAAGGGGCAATATGGGAAAAATAAACATGGACCCTTATAAATAAGAGAAAGCTAAGGAAAGAAGACATGAAATATGTGTGATGTAACTTCTCTTTCTCTCTCTGATTCTAGTCCCTTTGTTCTATTATTCTTCTTCTTATTGTTAGTGCATCTTCTTATTTACCTATTGTTCTCTATCAAAAAACGATTGCAATTACCAAGTTGTAATGCTTCATGGATGAATCAATAGAATATTGTTTGCATTTCCATTCCAATTGAGTAGAACCATTACACCATCTTACCCTTAATTGTAGTGGTTAAATTCTAATTTTACTACATATAGTGAATTTGATAGAATTTAAATCAAGAGAAATAATATAAATGGGTAATACTTATCAAGTTAATCTTGCGATGTTACACTCTTCATGCATGAAGATCGTTTATTCAATTGAAAGTTTATTCAAATCGGGAATTTTCTCCAATTTGGGAAATTAAGGTTCAATTTCTTTCTTAAGTTATTATGGTTAGGAATATTATTAAAATGGGAGATAAATCTAGGATTCATGCATGATAAGTAAAATGATTGTTTGGATTTGATGAAATTAGGAATCTTGTTAATAATCTTGATTTGTTGGGAAGAGGCTGCTGCACTTGAAACCTGAAATGATTAATGGTTATGCACGAAAACTCAAAGCGTATGGGGTTGCCACACTAACCTTTAGGTTCGATTCGCCCCCACCAATAACTTTATATTGGATGCAATAGGAATGTCCAGCGAATCCCCTTCAGGATACTATGAGTTCCTTGATGTGTATTGCACAATCACACCAAGCGTATCTCCTAACAATATTTGACAGAAATATGTTTCCAACAATTCACTCATGCATTAGAGAATTGATGGATGATTTAGAGTATGAGAATGAGGGAGAATTTGACTGTAATTGATGTCAAAAACGTGCTCCTTCTGATACACAAATGTCATGCATTTATAGTGCATCATATGCCCCTTCATATGAGAGAATGCAACTTTTAATCAAAAGTTACAACCATATACATTCAACTTTTGGCTTGAATCAATGCAATGATTCATGATTTATCAGTAAATGATAACTTCCCAATGTATACAAGTCATTCCCATGAAGAGTTACAACTTTTGGAACCCAAAACTATGAGAAAAAGTGCAGAAAAACACATCCAGTCCCGTGGTAATCGATTACCATATGCAGGTAATCGATTACCCAAAGTCTCTGTTTACCGTTTGCAAATTTTGCTTGATGTAATCGATTACATCAATATGGTAATCGATTACCATGTGTAATTTTCTGTTTTTCAGTTTTTCTCACATATTTTGGAAATCTCCAACAATCCCCCATCATTTTCAAAATACTAAATCCCATAAAACTGGAAATTCCATGGTTTCAGATAATGGTATCTCACGATTTGAACCATTACTTAGTAAATTAAGTTTTCGCTCATTCCCAAATAGTATGGTAGGCAAGCTTTGAACCAACTATTCATTAGAACAAGTGTACATAATTTACACATAGAATCTCAATATCATTAATAAAGAGAACTGTAAGATGACACATTAATAAGGCCTTGTGTCATATATCCCTTTTCATGAAAACTTAAGAGTCAAGCCCTTGAACTCCGTGAAGCGGCCAAACTTCATTCTCACATAGGTAGACTATATCGGAAATGCCCCATAAGTATGCATTTCAGCAAATGTATGCTATATGTCCATTAAGAGAAAAATCTCAACCTACCATTTTTTAATCTTATGGTCCAAGTACTTTTAACCTTGGGATGTATCTATTAACAAGTACTTCAATTACTCTAATAATGTACTTTCACCATTGAACCCAAGACTTGATGTTACTCAAGTGTGGGTTGAGTTTCCATTATTGGTAATCAATTAGAAATGGGCTTGAGTCCCATCCCCAATGATGTCTTCAACACCATGTCTCTTGTCAAACCTTTCGTCAAAGGATCTGCAAGATTCTTTTCTGTTCTTACGAACATGATGGATATTACTCCATTAGAAATCAAGTCTCTTACATAGCTATGTCTTAAACCAATATGCCTTGATTTCCCATTGTATACTTGACTATAGGCCTTTGATAGTGTGGATTGACTATCACAATGTATGGATACTGGTGCCATTGGATTTTGCCAGACTGGTATCTCATACAACAAATTCCTTAGCCATTCTGCCTCTTTACTTCCTGCAGCCAATGCAATAAATTCTGCAGCCATGGTGGAGTCGGCAATGCATGTCTGTTTCTTTGAACCCCAAGAAACTGCACCTCCACCAAGGTTGAAGATCCATCCACTTGTGGAAGCATGATCCTCAACATAAGTTACCCAACTAGCATGTGTATCCTTCCAAAACTGAAGGGTCTCCACTATACGTTAAACAATAATTCATTGTTCCTTTCAAGTATTTTAATACTCGTTTCACAGCATGCCAATGTTCTTTACTTGGATTGCTAGTATACCGACTTAACCTTCCAACAGCATATGCTATATCAGGTCTTGTACAGGTCATGGCATACATCAAGCATCCGATTACTTTTGCATATTCAAGTTGTGCCACCGGACAACCTTTGTTTGGTTGCAAACTAACAGTTTGGTCAAATGGGGTAGAGACCGGATTACAATCTAAATGATTGAATTTCTGAAGCACCTTTTCTATATAATGAGATTGGGATAAACCAATGTGGTTACCATCTCTTATGATTTTAATTCCTAAAATCACATCTGCTTCGCCTAAATCTTTCATATCAAAATTTTTGGATAAGAAAGCTTTAGTCTTTTCTACCTCATCTAAACTTGTGCCAAAAATTAACATATCATCTACATATAAACAAATCATGACACCTTTTCCATTGTGGAATTTACTGTAAATACACTTGTCAGATTCATTTATAATGTATCCATTGGCTAACACAACTTGATCAAATTTTTGGTGCCATTGTTTGGGTGCTTGTTTCAACCCATATAAAGACTTAGTTAATTTACACACTTTATCTTCTTGACCTTTGATCACAAACCCTTCTGGTTGTTTCATATATACCTCTTCATCCAACTCTCCATTTAGGAAAGCAGTTTTAACATCCATTTGATGGATAACAAACTTATGGATGGATGCTAGTGCAATTAGCACTCTAATTGATGCAATTCTTGCAACAGGTGCATATGTATCAAAATAATCAATTCCTTCTTTTTGTGTAAACCCTTTGGCAACTAGTCTAGCCTTGAATTTATCAATGGTACCATCAACTTTCATTTTCCTTTTAAAGATCCATTTACAACCTATTGGTTTGGATCCGGGTGGGAGATCTACTACTTTCCAAGTTTTATTACCCATAATTGAATCCATTTCTTCCTGGATAGCTTCTTTCCAAAAGGCTGAATCTTGAGACTTTATAGCCTCTTCATATGTCACTGGATCACTCTCAAGGTTAAAGCAAATTGGTCCATAACTATTTATGGATGTACCAGTTCCTTCTATAAGAAACATGAAGAAGTCAGGTCCAAAATCTTTTTCTTTTCGGATCCTCTTACTCCTTCTAAGTTCTGAATCATCCAATGTATCTACATTTGATTCATTGTTTTCTAAATTTGGTACATTAGAATGAACAATGTCCTTGGGATAAGAGAATGATTTAAATCTATCTTCTTGAAAAATTGCATCTCTTGACTCAATTACTGTATTGACAGAATATGAGTCATTCGATTCAATAACCAAGAATCTGTATGCTTTGCTATTTTCTGCATAGCCTAAGAATACACATTCAATTCCTCTTTCACCCAACTTCTTTCTTTTTGGTTCAGGCACTTTCACAATTGCTCTACAACCCCAAACTTTTAAATAATTAAGATTTGGCTTCCTTTGTTTCCAAAGTTCATATGGGGTTATTTTGTTCCTTTTGTTTGGAACCCTATTGAGGATATAACATGCTGTAAGCATTGCTTCACCCCAATATCCTTTAGATAATCCAGAATAGGACAACATGGCATTAACCATTTCTACCAAAGTCCTATTCTTCCTTTCTGCTATTCCATTTTGTTGTGGGGTGTATGGTGCAGTAACTTGATGCACAATACCGGTGGATTCAAAATAACTCGGATGATAGAATTCTCCTCCCCTATCGCTTCTAAAGCATTTAATGAAAGTTTCATGTTGAAGTTCTACTTGTGCTTTAAACATTTTGAATTTATCTAAGACTTCATCTTTTGAATGCATTAAATAAACATAACAAAATCGAGTGCAATCATCAATGAAAGTAACAAAGTACTTTTTACCACCAATGGTGGGCCAACCATGTAAATCACATACATCTGAATGAATTAAATCTAGCACCCTAGAACTTCTTTTAACACTTTTAAAAGGTTGTCTTGTAATTTTAGTCAACATGCAAGTAGTACATGAATCAAAGTTTTTATCAAGATTAGGAATTAGATTTGATTTCATCATATCCTCCAATTTTCTAAAATTAACATGTCCCAATCGCATATGCCATAAATCACAAGACTCAACAATATAAGCAGAAATCATATCATTATTATTAATATTTGCAATATTACATTTGAACATATTCTCACACAAATATCCCTTTCCTACAAACATACCCCCTTTTGAGAGGATAAATTTATCTCCCTCAAATACAGATTTGAACCCATTCTTATTAAGTAATGGTACAGAAATCAAGTTCTGAAGGTGAGAAAAACAAACACACAAGAAGGGGGGGGGGGGTTGAATTGTGTGACTCTAAAACTTGTTCTTTTTCGTATCAGAACTGAAGGTTCAGTTCAGAAGCTGATGTAATCAGTTCTGAACAGATATCAGAAGTTAAATGCAGCGGATTTAAACAAGTTAAGGAGTAAGGGAAAGAGAGACACACAGAATTATACAGGTTCCTTCTCAATGTGAGAAGTAGTCCTGTCCCCTTGTATCCAACAAGAGAGTTTCACTATAATCCAAAGATTACAATTTGCTCAACCACTAAGGAAGAGACTTCCAGTTACTCAATCACAAAGAAAGAGGCTTCTATGCTCAACCACCAAGGAAGAGGCTTCCAATGCTCAAGTCACAAAGACAAGAGACTTCCCAATGCTCAAGTCACAAAGACAAGAGGCTTCTGACTCAGACCACAAAGGAGTGAGGTTACAATTGCTTAGTATTCAGACTAAGACTTTGAGGGACCAAACTGGTTTACAAGTAAAGGAGTTTGGGATGAACACTTGATCAAATATCAGAGGTGTTCTCTAAATACAACACAGGTTAAGACTCTTAACTTTCAGAAATTCTAAGTTACAAAGACTGAAGAATTTCTAAGAGATTTGAACTATGACAGTTTTTACACAGAAAACAGGGCAAAGTTTCAGCAATGCGTTTCAAGAGTCTTCAACACTTTTCTTCTTCAAATCTTCCTCCTTTTATAGACAAAAATAGAGCTGTTGAAGATTTGCTGGAAATCAGGAATTTAGCCGTTGCAATTGGACTAGGTTGCTGCAAATGTGTGCTGCACTTTTTCTGTCAGAACAGGGCAGGTGCCATATTTGAATTGGCCCACCTTAAAAACTGGAGGATGTTTGGTTCAGGGGAACAACTGTTCCATTGAGTTGTTCTGACATCTCCAGGCATTAAATGCGTACAGTACTGGTTGCTTTTCCATCCCATATCAGCTTCAGAAGCTTCTCAGTGAATAGTGATCAGAAGCTCCCTTTGTACGGATCAGAAGCTGGCTTAGTTGTACGGATCAGAAGCTGGCTTCAGGAGTTGACTTGCGTTGACTTCTTCAGAGGCACCCAGTCTTCAGAAGCTGCACTTCTTCAGGACCTCTTCAGAAGCTCTTACTTCAGGAGCACTTCTTCAGGACCAGTTTCTTTCTAGCCTTGCAACCTTCCTTCTTGGCTTTCCTTCTTGCTCTTTAGCTTGTTCTTCATAACCATTATCAATCAATACTTATTAAGCATGTGGTTCTGAAACACTTGAACAAAGCATTAGCATATAACCAATTTTCTCTTTAATACTTTGTTATCATCAAAACCATAAAGAGAGATATGTTTACACATTAATGTTTCAACAATCTCCCCCTTATTTTATGTGAGACTTGTTAAGCACATTTTGTTCCAACAATCTCCCCCTTTTTGATGATGACAAACATAAGTATTAAAACAGAAAATTGTTGTTAACTTAATTAACAAGTTAACTACAGGGTGTGAGGTTTGTAAGCTCCCCCTGAGTCTGATCCAAGTTAATTAAGTTCAGTTAAAAAACACAAATGTGGAAATTCCAGAATTGTTGCTAATTTTAATTAACAATCTGACTTCAGGAGAGGTTTGTAAGCTCCCCCTAGGTCTGACAATCCTCAAGGTTAGGTTTGTAAGCTTCCCTTGATTCTTATCCATGTTAATTAACTTTAACTTAAAACAATATGGTGAAATTTACACTCAGAATTCAAAATGACTTGTTGACTTCAGGTTCTGAGGTTTGTAATCTCTCCCCCTAAGTCTGATAATCCACAGGATGAGTTTTGTAAGCTCCCTGAGTCTTATCCAAGTTATTTTAAATTCATCTTAACTCACTTAGAGTTATATATCTCACAGAATATATCAGAGCCAGAATTTCACTTCAGAGGCTAAGAACTAAAAAGCAGTTCTCATAAGTTAAATATTGTCAGAAATGTATCAGAGCTAGTCAAACAATGTATCAGAGCTTAACTTAGCTTAACTGATCAGTTATCAGAGCTAGCTTAACAATTTTATCAGAACTTAATCCTAACAATTGTATCAGAGCTTTAATAGGCTTTAATAGGCTTAACTTCTGACAATTTTAACTTATTTGAGCTCAGGTGCTTTAATACTTGTTTTACTTTTCTCCCCCTTTTGTCATCAACAAAAAGTAATACTTTCTCCCCTTAAGACAGAAAAATGTCTCCCCCTTTGTCAAGAGAGTTGGAAAATATCTGTATCAGAGCAGAAAAGGATTTGAAAAGAGTTTGAAAGCAGGTATCAAAGCAGTTCAGTTTCCCCATTTTTTGAAAGAGTTTGAAAGCAGTTCTGACACCAAGTTTAAAGGAATTTCAAAAGGATTCAGAACTTGGGGGGGTTGAACTAACCAAGATTGTGAGATATTTGTGCAATCATATGGATGACCAAGTAGCAATGATAATCATCAGAGCCTACTTGATTTACAATGAGTATATGACTTGTAATAAAAACAGAATGCTGTTCAGAAGCTGAAAAAGTTTGGTGCTTCTGATCAGGTCATTCTGTGTTCAGACATTACTTGTTCAGTACAAGCTGGTTCAGCATCAGAGCAAAACAACCAGTTGTGTTCAGTATCAGAGCAAAACTTCTCAAGAAGTGTTCAGTATCAGAGCAATTCTGAGCTTGCTTTAAGGAAGTATATCAGAGTCTGATACCAGTTGAGGATTTATTTCAGAGTCTAAAGGTTTTAACTCAGAGTCTGATACCAAAAAAATTTTTTAAAAGACTGATACCAAGATGAAAAGAGTTCTCGAAACTGAACATGTCTGAAACACTTTGGGCTTTTAAAATGTGTCTGTGCTAAACATTTTGAAAACAAACTGATACCAACTTGAAAATTGTTTGTTAGGCAATTTTAACAATGAGTATCAGAGCATAAAAACACATATTTACTTGATGACTTTGGGAGGATTATAGTATAAACTTTCAAAGCTTTAATCATCATTGCCCTTAGCTATACTTATCAGATTCTGACCAACATCAGATTTTTATCAGATTCAGAAGTCAGAAAATCCAGGTTCTGATCCTTCAGACTCTGAAGTTTTTCAGGCTTAACTGTCTTCAGACTCTCAGAAGATGAGTGTCTGATCAGTCTTAGCTTATGAAACACTCAGAATCAAGAAATTCATTCAGATTCAAGCACATTTTCAGGAGATGAAATGCATGTTCAGATTCTTTTTAATAAAATTGAATCTATCTTCTGTTAGGGGTTTTGTGAATATGTCAGCCCATTGATGATCAGTATCAATGAATTGAATATCCAAAACACCCTTCTGAACATAATCTCTTATAAAATGATGTTTTATTTCTATGTGCTTGGCTCTAGAATGCAGAATTGGATTTTTAGACAGACATATAGCAGCAGTATTATCACAATAAATAGGAATATTGTCTTCATGAATCTGATAATCCTCTAATTGATGTTTCATCCAGAGTAGTTGTGTGCTACAACTTGCAGCTGAGATGTATTCTGCTTCTGCTGTTGACAAAGCAATGGTTGCTTGTCTCTTGCTGGCCCAGGATATCAGATTCTCACCAAGAAACTGACAGTTTCCACTGGTGGATTTTCTTTCAATCCTGTCCCCAGCATAGTCAGCATCACAGAATCCAACTAGCTTATAATTTAGAGATTTCTTATACAGAAGTCCCAAATTAGTTGTTCCTTTCATATACCTGAAGATTCTCTTGACAGCAGTCATATGAGATTCTCTAGGATCTGATTGGAATCTAGCACACAGACATACACTAAATAAAATATCTGGCCTAGAAGCAGTTAAGTATAGGAGAGAACCTATCATACCTCTGTACAGCTTCTGATCTACCTTAGTGCCATTGTCCTCTTTGCTTAAAGTGCAGGTGGGATGCATTGGTGTTGACATCAGCTTGCAATCATCCAACTGGAACTTCTTCAGAAGCTCCTTGGTGTATTTTGACTGATGGACAAACACACCTTCTTTGCATTGGTTGATTTGAATTCCCAAGAAGAATTTCAGCTCACCCATCATGCTCATTTCAAATTCATCCTGCATTAACTTAGAGAATTCCTTGCAAAGGGAGGCATTAGTAGAACCAAATATGATATCATCAACATAGATTTGTACAATTAAGATTTCTTTCTTAACAGTTTTTCTAAAGAGTGTATTGTCAACTTGACCTCTTACAAAACCATTTTGAGTTAAGAAGTTGCTTAGTCTTTCATACCAAGCTCTGGGAGCTTGTTTCAGACCATACAAGGACTTCTTAAGTTTAAAAACATGGTTTGGATATTTTACATCTTCAAAACCAGGAGGTTGTTTGACATACACTTCTTCAGAAATCACACCATTTAAGAAAGCACTCTTAACATCCATTTGATACAAGATGATATCATGATTAATAGCATAAGAAAGAAGTAACCTGATTGCTTCCAGTCTTGCTACTGGAGCAAAAGTTTCAGTGTAGTCTATTCCTTCTTGCTGGCTGTACCCTTGAGCTACTAATCTGGCCTTGTTTCTGATCACTTCTCCTTGTTCATTGAGCTTGTTCCTGAACACCCATTTTGTTCCAATGATGTTCTTCTGATCAGGTTTTGCAACAAGATCCCATACATCATTTCTTTGAAATTGATTCAGCTCTTCTTGCATTGCTACAATCCAACCATCATCAGCAAGTGCTTCATCAGTAGTTGTGGGTTCAATCATGGATAGCAGGCCAAGCATGGACTCATTCTGAGTGAATGCTGATCTTGTCTTCCTTGGACTGTTCTTGTTTCCAATGATTAACTCCTCAGGATGTGAAGACTTGTACTTGAATGAGGTTCTGGGTGGATTAGCTTCTGAAGGGCCACCAGGGATTTGTTCAGAACCATGCTGGTCTTGATTAGCATCAGGAGTAGTGTCATTGCTGGAGAGTTTCTCAGAGTCTTCATTGTTTTCAGCTTCTGAACCTTCATCAGAACCTGAACTGGGTTCAGCTTCTGAAGGTTCTTCTGAGATTCTGACATCTGCAAAACTCTCAACCAGCTCTGGTATTTTACTACCAGGCTTCTTATCATCAAACCTAATGTGTATAGCTTCTTCAACAACATGTGTTTCAGAATTATACACTCTGTATGCCTTGGATCTCTCTGAGTAACCTAAAAAGGTACCCTTTTGAGCCTTGGCATCAAATTTCTTTTAACTTGCTTTTAAGATGACTCATAAGATCATTAACTGTTTCAATTAAATCAGATCTAGAGAGTTCAGAGTATACCTCATCTTCTTCATCAGAATCTGAACATGATTCTGCATCAGAAGATGCAATTGCCATCAGGGCCAGGTTGGCTTCTTCCTCATCAGATTCTGACTCATTATCCAGATCATCCCATGTAGCCATGAGACTCTTCTTGAGCTTATTTCTGAAGTTGTTGGACTTTGAGCTGGACTTCTTTGCTTTTTCTTTTGATTTTTCCTTCTGAAGATCAGGACAATCAGCAATGAAGTGGCCAGGCTTTTTGCAGTTGTAGCAGCTTTCCTTCTGGATATCCCTCTTTGAATTAGAACCAGATCCTCTGAAGTTACTGCTTCTGTTAGAGAACTTTTTCTTTCTGTTCATCAGATACTGAAGTCTTTTAGAAATCATTGCAAGCTCATCAGCATCTGAATCTTCATCAGAATTTCCCTCAGGAAACTCTTCTTCAGATTCAATAGCTTTCAAAGCTTTAGCAGGTTTTCTTTTAGACTTCAGAGCCAATGTTTTTGGTTCTCTAACAGGCTCATCCTCATTGAGTCCCAGTTCATGCACCTTGAGTGAGCTTATAAGATCTTCAATACTTAAAGTATTTAGATCTTTAGCTTCCTCAATGGCAGTCACTTTAGGTCTCCATTTGGATGGCAGACTTCTAAGGATTTTATTCACATGATCAGCTGTGGTATAACTCTTCTTCAGAATCTGAAGTCCAGAAACCAGAGTCTGAAATCTTGAGAACATAGTCTCAATATTTTCATCCTCTTTCATTCTGAACAATTCATATTGCTGAACAAGTATGTTTGCCTTAGCTTCTCTAACCTTCTGATTACCTTCATAGTTAGAGCAGAGGGATGTGAATATTGCTTTGGCTGTTGACTTGTCACTCAGCTTCTGATACTCAGTATGAGGTAATGAATCTACAATGATTCCTCTCACATGATGATGCTTCCTATAGATCTTTCTTTCTGCATCACTCAGAGTTCTTCTGTTGACAGCAACACCTTCTTCATCTACTGGGATAGTGATTCCATCTTCAATGATATCCCATAGAGTATCATCAATCCCAATAATGTGACTATACATTTTGCTCTTCCACCAAGAGAATTTTTCTGGGTCACCAGTAAACATAGGAGGTTTATTGTGTGACCTAGACTTCTTTTCTTCAGTATTATAGTCATATTGGACATTTCTTTGATTTCTGGGAGATGGTGGAGGTGAACCACTAGTTGAGGCCATGTTTTTCTCAGGATCCTACTGACACACTGTTAAGTGTTAATATCAGAACCAGGCTCTGATACCAACTGAAGGTGAGAAAAACAAACACACAAGAAGGGGGGGTTGAATTGTGTGACTCTAAAACTTGTTCTTTTTCGTATCAGAACTGAAGGTTCAGTTCAGAAGCTGATGTAATCAGTTCTGAACAGATATCAGAAGTTAAATGCAGCGGATTTAAACAAGTTAAGGAGTAAGGGAAAGAGAGACACACAGAATTATACAGGTTCCTTCTCAATGTGAGAAGTAGTCCTGTCCCCTTGTATCCAACAAGAGAGTTTCACTATAATCCAAAGATTACAATTTGCTCAACCACTAAGGAAGAGACTTCCAGTTACTCAATCACAAAGAAAGAGGCTTCTATGCTCAACCACCAAGGAAGAGGCTTCCAATGCTCAAGTCACAAAGACAAGAGACTTCCCAATGCTCAAGTCACAAAGACAAGAGGCTTCTGACTCAGAACACAAAGGAGTGAGGTTACAATTGCTTAGTATTCAGACTAAGACTTTGAGGGACCAAACTGGTTTACAAGTAAAGGAGTTTGGGATGAACACTTGATCAAATATCAGAGGTGTTCTCTAAATACAACACAGGTTAAGACTCTTAACTTTCAGAAATTCTAAGTTACAAAGACTGAAGAATTTCTAAGAGATTTGAACTATGACAGTTTTTACACAGAAAACAGGGCAAAGTTTCAGCAATGCGTTTCAAGAGTCTTCAACACTTTTCTTCTTCAAATCTTCCTCCTTTTATAGACAAAAATAGAGCTGTTGAAGATTTGCTGGAAATCAGGAATTTAGCCGTTGCAATTGGACTAGGTTGCTGCAAATGTGTGCTGCACTTTTTCTGTCAGAACAGGGCAGGTGCCATATTTGAATTGGCCCACCTTAAAAACTGGAGGATGTTTGGTTCAGGGGAACAACTGTTCCATTGAGTTGTTCTGACATCTCCAGGCATTAAATGCGTACAGTACTGGTTGCTTTTCCATCCCATATCAGCTTCAGAAGCTTCTCAGTGAATAGTGATCAGAAGCTCCCTTTGTACGGATCAGAAGCTGGCTTAGTTGTACGGATCAGAAGCTGGCTTCAGGAGTTGACTTGCGTTGACTTCTTCAGAGGCACCCAGTCTTCAGAAGCTGCACTTCTTCAGGACCTCTTCAGAAGCTCTTACTTCAGGAGCACTTCTTCAGGACCAGTTTCTTTCTAGCCTTGCAACCTTCCTTCTTGGCTTTCCTTCTTGCTCTTTAGCTTGTTCTTCATAACCATTATCAATCAATACTTATTAAGCATGTGGTTCTGAAACACTTGAACAAAGCATTAGCATATAACCAATTTTCTCTTTAATACTTTGTTATCATCAAAACCATAAAGAGAGATATGTTTACACATTAATGTTTCAACAATCTCCCCCTTATTTTATGTGAGACTTGTTAAGCACATTTTGTTCCAACAAGTTCTTCCTAACTTCAGGAACATAAAATACATCTTTAAGAGTAAGTGTCTTTCCAGAAGTGAATTCAATCTCTATGGTCCCTTTTCCTTGGACTTGCACAGTTGAAGCATTTCCCATGTACAAAACACTCCCATCTTCATTTATGGTCTTAAACAATTCCTTGTTTTTGCACACATGACGAGTAGCACCAGAGTCTATCCACCAAGAATCAACATCTTCAATCATGTTGATTTCAGAAATGACCGCAACAAGATCATCATTTGTTGCACTTGAATTCTTTTCTTTGTTCTTCTTTTTCAAGAACCTGCACTCATTCTTAAAGTGTCCTTCTTTCCCACAAAAATAACATTTACCTTTCTTTTTCTTTTTAATGTTATTACCATTGTGGTTTTGAGACTCATCATTTTCATGATTTCTCTTTTTGGAAGTCTTACTTGATTTTCCCTCTTCCACAACATGCACCTTCTCTTGAGTAATTTGATTTTTAATACCTTCTTGTTTTCGGTATTCTTCTTCTAAACGAAGGTGATTTCCAAATTGCTCAAGAGAGATATCTTCCTTCTTATGTTTCATGGATCGTTTAAAATCTTTCCATGAAGGAGGGAGTTTGTCAATTATGGATGACACAATGATAGTTTCATCCATATGCATGTTATGTTGTTTGTAGTTGTTAAGAATACGTTCAATATCATATAATTGTTCCATAACAGGCTTACCATCTACCATTTTGTAATTATTAAATTGTGAGACAAGGAATTTCTTACTTGTAGCGTCTTCACGCATGTATCTGGTTTCCAATTTGTCCCACAAATCCTTTGCCGATGGGCTGCTCTGGTAGATATCGAACAGAGAATCAGACATACCATTCAAGATATGTCCCAAGCAGATGTAGTCATCGTTGTCCCACTTCTGTCTCTCTCTGGTCTCAGCAATGGTTTCATCATCTTTCTCCACGGGCCTTGCCATGTTCAGAACGTAAGCCACCTTCAATGTTGTGAGAAGAAACTTCATTTTCTTCTGCCAACGGATGAAGTTTCCTCCATCAAACTTTTCCAACTTAACAAAGTCAGAGGTCATTTCTTTCAATGAAGCAGCCATAGAATCGAACCTAAAGATTGTTAATAATCTTGATTTGTTGGGAAGAGGCTGCTGCACTTGAAACCTGAAATGATTAATGGTTATGCACGAAAACTCAAAGCGTATGGGGTTGCCACACTAACCTTTAGGTTCGATTCGCCCCCACCAATAACTTTATATTGGATGCAATAGGAATGTCCAGCGAATCCCCTTCAGGATACTATGAGTTCCTTGATGTGTATTGCACAATCACACCAAGCGTATCTCCTAACAATATTTGACAGAAATATGTTTCCAACAATTCACTCATGCATTAGAGAATTGATGGATGATTTAGAGTATGAGAATGAGGGAGAATTTGACTGTAATTGATGTCAAAAACGTGCTCCTTCTGATACACAAATGCCATGCATTTATAGTGCATCATATGCCCCTTCATATGAGAGAATGCAACTTTTAATCAAAAGTTACAACCATATACATTCAACTTTTGGCTTGAATCAATGCAATGATTCATGATTTATCAGTAAATGATAACTTCCCAATGTATACAAGTCATTCCCATGAAGAGTTACAACTTTTGGAACCCAAAACTATGAGAAAAAGTGCAGAAAAACACATCCAGTCCCGTGGTAATCGATTACCATATGCAGGTAATCGATTACCCAAAGTCTCTGTTTACCGTTTGCAAATTTTGCTTGATGTAATCGATTACATCAATATGGTAATCGATTACCATGTGTAATTTTCTGTTTTTCAGTTTTTCTCACCTATTTTGGAAATCTCCAACAAATCTATACTAATTTAACGTCTTGGATGTTCAAATTACTAGTGATTACACCCGTGCAACGCACGGGAAGAAAATTAATTATTAACATACATTGTTTGTTATACTCAATATCAAATTCAACTCACTCTTGTGTGTGTCTGGATGTGGTCACAGTGAAACAGCTGCTCATCTACTAATTCATTGTCCCATTTTTGGTTCTCTTTGGCAGCTGGTTAAGACTTGGCTTGGTGTGTATTCTGTTCGATATTTGGTTGTTTGCTTCATGTTTGCTAAAATCAAATATATAAGCAAGATGTTCGTCTTCAGAAGCAGAACTTCAGAAGCCGGGTCTTCAGAAGCTGAACAGTACCTCAGAAGCTGAACCTTCAGAAGCTGGGTCTTCAGAAGCGGAACAGTACTTCAGATGCTGAACCTTCAGAAGCCGGGTCTTCAGAAGCTGAACAGTACTTCAGACGCTGAACCTTCAGAAGCTGAACTTCAGACGCTGAACCTTCAGAAGCACTTCTTCAGAAGTACTTTCAGAAGCAGTCTTGTTTTCGCGCCTTGAAGCTGTTTATTTTCTCACCTGATCTTTTGAAGATTTAATTGAAGAATTCTCCAAGCTGCGTGTGTTTCTAGAAGGAAGATTATTTTCGCAAGATATATTTTGAAGATTGGTTATTTTTATTCGTGAATATATTTTCAAAGAGATCTTTGGAAAATATATTTCTGAAAAGAATATTTGATTCAAATATATGTTGCTGCTGAAGACTATAAATAGAAGACGCTACTATTGAAGAAAATAACTAGAACAGAAGCCATCATTGAAAGATTATTCTTAGGTTTCTAGTGTGTTAATTGTGAGCCTTTCTTGTGTCATCTTGATGCAAGCTTAGAACTGTGTTTAGTTGAGTTGTAATTGTGAATCACTCATGAGCTTTTAAGCAAGAGTGACTTTTGTGTATTTGGAGTGTGTCTCCTACTTTGATTGTTATTTGAGTCTAAGATCACTGGGGCAGTGATTGATTGAGGGGAAGTGAGATGGGATCTCAGGTCTAGGAGTTCCTAGGTTGAAGTCAATACAAGTAGTAGCTAGGTGATAAGTTGTAAACTTGGAGTTTGCTGAGAACTTAGAACTAGGACTACGCTAGTGGATTTCCTTCTTGGCTTGGTAGCCCCCAGAGTAGGTGTGTTTGTCACCGAACTGGGTTAACAATTTCCTTGTGCACTTTTACTTTCAGTCTGTTATTTCTTTCCCTGTTATTGTTTCGTGTTTTACTCTGTTTTACACTACTGCGCCAGAATTTCAATTGGCATCAGAGAAGGCACCCTGCCTGTTTTAGGGTGAGCTCCAGGGAAGTTATCTTCTGGCATAATGGATAAGGAAGGAGGATTTGTGAACAGACCACCTCTGTTGGATGGTTTCAACTATGACTATTGGAAATCACGCATGAGTGCTTTCCTTAAATCTATAGACAGTAAAACCTGGAAAGTTGTTCTGAAGGGTTGGGAACATCTTGTTGTGCTTTACAAAGATGGAAAGAAGACAGCTGATCTGAAACCAGAAGAAGAGTGGTCCAAGGAAGAAGATGAACTAGCTCTTGGAAACTCCAAGGCCTTGAATGCTTTATTCAATGGAGTGGACAAGAACATGTTCAGACTGATCAAGCAGTGCACTTTAGCTAAGGATGCTTGGGAGATTCTCAAAACTACTCATGAAGGCACATCCAAGGTAAAAATGTCCAGACTTCAACTTCTCACCACCAAGTTTGAAAATCTCAAAATGTTGGAGGATGAGAACATACAAGATTTCTATATGAACGTTCTGGACATGGCAAACTCATTTGATTCTCTTGGAGAAAAAATATCTGATGAGAAACTTGTGAGGAAAATACTCAGGTCTCTACCTAAGAGATTTGACATGAAGGTGACTGCCATTGAGGAAGCACATGACATCTCCAGTATGAAGGTTGAGGAATTAATAGGCTCCTTGCAAAATTTTGAGATAGCCTTCAATAACCAAACTGATAAGAAGGGGAAAGGTGTTGCTTTTGTAGCAAATGTTGAGGCTGAGGATGATGAAAGCATATCAGAAGCTCTTGTGATGCTTGGTAGACAGTTTAATAAGATTATGAATCATGCTGACAGGAGACCCAAGGCAAATGGTCAGAACATGAGGTTCAACATCAGTAAGCAATAAAATAATTTGAAGAAGACAAGAACTGATGAGAAGAGCAATCAATCAAAGGGAGTTCAGTGTCATGAGTGTGAAGGATATGGTCACATTAGGACAGAATGTGCCACATATCTCAAGAGACAGAAGAAAATCTTGATTGTTTCTTGGTCTGATGAAGATGACTCAGAAGGAGAAGTGGAATGTGAGTCTGCGAAGCATGTCACTGCTTTAACTGGTAGATGCATGTCTGATGATGAAGTTAAGGCTTCAGAAGCACCATCAGGTTCTGAAGCACCATCTGATACTGAATCCAGTGATGGAGAATTAACTTTTGAAGAACTATACATCAGAAGTGAAGAAGTTTGCAAGTTATTTGTAAATCAGAAGAAGACTATCAGTCAATTGCATGCTGAAAGAAGTGACCATTTAGCAAAAATTTCTGCTCTCAATGATGAGGTAACCCAACTGAACTCTCAACTTGAACATATGAAGAAGCAAGTCAGAATGATGAACACTGGTACTGATATGCTAGAAGAGATATTGGAGAGTCAGAACCAAGGGAAACCAGAAGTAATAAGGTTTGATTGTAAGACCTTGAACAACAAACAGCAAAATCCAGCTAAAAGGTTCATTGCAGCTGTTGGAACATATGATCCAATGATGGGCAAAACTAAGTTGGAACATCAGAACAAACCTCAGGGATCTAAGAGCAAGAGGGCATCTCGTCCTTGGGTATGTCATTATTGTGGTAGAAAAGGACATATAAAGCCATTCTGTTTCAAGCTGTATGGATACCCTAAGCACTTTCAACAAAGAAAAGTGGAACCCATTGTAACCAAAATCAATGTCAAGATGGAATGGAGACCCAAATGTGATAATGTTGGCTTAATTGCTCACACCTCTCTAAGAGCATCATCTAGGGAAGACATCATTTGTGATGAATTGAAGCTATTGGATGATGGTGTGTTTATTTCTCAAAGCAAGTGTGCCAAGAGTAGGGTGAAGAATTTTGCTCTTATGAATGCAAGACATAAGAAAACATCTGATGCAGCACATGTGAAGATAATCAAAGAGGATAATGATGTTGATCAATGGTGTTGTGATAGTTGCTTATATGAGAATTTATAGCAATTACAGGTGTTGAAACGTGCAAACAAATTCTTTCTATTTATTATAACTAGAGTTGCACGAGAAATCAGGGAAATCATTGGGATTTTGAAGACTGCTGAAAATAGCCTATTGTTGAAACCAGTTCTG
The DNA here is from genome assembly GCA_018208015.1 of Medicago ruthenica. NCBI lineage: Eukaryota > Viridiplantae > Streptophyta > Magnoliopsida > Fabales > Fabaceae > Medicago > Medicago ruthenica. The sequence goes on from CM031373.1 coordinate 7,820,946, forward strand.
AGATTCCTCAAACTGATTCTGATATGGTTGAGTTTCCTGAGAATCCTCAACCTGATGTGGGTTTAAATTTTGAGGTTCAAATATGTTAATGCTCAGAGGTATTATGTTCAGATGTGGTTACTTTTGCTACGTGTGTCTGAGTGGTTTGCTATGAAGTGTTTGTTCTTCTGTGAATGTCCTTGTTGTGATGTGCTGGTTTATGCATGGTTGTTTTTGTCAAAATTGTTTGGCTAAAAAGGGGGAGATAAGTGTGTCAGACACAAAGCACTACTGTAGTTCAGAGGAGCTGAAGTCTCTGTTTCGTATTTCTGTTTTAGGGGGAGTCTCTCTGGTTCAGGGGGAGTCTCTGTTTCAGGGGGAGTAGTGTATGTTTCAGAAGCTGCTGAATGACATGTTTCAGGGGGAGTATATGTGTGAAAATGTAGTTTTTTTTGTTTATGTCGCTGCTGACTCTGTTGCTATTGTGTTACTACGTTTTTGTTCTTCTTAATGAGTTCAGAATTTGCCTTGTGTATCTCAGATTGATTTTAGCCAACAATTTGCCAAAGGGGGAGATTGTTGGATATTTGGTTGTTGGCTTCATGTTTGCTAAAATCAAATATACAAGCAAGATGTTCGTCTTCAGAAGCAGAACTTCAGAAGCTGAACAGTACCTCAGAAGCTGAACCTTCAAAAGCTGGGTCTTCAGAAGCGGAACAGTACTTCAGACGCAGAACCTTCAGAAGCTGGGTCTTCAGAAGCTGAACAGTACTTCAGACGCTGAACCTTCAGAAGGACTTCTTCAGAAGCAGTCTTGTTTTCGTGCCTTGGAGCTGTTTATTTTCTCACCTGATCTTTTGAAGATTTAATTGAAGAATTCTCCAAGCTGCGTGTGTTTCTAGAAGGAAGATTATTTTCGCAAGATATATTTTGAAGATTGGTTATTTTTATTCGTGAATATATTTTCAAAGAGATCTTTGGAAAATATATTTCTGAAAAGAATATTTGATTCAAATATATGTTGCTGCTGAAGGCTATAAATAGAAGACGCTACTATTGAAGAAAATAACTAGAACATAAGCCATCATTGAAAGATTATTCTTAGGTTTCTAGTGTGTTAATTGTGAGCCTTTCTTGTGTCATCTTGATGCAAGCTTAGGACTGTGTTTAGTTGAGTTGTAATTGTGAATCACTCATGAGCTTTTAAGCAAGAGTGACTTTTGTGTATTTGGAGTGTGTCTCCTACTTTGATTGTTATTTGAGTTTGAGATCATTGGGGCAGTGATTGATTGAGGGGAAGTGAGATGGGATCTCAGGTCTAGGAGTTCCTAGGTTGAAGTCAATACGGGTAGTACCTAGGTGATAAGTTGTAAACTTGGAGTTTGCTAAGAACTTAGAACTAGGACTACGCTAGTGGATTTCCTTCCTGGCTTTGTAGCCCCCAAAGTAGGTGTGTTTGTCACCGAACTGGGTTAACAATTTCCTTGTGCACTTTTACTTTCAGTCTGTTATTTCTTTCCGTTATTGTTTCGTGTTTTGCTCTGTTTTACACTATTGCGCCAGAATTTCATATTCAGTGGATCCTCAACATATAATGGATCATTTTACACAGTTTATTTTCTCTTCAGGAGGGTACAAACCTAGGCGATGCTTCTTACATCTTATTTGGCTTTGCACGGTTTGGATTTTATGGACTGAATGGAATCATAGGCTATTCGCTAATAATGCTACATCAATTGCGCAACTTCTGGAAAAAGTTAAAATTACTTCCTTAGGGTGGCTTAAAGCTAAAAATGTTTGTTTTCCTTTCGGTTACCATATGCGGTGGCAGCAACCCCTCGATTGTTTGGGGATTGGCTGACATTGTTTCTTTTTTGGTTTCACTCGAATACTTTGTTGTAATTCAGGTTCTGCTCCCATAGGCACACCTTGTGCTAGGGAGTAGAATATCTTTTTGTGGTAATATATCTTATTTTGGCTTGTTCAAAAAAAATATCAAATTCAATAGATATTTTGACCCAAAAAAAATTCATTAGATATTAAATTACATATAAATATTAATGGAAATAGATTATAAAATGTTACCATTAATGCAACAAACACATTTTATAATTGATATTTAATTTTTATGCCATAAAATATATCTTATTGCCACCCTTGTTTTTGGGTGCGGATGGAGAATTTTTTTTAATAAATAAATAAACAAAGATTTATAACGTAATATATATCCTATAGCCCCGTGTATTTTACTGCACTGCAAAGGGATAAATATGTTTAAATAATACCATTATAAAGAATGGGTAAACAAAGAGTTCTACCCAAAAAATGAATAAGATATATAAATATAAATGATGAGTACATGTACAAAAGTATTATATGCAGCTTACATCCCACTAAAGTTGTATACTTTTCAAAAAAACAAAACAACTTCTTACATTCCAAAGTATTGCTTTCTAACGATTCTTCTCGGTGTCTTCGTCAACTTCTATAGCCACTACTTGCCCTGATTTCTTCAAGTCTTCATTATTTCCATCCAAAAAAATATGAAATTAGGCTAATGCAATGTACTATAGCACAGAGGAAAATTCTTCTAAAACAAAAGAGGACATGTGTCATATCCTACTAAAAAGAGAAGATTCATAGATGCTTTCAAGTTCCAAATCATATTGTAAATATATACTTCTCGAAATTCAGATTCAGAGTTAATTCTGGTCACAATTTTCAGCTACATAAATATTCTGCTTTTTAAATAAGAAATACATTTTCAAAGCTTCACCATCTTGTCTTGTAGTCCATAGAAATACATATAGTTGAAGCACAAAAGAAGTCAGGGAGTGTGATCATGTTTAGAGACATAAATCAATTCTAGTGAGTACCCCGGGTTTTTGGAGTGTGATAAAGAAATGATAAGATAGTATTGATAGTGATAGGTGAAAACAGAAGTTTGGGACAAAAGAAGACGGAGATAATATTTGCGAAGTACCTTGAAGCCAAGATCAGTCTAGTCTAGTAATAATAATCTAAAATTGTTTAGTTCTTTAAAACCCACTCTATTGCATTGCATTTCTAATAGAAAATGCAAACCATAAACTGTAGAGCAGAAAGATGAAATGCTGACACTAAACATGTCTCTATCTAATTACTTTTAAAGATCATGATTGCATCACTTACTTTCCACATGATATGCAAATTTTTCATTTCCTAATAGAATAATATTTCATATATTTAATCAAGGCAAAAAAAGTTGGAAAAAACCTCAACACATAAATTTACTTTAGATATGAAAATATCACTCATAATAAAATGACTACTAACTGTAGTATTTGTGACCTAGTCATATCCAAATTCTTATGTTTATTTGGCTCAAAGTAGAAACAAAGAAAGAAAAAGAAAGCCTTATTCAATTGATAATTTCAGATTCATAAAATTATTCAGAGGTATAATTATGGCAAAGAGTAGGCAATTAACATGTAAAAAAAAATTTATAATATACTGAAAATAATACATGAAAGCACATACACACAAATAATACTCTTGTGTGCAAGAAAAAACATCTAAAAATTAATTCACCATTCAGACAAACTTGTTCACTTTCCTCCTACAACCAAGCATTCCAATAACAGCGGTTCAAGAGACATTAACGCAAAATAGACATGGTTGAAGAAAGTAAATAAGTTCTGATTTTAAAAGAAGAAAAAAAAGACAAAACAGTTACCAATATGAAGAATCTCTTCAAAATAGCCTTTCCAAAATCATTGGTATAGCACCATGGATTAAGCATAAAACATGTAAGGCAAATCACAAAAAGTTAATGGCAAAAGCAGTGAATCCTTAAACAATGTTATCACACATACTTGATTATTTGATATATTAAATTATGCAGAGGTATAATCATGGACCAAAATGATAACAACAAGAACAACTTGATATCAGATTCATATATGACAACTACGCAAATGGAAAGGATAAAATAAAAGTCATATCAACTGCAGATTTAGTACTTCAAATATACAAATCACCTAAAATCATACATGAATATGAGATTTGAAACTCCATGACGACATTAACATTGATATCTGCCACCGATATCATAGCTTATTGTGACAGAGCAAACAACATGTTTTTATGGTTTTGCACAAATTTTATAGAATTGAAAGAAAAAAATTAAAAAACTTCGATGGGTTTAGTAAGTTAAATAAAAAATTTAACGAATTGAGATTCACGATTACCTTTCATCAAGGGCTCCAAAAGAATCCCATTTTTGAGGTATCTTCATCTTCCCTCTAAGCAAAGAAAAACGAAAATATGAACAGTGTAGTTTCAATTTCATCTTAATCACAAACTAATGACCAAACAAAATAGGCAAAATAATTTAAACAAAACTAAATAATCGAATTCACCGTCTCATCAGCTGTGGCACAGCGTGAACGCCTTGATCGACACCACAAGCAAACCTATCTAAAACGGCGGCGGACTGAATGATAAAGGTTGGAACCGAAATCGGAATCGACGTTTGCTGTTGCGAGACAGATCTAAGGAGAGGAGAGAAGATAAATTTGAATTGGGTGAGAGAGAAAGGGGCTCAAGCTTTGAGGGAACAAATTTGAATTGGAGAGAGAATGGTGTGATAGGTTGAGAAGTACAGACATAATCTTCTCTTGTTTTTTAGTTAGGATTTGAAATTCAAAATGAAACAAATTGCCGCCTAATGTATTGTTTGTGTTTTGAGCCAAAAGTAGTTAAAAATGAGAATATTTGAAAGTATGATGAATAGGTGGCTTGTGTTTTGGTATGTCATGGGTTTGAACGTTGCATGAACTTTTTTTACATGATTATTGATTTGTGAATATAGACTCAATTACCTTTATTTGGGTATAAATTTCATTGGTTTTGACTAAGTATTTGTGTATAATAATTTGTAGCAAGATAGAACGAAAATTGATCGGTTTCTTAAACTGAAAAACATTACGGTCAGGCTGTAATTCTTGTTGGATTATGATTGCTTTATTTTGTATTTTGTGGATATTTTCAGATTTATTCATTCATAGGATATATTAGGTGATAAGTATTGTATATATGAACGTTGATTGAAAAATATTAAAGACCTAATTAAAGATAAAGGTTGCCCTTGAAGATGGAATTCATGAGTTAGATCTTCTTCTTAATATGACAATTAATGATAGAAGTGAATAGTTAACAATAGAAATTTTAAACATGAATGTCTACGAATGTAATTGAGTTTATGTAATGCGCACTATAGACTAATTATGTAACTTATATATAGTAAGTGTGATTATTTAGGATTTACCCTTGGGTAAGTGGATCCTCCTAACTGATATGGGTATGACACATAGAAGTTGGGCACCACTTCTGAGACATAATTAAGACTATTATTACTCAAAACTATTATCGACATGAAACATGTGATGGTGATATCCTTCATGGTCTTTATGACATTATTGTTGGTATATTATCTAAATTCTTAATTTTTCTCACGGTTGTGGCACTACTAGGAAAAGCAAAATTAGTGACAGAAATTAGTGACGGAAAAAATAAAATCTCTCACAAATTCCTTGGTCACAAAATTTAGTAACAGAATTAGGGAGAGATTTCATGTTTTCCCTCACTAAATTTCCCTCACTGATTTTTGTTTTTTTAGTAGTGAGGACTTAGATGAATCAGGATTGTTATAACTTTAAGACTAATATAAATAAGAGTTATGAATACAAGGAATATTTAATCACTTTAAGGCAAACTTGGGTAACTATTTACCCCAGCAAAAAGGTGAATCTAGAGTTTTCAATTAAAATGTGTTACACTTTAGTATGCGCATGTATGTTGGATTATTTTTAAAATATGTTTTACTTGGATAAAAACAAATGATTTTTATGGAATTAATAATGAAGATCGATATCCTTGACAAAAGGTAATTATGATATTTTGTCCTTCGTTTGGGAACTCACTAAGATTGTAAATCTCACCCCATGTTGCTTATATATTTTGAGGTGTTTATACACATTGAAGGTCTAAGAGGTGCTTATATATTTCACAACTTTTTAAAAAAAAGCTTAAGTACGTAACTAAACAAACTCGTGCAAACATATTCATAACATCCTCATGTCTCAACCACAAAAGTGGTTTAGCTCTTGATGAGATTAAACACAAAAATATAAGTGGAATAAGAAGTAAATAAAAACATCATTGTATAAATAATATATAAGTTTACAAAGAAGGATTACAAATCCAAGCTGAAAAGGAATGCGATTTTTTCATTACTCAGTACAAATTACAAAATGCTCATAAAACTCCAACTATCTAAGATCTAGCTCTCATGCCTTTGTAGTGAGATGGATGAAGGGTAGAATATGGATTTTAGATCTAAAGTAGATAGGTTAACATCTGAAAACGTCCACTAAAATTTGATTAAAATTTTAGACCCTAGCGATAACAAATGGATTGTCCTTTTATAGTACAACTCTTGTCCTTTCCTAGTTTCCTAGCTATTCCTTTTTGTAATTTCTCCTGCTAGTTGTCATTGTCCTTATTCATTGGAAGCAAACATATTCATTATCATTACGTTGTACTGGCAATCATTAGAGACTTTAGCTCTAAATGAAATGAACATCCTTGTTGGACCCACGTTCGTACATTGACACTTATATGTACTTCCAGTCCTACGAAGCTGCATCCTTGTTGTAACCTATTCATTCAACCAACACTAGCGAGCATAGATTTTTCTAAATGACTAAATAAAAATAAAAGTTAAATACATTCATAAATTCCTATATAGACACACGTAATAGGAGATTTAGGCCATGCAATCACTCAATGAATCCTTAATTAATGGGGGAAAATTAAAGGTAATGACCAACATTTTTGTGGTTATCAGGTATCAATGCAAATTGGTTCAAGATGGCCTATCAGGTAGGTTTAGAAGTGATCCGGTTAGGGAGTCTATCAATTATTCTATGGTATAATGTCATTTTTATATTCCTAGTAGGACTTGATGACAATAGTCACTCATAGAGTCGTGTGAGTAATGGGGAATGATACTATACAACAGAATCGTCTTGTAAATGATTTTGGTTATCATAGACCGGGGAATAGTACAATAAATGAATATGGTATTGTAATATACGATAATTATATATTAGAGATTACGTTATATATTTTATCATGAAAAATGATGTTGATTCAAAAAGAGTATTAATTAGTTTTATACAAAGATTTAGTTGTAATTTCATGATTTACTTTTATCTATATTTTCATACAAGTGGGTGACTTGTCTTGTATAAAAATGTTTATCATATTCTATCTAAAAAAGGTACTAGCTTTAAGTAAGACTCTTTCATAGAGATATATGTCTATGATCGTATTTTACTTTAAGTTACATTGTGACTAACTACTATACATTCCACTAGTTACCCTATTTATGTGAATATATATATATATATATATATATATATATATATATATATATATGTGTGTGTGTGTGTGTGTGTGTGTGTTTGATGTGTGATTTTCTTTGGATGTTTGGTATGTGATATGAAAGAGTATAAGTTTTTTTTTTATTATGCACCATGGTATAAAGATCAAAGTGTTTTCTTTTTATATTCCAACCACAATTATTGATTTACTTTACCTTCACTTAATTAATGTGATATTTTTTAACATTCGATTTAATGTCATTTTAGTTGTACAAGAATTTTTTTTTTTTTTGGGGAAATAAATGTCTTGAGAAGATTGTTAATTTTAGTTTAAAAGGTATAGTTGGATTTAATGCTCTTATAGACACAATTTGAATTGGAAACAAAAATTATCTTACAAGTATTACTGAAAATTTTGTGAAGTCCAATTGTACAATTCTTGCATGCAAAGATTTCTTAAAACTTACATATCTAGAGATAATATATTTTCTTACAAGAGATTTTTGAATACGTGGTTGTTGATAAGTATGAAGAGGAAACAGATAACAAACGGAGTTGTAGGTAAGGTCCATCATACATACAATGAGGATGTGAAAATCAATGTTGTAGTTTGGTTTTTCTTTTTATGATCTTGATTAGAAATATCATTGAGGAATGTATTTTTAACATTGCCAATTAATCATTGAGGAAATAAAAATGACAACTTCACTCTCTCTTAGTTTATGAACCCTACTAATGGCTTCTTCCAAGGACGACAATCAAGCTTCATTTGGATCAAACAGATCTCAAAATGATATTTCATGTAACAATGTAGATTGGACATTCACAACTTGTAGGAACTTAAATCTTTCTTTTAGAAAAGTTTGCTATCGAAGACATTGTGATGTTTCAAGACCATATGTAATTCTAGTTTGCATCCTTATATGAAACATTATTTTAAGATCACTTTCACAAATGAAGCTCGATTAACATTAAAAGAAAAAAGCCATTAGTAGTGTTCAGAAGTGAGAGAGGGCCAAGTAGTCATTTATCTTTCCTTGATGGTCAATTGACAAAGTTTTAAATATACAATCCTCATGGATATTTCTAATCATGATTATAAAAATAAAAATAAAAAACTACAACACTGATTTTTACCATGTCGTTGTGTGCATGATGGACCTTACCTACGTCTCCTTACGTTACTTGTTTCCTCATCATACTTATCAATAACTACTTATTCAAATCCCTTATAAGAAAATGTATTATTTCTAAATATATAAGCTTTGGTTAATCTTTGCATGTAGGAATTTTACAAATGAACTTCACAGAATTTACGGTAACACTTGTAAGATCATTTTGTTTCTCAATTCAAATTGCATCTATAAGAGAATTAAGTTCAGTTATATCCTTTCAAGTAACAATAAATAGTCTTCTCAGTAAATTTATTTCCTAAAAAAAATTATTATCCTCCTAAAATTCAATTAAATGAATATAATACCACATTAATTAAGTGAAGATAAAGTAAAGTAATAAATATAGGCCGGAAGAATTAATAAAACATTGATCTCCATACAATGATGCATATTAAAAAAACTTACCCGCCTCCATATCACACACAAATTTAAATATCGAGCATAAGATAAAAATTAAGGGGTTATATATATATATATATATATATATATATATATATATATATATATATATATATATATATATATATATATATATACACATGATAACTAATGGACTACTTTGTAGTTAGTCACAATGAAAGGAAATATAAAATATGATCGTAGAAATATTTCTCAACGGGAGTCTCAATTATAACCAAAACTTTTTTGATAGAATATAACAAACACCTTTAATACAATACAAATAATCCATTTGTATGAAAAGATAGATAAAAATAAATCATAAAGTTACAACTAAATGTTTATATTAAATTAATAAATTTCTATTAACCATCAATGTTATCTTTCATAATAAAATATACAAATTTATATCTAAAATATAATAATGAATACAAAAAATATAATATTAAAGTTGAGTTTTTCCAATGTACATTTTTTTATAGTGACAATTATTCGTAATCTCAATTAAAACTTCATCAAAAGAAGTTACACATGATAATCTTGTTTTGTATTGAAGGTGTTGTAATAAATACTCAAACTTATAAAAAATATAAAGTGAGACTTGAAACAAAATCAAAATAATGTAAATATAACTAAAATGATATATATGTTGCATAGTAAAGAAACACACTCTCAACAAGGGATTTACACATTTGTGTAACCTTGTTCGTAAATGAGGTGGCACCTTAAAGAAAAATTCAAGAAAAATACGGTGAAAGGTACAACCATTGTACCTTTGGGAATTAACATTCAAAACAAAATAAGTTTTTAAATATATCATTGTTCTAAACAAAATGAGAACAAGAGAATTGTGAGACACAAGCATATGCAAAATCATTTAACATAATATCTTGAATCAAAACAAAATAATATAAAATTTAGCTATTAATATAGTGTGCACAAAGAGAGTGATCAATATTATATATTTATGCATTTTAAATTTAAGAGAGCACTTACTTTGCATATTGATAATGGTCATGCTGGTAGTTCACCTTGACCCACGTTCTATATGTGTCACGGACCTTATTGGTTGTTCACCTTAGTCCATGTTCTTCCTTTTTGCCGGTTGCTTAGTATGTCTTCTTATGGGTCTATTAGCTTTGATGTCACATCCCCTTATACTTCTTCAGAAGGAACCCTTTAGAACTTATCAATGGATGGGCTTCGCCCATGTCAGAGCTGTTGTAAATATAATAGATAATAGTCATGGGATGAACATATATCACAAATATTATATCACAAAAAATGTGATGTCTAGTAAGTTATTTAAATACAAAAAAAAATGAATAATGTATTTTTTTTTCTCAAACAATTAATATGGTCAAAAAAATTAATGTAGTCAACTTGTTGAATTTGTTATAAATTTATTTTATTCAATGTGAACACATTGTAAATATTAAATGTATTATTCAAAGTATAAAATAGTATAATATATTATTTATTTAGCCTTTAATTTAATGTAATTGTAATAAATATTTCTTGTAATATACTTCTTTCGATCATATTTATAAGCAAAAAACTACTTTTTAGATTCATTGAATACATAATGTATTTAGTTTATATTATAAACCAAATACATTAAATATCCAATGAACTTAAAAAGTAGTTTTTTGCTTATAAATGTGACCGGTGGAGTATCCAATTATAATAAATAACAATAATGGTGTTTTTACATAATTGTCGTTGACTGAATTTTAAATGATTACTCCATTTGGTCTCAAATATAAGCAACGATTCTTTTTTATATTTATTAAACAACTTATGTATTTGTGTAAAAAAAAAAACCTTAAATGTAACACCCCAATTTTATATTTTAAGTAATTCAATAAATTTTAATAGGTGTGGCGTGGTGAATATTATTATTAATGCTGTTTTATTTGAATGTGATGTAAATGTTGAGATGGTTGAATTATATTGGTGAATTAATTTATGATACCAGAATTTAAATAATATAGAAAGAGAATTGAAAAACAAGTAGAAAAGAGTAGGAGGTGTAGAAAATAGGTTTTTAATAAGTGGGGGAGGGGAAAAGCAAAAGAATAGTGAATAGAAGAGGAAAGTTATATGAAGAGTGGCTAGACCAAATATAAATAAGGGTTTTGGGAAATCAGAACTCAGTTTTGCTGAACGTAGAAACAGAGAGAAGAGCAGCCGTCAGAGGAAGGAAAATCTAGCTACAACGAAGTCAAGCCAAACCAGAGATTTCAGATGAATCGAGGTAAGGGGGAGAATCTTTGCACTTTAGGGTATCTTAATATATGATGGGGGGTGTTTAATTCTTAAGATGATGTTTCTGTTATGATGTGAGATTGTGATGAGAGATTGATGATGGACGAAGGTAAAGACGAGGTTGAATTATTTAAAATTAAGAGAAACTAGTTTACGGTTTACGAATAGAGGATTGACCATGAAGAGAGTGTGTGAATCAGTAGGTTAATGGAAAATTAGTGTTTGAATGATAGGGTAACCTTAGGGTGATGTTTAGGGACGAATTGGGTGAGTTGGGGGTTCGAAATCGGAGCCGGGGAAGCTCCCATGGTGGAAAATTACAAAATCTGCGTTCTGATGCTGACAGAATCGTGACGCGGTTTTGGCACAACTTTTTGACCATTTTCAGTTCCGAATTTAGCTTAGGTGTCTTCATGAAAGTTGTAGATATGGATGTTAGCTTTCATGTGGCTTTAGAGTGACCTAATTTAGACATCCACAACTCGATTTATGGTCATATTACTACACAGGGGTCGACACGGTCGTTCACTCTGCCCAGGTTTAGGAAACGAAACATTTCCACCCCTCTCTGTCCCGAATTGGACTTAGGTCCCTTCATGAAAGTTTTAGATATAGATGTCAGCTTTCATTTCCTTTTGGTTTGAATCCATTTAGATCTCTAGAACTTGAGTTATGAATAAAATATTGTACCTGGGTCATGATGTGATATGAATAGTAAGTCTAAGAAAGTTGATAGCGTGAAAAGTAAGTGTATACTAGGGTTCCGAACCTATAAACATAAATGAAGGGAGTCTAGTCTGGTGTCTTAAGGGTAGTTCCCCAACCCCTTAACGAATTAACACATGGAAGAACTTTAGGGTGTTAGAGACAAATCCAAGAAGAAATAAAGAGAGAAGAGTAGGATAGTGAATGGTGAGAATGAAAGCGCTTAGATAATGAAAGCGCTAATGACGTTGACTACTGAATATATAAATATGATGAAGTTGGTGAAGCATACTCGTAATGATGATGTTGATTATATAAATGATGTGAGTGACGATGTATATTCATGATGACAACGTTTTCTTATGTTGATGATGTGAATATCGACGATATGTTTTGTCCCGGTGTTGTGAAAAATAGGAAGAGTTTGCATCTATGACTGTAAGCTGTTGTTGATGTGTTGACATTTAATACTTGATGAGTCTTGAGCCTAAAAAGGTGAAGTAGTTTAAGCAGTAGAAGGAGAAGTGTGAGGGATGTAGATGAGTAGTTCACGGCGGAGTGATAATGACAGGATTAATCCATTGGGGTATTTTTAAAAGTTCTAATATGGTAAGCTGATTAAGAGAGTATAAAATATGAAGAGATAAAGAAGTGAAAAGAGACGATGATAAGAAGGGATATAACATAGGTGCCTTCCGAGTAAGTGATGAAGTTAAATATTATCTTCTTACACAAATAATGAGCTTAGGAATATTGTTAAGTTGAAGAGTAAAAGAGTCAAGGTAATTAAGGAACTTAAGATGAATGTTAGGTAGGAACATATAAGGTGTGTATTGAGTAGTGAAAGATAATAGGAATGAGGATAGCGGTGAATAAGACGGGAATTGATTAGAAGAGAGCGAGATGAATAGGAAAGAAGATAAGAGGTAATAGTCATAATGTTTGACGATAATAATAATGACTGGTATCGAGAGAATAAAACCTTAAATTATAATGAAGTTTTAGTGAGGAAAGTTGCTGACGTAGAAAGTATCGATAAGGTGAGATAATAACTTTGAATTAGAATGAAGTTAAGATTAGGGGAATGGTCGAGGTTATAGATGACGACAAATGTGAGACGGGGATTAAGGTATAAAGTCGTAATAATGAGAGGGATAAGTAGGAAAGAGTTATTGACGATGGTGAGGTGAAACCTAGTTGTATAGAGAGGAGACGTTATATGTAATGTTAATGGAGAAGTAAACATCTTAAAACTAAGAAGGAGGAATAGGGTGTGCTATCAGGATAAAATATCTAGAGAGCCTAGAATAGACGAGAGAATAGAGCATGTCCGTAAGATGAATAATATAATAAAATAAAATAGAGGGTTGTTGACGTAGAAACAAGTCGTGCTTAAGGGTTGGATTGATGAGGAGATAATGTAGAGATATAGACGGTAATAGAGAGTAATGATGAGGAATCATATGACTATGACAAAGAGTGATGACGATTGATATTATATACAAGTGTATATATAAATATGATGAGAAATGATGATACTTGCGTTAATATGATGATGAGAGTGATGATGTTTATATTATAATGATGATGAGAATGATGATGTCTATATTACTATGACGATGAGAATGATGATGTATATATTATAATGATGATGAGAATGACGATGTCTATATTATTTTGATGATGAGAATGATGATGTTTATTTATGAAGACGATGAGAATGATGACGGTGTGTTTTGCATTAATGTTGTGCATATTAGGGAGAGTCTTGCATTTATGAATGTGAATTCATGATGACGTGATGATGTGTAATACCTGATGAGTCTGTCACCATGCATGCATATAGAGTCGTGTCTAGGAATTATGAAGATGAAATGACGATGAAAGTCCAGTAACATATCTCTGGCAATTTATGACGACGAAAGTCCAGTAACATATCTCTGGCAAATTATGACGACGATAGGTGTGGTACCACATTCATATAGGTCTTAGGGTGAGTCCATATGCATTTAAATGATAATACTTATACTTGGTGTTTTTAAGTGTGAATTGAATGAGATGATATGTATGATTAGTTGAGAAGAATATAATAAATGTCGATGATCATATGACGACAGAATATTGTTATTGTTGTATTATAATGTTGTGCGTGCTTTTCCCTAATATTATGTTACGGCAGGATTTCTCACCCCTTTGTTGTTGTTGTGTTGTTTTCTTTGTGGTGATTGTACTCCCGGGTACAGACACTCAGGTTGAGGAAGTTTAGCTGTGGGACGACTTAGAAGGTGGAGATGGAATACGTCTTCCGTCTAGTTTTCATTTTATTTAGTAATCTATTAAGCATGTAGTCGCTACGAGCTCTGATTCTTGTAACACCAGGGTTGGGGTTGACGTTGAAATTAATTTGTTTTTAAGTCGAGAACTTGGAAATATTGTTATTTCTATTTATGATGTTGAATAACAAGGATAATCAATATTAATGAAATCAATGAAATATTTTCTGCTGTTGAAATTATTATTTAAAGAAAGTGTTTATGTTATATGTGATATATTGACGAGTTTTGTAACATCCTCTTTATTAAATATATAATTATTATTTAATAATTATCGTCGGGAAATAGGGTGTTACATTAAACCAATTATATCCAATTATTAACACCTCAAACTTAACTTAAACAACTTATTCATAATCACTTTTCATCAACACTAGTGTGTTAACCCGTGCGATGCAAGAGGAGAAATTTATCAAAATAATATATCATAGATTATACTATAGCAACAAATTTATTATTTATTGTGTGCAATTTTTAACAATTGATTTCATAACATAATAATAGAAATACTTTTTTTAAGGAATAGAAATACTTTATCTACGAAATAAAAATATGGAAAATGGAATGAAACACACGACAAAGAAACACGTAGTTTCTTGTCCTCTGCCATACTAACTCTTCATTGTTTATCAAAACAATATTTTCTTTTGAATTTATCAGCTTATATTAAACACTTCTCCTCCCTCAAAAAAAAATTAAAAAATAGAAATACGTTTAATAAGATCCTTTTCATCAACTGAAGCAATTTAATTTTTATCAAATTCAAATAGGCCAAGAATATATGTTTCTCAAATACATCTAAATACACGATTTTTTGTGCATAAATATACACCATAAACACTTGTCCCATCAATAAGATCCTCGGTCATCAATTGAACCAATATTTAATTTTAATTAACTTTAAATAGGCCAAGTTTCACAAATTAGTCCAAGTACACCGTTTAATCTTACTTTAGAGTTTTGCTTCAGTCTTACTTAGAAGTAAAGATATCATATGTAAAATAAAATAAAAAAAGTAGAGAGAAGATTATAGTTGGCAAAATTATGTGAAAGCATAATAATGCTAATAATATGACCACATGTCCATCTCGTTTGCCCACCACATGCCTATAGTTTGTGGTTAAGAGTACATTTCTGAATACTCTTATATGTTGACGTACCAAATGTACTCGAGCCATTTCCATCTCTTTTTAGTTTTTATTCTCTTCCTTTTGGGTCTAGTCCATACTTCCTACGGCTATACCAAACACAAATTAGTATTATTGTCCTACTACATGAAACAAATTGATAGTTTACGCAAGGTCAAAATTAAGAACTGGTCTACATTATATAAGATTAGAAAACTTCTCTTTACAACCAGTATAAATAAAGTTCTCATTAGGGGTGGGCAAAAATAACCAAAAACCAAATCGAACCGGTTAACCGAACCGAACCATACTAAAATTAACTGAACCATTATGTTGGTTATCGAACCGAACCATTATTTTGAAGACAGTTAATTAATCGAACCGAACCGTTATTAAACTTAATTAATTGTTATGAACTGAACCGAACCGAACCATTACAACTCAATTAATCATATCAATTACTTATCACTTATCAGCATGGATTTCAATTTCTTTTCTAAACCCTAATTCCTTTTCACATAAAAATCATGAACCCTAATTCCTTTTCAATTAATCCCTAATTTCATTTCAATTTCAATCAAATTCACCTCTTCTGGGATCGTTTCAGGTATTTTTCTCTTTCTCTTCATCTTCATTCTCGTTTTTCGTTTCTGGGTTTCTTCTATTTTTCAATTTTTAGTTTCAATTTTTGTGTCCTTGCCCGTTTTTCTCATAGATCTGTTGTTTGTTTTATTTTGAAATGTTATGCATTTGTTGGTTGATCAATGGGTTGTATCAAACAATACTTGGTTGAGTAATACTTGGTTGAGTAATTGTATCGAACAGCTTATGAGCGCAAATCATATCAGAATATTTATAATACTGTAACATATACCTTGGTTATTGCCACGTTTGAGAATTTGTGGAATTAGCTCTCTGTATTTTTATCTCTAGTGAGCTGATTTCAACAAGTGAGCTTCAGGTTATACAATGGAAGCTTATGTTTATCATGCATCTAGTATAGTTGTGAATTAAAGTGGTGTGAAATTAATGGATGAAGTCGGTTTAGATTACTTCAAGTTCTCTTTTTGTTTTATTTTGATATTTTCCCAAATTAACAATGTTTGGTTCCTTTGAATGTGTTCAAGATGGTGTTCAAAAATAGGATTTATACAAAAGTGAATTTATTTAAAAGAGGAGTGTTAAATTATGTTCCAATTCTATGTGAAATGGTGTGGTGTTGATTGAACATCTAAGTATTGTATAGAATTCTAAGTTGGTTGGAAGTTTACTTATTAGGAAAACTCAATTGAGTTCATTTGATAAAACTATGTTTCATATATTGTAACAGTACTATCATGCATGTGTTATACTTGTGTACTTATCAAGTGTTTGGAGCTAATTAGCATGACTCACAAATTGGAGTCATATATTGTAAGTTAAGCCATACTTCATAGATTATTATAGCTCTCAGTGCAATTTTTTTTACTAATTTTGGTCATTTCTTTGCTGCTGCGGGTGGAATTTTAGTGTGCTAATGTGGAAGTTTATTGGGGTCTGTTGTTTGTCTTTCTTTTTGGTGGTTTGCTCTTTGAATTAGAGTTGGAGAAATGTAGGATATTTGAGAGCTGTTGGTTGAGAGTTGTTGTGCAGGAGAAGAGTAGGAGTCCAAGAGAATTGAGTGATATCTCCATAAGATGCCGTGTCTGATTTTGCTACATCTTTTTTGGTTTAGCATGCAATTGGTACGAAATTTCAAGGAAAATGAATATGCTTTTACAGTTTAATACTTTTATCTTTCTCTACAATTGGCTTATAAGGCCATCTAGATCATATCATAGTAGACAGTGGCTATAAGATTGGATGCAATTTACTTGTATGTATATTGTTAATGTTGTGCACTTGTGTATTTTGATTCATATTTTCAGCTTTAGTTAATATATATCTTTTGTTTGTAGAGATAACATCTCAAGAATTGGTCACTTAGATGATGAAAATTGAAAACACGGTATGTGTCGAAGTTGGTTTTTTTTTGTTCTCTGAGAAACATTGGAATGGCAGGTGTGGCTGATTGCTGCTGTGCTGCATATATCTGTGTTTATGGTTGGTTTTGGAGTAGTGAATTGGCAGCAGAATGTGATGAATGGATCAAAGGGGATATTTGATATAACTTGAGTATGTGGTTGGCTATATTTGAGCCTGTAATCATGCAATTTCATTGGGATTTATGCCTTGTAAACTGTTGTAATTTTGCTCGGTTCTTGCACCCCTTGTACTTGAGTTATGCCTTGTCCCTCAATTTTTACTTTTGTTGCAGTTTTGTCCTCACCCCCAAGTCACTAATATTGGTAGAACTGATGTAATTATGGTTTTCATTACGCCATTACTCTAGTTTGATCTATATAATTGTGGTTTAATCATGTGTATAAGATTCTGTTTTGATGCAATTCTAAAATTCTTGTTTAATCGTTTCAAATTCTGGTTTTAATCATGTATAAAATTCTGGTTTGATGCATCTTTAATATTCTGGTTTAAACATGTCAAAATCTAGCTTAATCATATATAAAAACTTATTTAATTGTGTCTAATTGATGTCTAAAATTCTGGTTTAATGCAAACACATACATATAGCAAACACAAGTTACAGTTTGAAATGTCAAACACAACTTCTTTCATTTAACTAAAATCACACAATTAAATGATAGTAAATTAATGAGGTAACAAAACGGTTAACCGTTTAAGGTTCAAACAATTACCATGAACCATTTTATGCACTTGAACAATATTAATCATTCTAATGAAAGGAAAGTATCATGCAATTACATTAAAAAAGGACAAAAAACAATTAAATTCGCAAAAGGACTAAAAAATTCAAAATATTAAATTTGGTTCGGTTCGGTTTGGTTATTATGTTACGAAACGGTTAACTGAACCATAATTTTGGTTCAGTTTGGTTAGTTCCAAATCTTAAACGGTTCGGTTCGGTTATTCCGAACCATTTCAACAATTCGGTTCGGTTCGGTTTTTATGGTTAACCGAACCAAGCCCACCCCTAGTTCTCATACATTAGAGAGGAAAGAAAATACAATAATAGTAATTCCAGAGCAAGAAAAGCTTCAAAAAAGCATATGCACTGTTACCTTAAATAAATTAAATAAAAACTTTGCAAAATATAGGTAGCCTAGTGTTCTAAAAAAGTTAAATGCAAAGATTGATGTAAGTCTACTTTGGTAGTTCAACAGATGTGAGTGTGTGAACCTATTGTCACACATTTTCTGCAAGCTTTTCGAGCCTTTTTAGTTAGGCACCAAATCGAAGTTCAAAGCAGAAAACATCTTCAAAGCGAAGTTAATCTAAAAAATGGGAAATCAAAGAGAGAAAAGGAATTGAGAATAGAGCAAGAAATGGTTACCTGATATTTGAGATGGAAATAAATATATAAAAGGAATTCCTCTTAAAAAAAAGTGATACGTATAGGTTAATATGCCAAAAATAAGAAGGAAGGATTGATGAATATTCATATTTTCGGTAAAAAAAACTAAAACAAAAAAATATGAATGAAATCTTACATTCAATAAAGCTCATTCAGATTCCAATCTTCCACAAACTACTACCAAAAAATAATTATTACTACAATGCAAAAAAATATATATTAACAGTTAGAACTGAAGGATATACTTTTTTTTTTGCAATTTCAGTGCTTGCCTTGGCTTCTTGTGTAAGAGTGAGATCAATTGACAGAGAAATGAGAAGGCTGGATTTCTAAATGTGCAAGTGTTTGTTTGTGTGTTTGTGAGAGAGAGATCAATTCAAGTTCTTTATGCAGTGTTTGTTTTTTCCAAAGATAAAGCCTTGCATCAATTAAATAAAAAAAATAAAAAAAGAGATTAAGAATCAATGAACCTGGATATACCAAACCGTGGATTGAATCGGCAATGAAATTGAATACGCGAGTTTGAATTTGGCACGGCAAGCAAGATAAGGAGAGAGTATTGCAATTTCCAAATTAAACAATTTCATAGTCTCACAAAACCTTGAGAACATGCGTGCTTGACTATTACAAATACCATAGAAAACGCTTCCAATTATTTGATTTTTTTGAGGAGCCTTCCAACTACTCCCTCCGTCCCTTTTTATAGAAATATTTTACAAAAATCACGTGTATTAAGAAAAGTTGTTTGAGTAATAAAGTTGTCTCAAATGTGTGTGACTATTACTAAATTACCCTTGATTAAATATATATTTAATGTTAACTTTTCATATATCAAGAAAAATGGTTAGTATTAATAAGGGGTATATTTGGAAAAAGAGTAATCAATGCATCTAGGAATTTGTATATGATCTTATATTTAGGGACGAAACTTTTTTGTAAACTACTCCTATAAAAAGGACGGAGGGAGTACATTTTATAAAAAATACATTTAAAAATCAAACAATAAAAAAAATAAAAGATAATTAGGGAAACATTACCACTAATAGCAAGTTTAAAAAAAGTAAGAACTCTTATTTGCTGACACATGTCAAACTTGCCTAAATACTTAGTTTGCTTTATTATTATGTATAGATTTACCATGTTTTTCAATTAATTCAAACATCGTCTCAAAAACTCATTTTCACCAACAACTTAACAACCAAACATGACATAACAACAGCAGCAACATTTCTTCATGTTCCACATAATCATAATCATTTATTTCAATCATCATAACAACAACTTATTCAATTTAACAACAACTTAATCATTTTCATCCAATTAAGTATATTCACCAAAACACAACAACAACTTAATTCACAACAAAACCACATAATCTTATGAATTCTCAAACTAAACACATATTCATGCTCAAAATCAACTTAATAAACCATAAACAACATCAATTATCATGTTCTACATCAAATTCATCAAAATTCACAAAGTTACCAATTCACTATAACCAAACAAGAATTTTGACATAAACAAAACATGATTTCATCAATTTTAACATATTAAATTAACCATGATAATAAGAGCACAAATTTCACATAATCAACATCAATTATTATGAAATTAAACATAATCAAAAACACTCAAACTACCCAATTGCTTATGAACCCTAATTGGTGAAAATAATCTTCCCCCTTACCTCAATTCTTCACTTCACTAAACTCTTCTAGCTAGAATCTCTCTTCCCTTTTGTTGCTCTTGAGCTTTTCTCACTTCTTGCTCTCCAAACCTCTTCTTTCTCTATTTTCTCTCTAGCCTCCTTTGTGATTTTTGTGGAATGAGCTAAACCTAGTTCACTAACGCATTCACTACTCTTTATATATTATGGGTTAGGGTCACTCTTACTAATGGGCTTAGTCACATCCAATTCTCAAAAATAATTATCTAAACTTTTACTTCACTTAAACTTCTCATTTTACTCTTACACCACTATTCTTTAAATATTAAAATTTCTAATTCTAACATATTTACAAAAATGTCACTCACCTTAAAATGACTAAAATACCCTCAAACACTAAAAATCCACTAATCCACCCATCACATATACATTAAAAGCAATAATTAAATAAAACAAACAATTCACAACGATAGTAGACCATATCTTTCCTTTACATTTTACCTTCATTAAAGCTACCCTCACAACGGTAGTAGGTAAAATATTTATTGGTCTTCATTAAGTTATCCTTACAACGATAGTAGACCATGTCATTTCTCTTGCATTTTACCTTCATTAAGTTATCCTCCCAGCGGTAGTAGGTAAAATATATTGTTTGTCTTCATTAAGCTATCCGCACACCGATAGTAGGCAATGTCTTTTCATTTTATATTACCTTCTTTAAGCTATCATTTACATGATAGTAGGTAATACATGTCATCTGTCTTCTTTAAGCTATCATCTTTGTTGATAGTAGGTAGTGTCTCCTTCTTTTACCTTCTTTAAACTATCATTTACACGATAGTAGGTAACATCGATCTTTGTCTTTGTTAGGCTATCGTTCTGAATCAATGCGATAGTAGACAATCCCTTCCCCAGTGAAACTATATTACCCCCAGCAGAGTCAGATCTCTTTCTTTAACGAACTCGGATATCCTTTTGTTGTTTCTTTACCTGGTCGAACCGTCTTTTCCGTCCTGCATTCACATTTGCATCACGAGCATTTTACAATGTCTTAAGTCCAAAATTGGCGTACTCTGTATTTAAGTCCCTTCGGTCCGTCAAAGCGAAGATTTTATCTTCAAATCTCCGGACGAAGAGACTTAAATAGGGGCATCTGTCATACCCCAATTTTTGACCTAAAATTCTTTTTTTACTCGTCTTTTTGGTTCGGAATTTTTCGTCGTTTCAGACGAAATTTCGGCAGAGAGGTATTTTAAAATACCTCATTTAGGGTTCCGAAAGCGACCTTTTTTCAGTTTTATTATTATTTTATTTTACTTTAGTTTTTTTATCTTTTTTTTTATTATTTAATTTTCAGATTTTTTCTATTTTTATTTTATTTTTCATTTATTCTGTTTTGTTTTTATTTTTATTCTTAATGGTTATTTTCTGGTCTTTATTGCTAAACAAATCTATCCAAAGTCCAAAGTCAGAGGTCAATGTCAAATGTTTGATTTAATGACTTTGACATATGTGATTTAACGGCTTTAATCCCATTTGATGGGGATTTAATCCTTGTCTCCTTATTGTCAAAAGTCCACCTCAATGTTTATATAAAAGCACACGCTCCAGCAACCAAAGAAAGGGAAGAAAAAAAATTCGGCCAACAGAAAACAACAACACAACACCATCACCACATTTCGGCGCGGTGGGTTTTTTGCTTTGATTCGTGTGTTGTGGGTTGTGGTGATGGTGTTGTGTTGTTGTTTTCTGTTGGCCGAATTTTTCTTTCTTTTGGTTGCTGGAGCGTGTGTTTTTATATACACATTGGGGTGGACTTTTGACAATAAGGAGACAAGAATTAAATCCCCATCAAATGGGATTAAAGCCATTAAATCACATATGTCAAAGTCATTAAATCAAACATTTGACCTTGACTTTGGACTTTGGACAGATTTGATTAGCAATAAAGACCAGAAAAATAACCATTAAGAATAAAAATAAAAACAAAACAAAATAAATGAAAAATAAAATAAAAATAGAAAAAATCCAAAAATTAAATAATAAAAAAAATAAAAAAACTAAAGTAAAATAAAATAATAATAAAACTGAAAAAAGGTCGCTTTCGGAACCCTAAATGAGGTATTTTAAAATATCTCTCTGTCGAAATTTCGTCTGAAACGACGAAAAATTCCAAACCAAAAATACGAGTAAAAAAAAATTTATGTCAAAAATTGAGGTATGACAATAGATATGTTGCATAGTATAGACGCACACTCTCAACAAAGGGATTTACACATTTGTGTAACCTTGTTCGTAAATGAGGTGGCACCTTAAAGAAAAATTCAAGAAAAATATGGTGAAAGGTACAACCATTTTACTTTTGGGAATTAACATTCAAAACAAAATAAGTTTTTAAATATATTATTGTTCTCCTTCAAAAAAAAATATTATTGTTCTAAACAAAATAATATAAAATTTAGCTATTAATATAGTGTGCACAAAGAGAGTGATCAATATTATATATTTATGCATTTTAAATTTAAGAGAGCACTTACTTTGCATATTGATAATGGTAATGCTTGTAGTTCACCTTGACCCACGTTCTATATGTGTCACGAACCTTATTGGTTGTTCACCTTAGTCCATGTTCTTCCATGTTGCCTGTTGCTTAGTATGTCTTCTTATGGGTCTATTAGCTTTGATGCCACATCCCCTTATACTTCTTCAGAAGGAACCCATTAGAACTTATCAATGGATGGGCTTCGCCCATGTCAGAGCTGTTGTAAATATAATAGATAATAGTCATGGGATGAACATATATCACAAATATTATATCACAAAAATGTGATGTCTAATAAGTTATTTAAATACAAAAAAAAAACGAATAATGTATTTTTTTTTCTCAAACAATTAATATGGTCAAAAAAATTAATGTAGTCAACTTGTTGAATTTGTTATAAATTTATTTTATTCAATGTGAACACATTGTAAATATTAAATGTATAAAATGATTCAAAGTATAAAATAGTATAATCTTTTATTTATTTGGCCTTTAATTTAATGTAATTGTAATAAATATTTCTTGTAATATACTTCTTTCGATCATATTTATAAGCAAAAAACTACTTTTTAGATTCATTGAATACATAATGTATTTAGTCTATATTATAAACCAAATACATTAAATATCCAATGAACTTAAAAAGTAGTTTTTTGCATATAAATGTGACCGGTGGAGTATCCAATTATACTAAATAAAAAATATCAATAATGGTATTTTTACATAATTGTCGTTGACTGAATTTTACATGAATTTTACATGATTACTCCATTTGGTCTCAAATATAAGCAACAATTCTTTTTTATATTTATTAAACAACTTATGTATTTGTGTAAAAAAAAACTTATGTATTTGGTCTAATAATAGACTAAATACATCAATTACTTTATGAATTGTAAAAAGAATATTTGCTTACATTTGAGACCAATGGGAGTACTAAACCATTAAAAAAATTATATTTTTAAATTATATTTTTATACTTAAGACAGTTAACATTTTAATGAGGTGTAATAAATGTTTCAAGAATGTTTTTTGTAGTCAAGAAATTATTTTCAAAGAAATATTTGTAGAGGCTCCCGCACTATACTTATTTAATATACTCCTGTTTTTTCAAAATGGGCATAGTTTGTTGTTATTCTTAATTACTATTACACTTTGTCCAAAGAAAATAAAATAACATGAAATAGTCTTCCAAACAGCCAAAAAATATTTTGAAAATCAACTTTAAACTTACAGTAAAATGTGAAACAAGGTAATTAAATAGAACTTTCGACCTGTGTCACCTACATAATCATTCTCTAAGGTATGATGCATTTTTACAGAAAACAAATGTCAGCTAATATCCACCCTTATTCCTTATTACATAACCGAGTACCATCATCGCCTCTCAAATGCTAAATGTACCACAAATAGGATATTACCCGAGCATCACTCTCGCCTCTCATAAAATTATACAAAGACATACATCCTCAAGAATAATTTTTAATAAATTTATATCATATAGCAATAGCTTAATTTCCACATCTCACTAAAATATCCAACACCTATTCTACGTACACTCTCTCATTCCTAACTATCTTTTAATATATCTATTCATCAGAAGTCATAAATCATAAATGTTGCAAACTATAACGATGTCCAATATATGTATTAATTGTGGATGGTGCACCCTAAACATGTGGAAAACAATTAAACATATGTAAAACAATTGTATGGCTAATCAAATATTGATGCTTCGAAGTTGTTTAGTCATATTGCAATTTGTTGACTCAAGATGCATATGCATTTTGTGAAATAAATGTCACATGTGGAAATAGTGAAACTTCACTCCTATAAATAGCATCTCATTTGTACCATTCTCATCATCACAAACACAAAGTAACACAAGAACAATAGATAGAGCTTGTTGAGAGTGAGAAAAATAGTTTTTCCTGTAAGGTTTCTCCTAGTGTTAAGTGTAATTGTTCTCTCCTTGTATTGAGAGAGAGGTTGTGTAATATCTTCCACTTAGTAAAAAGTCATATATTCTTGCCCCGTGATTTTCCCCCTTATTTGTTTAGGGGTTTCCACGTAACTATTATGTGTTCAATTCTTCTATTCTCATCTCTTATTTTAGATGTGTAATTTTATTTTGTTACTCTGATACCCAACGGTGGTATCAGAGCACATGGTTCGTGGTCGATGTTCTTCTGCACCAAACTGGAGGGGTAGTAAGAAAAATTTTAGTATGCTTTGTGGTTGCGTTAGACTGATCTTCCACATCAAATAATAATTCTTAATATTCTGGTTCAGTTGAAGAAAAAAAGTGTGGTGTAAAACTATGTCAGCAAAATTTGAGATAGAGAAGTTCAATGGGAGAAACTTTACCTTGTGGAAATTGAAGATATGGTCAATTTTGAAAAAAGATAATTGCCTAGGCGCAATAGAAGGCAAACCTGCAGATGTCACTGAACAAAGGTGGAAAGAGATGGACGGCAATGATGTTGCCAATTTGTACCTAGCAATGGAAGACTCAGATTTGTCAAGTGTGCTGGAAAAAATGACAGAAAAGAATATCTAGGATGCGTTGATAAAATTGTACAAGGCCATGTCACTTCACAAAATATTCTTAAAGTGGAGGTTCTACACTCTTTGAATGAGTGAATCCGCATCAGTAACAGATCACATCAACGCCTTGAATACGCTATTTGCGCATCTTACAGCTTCAAATTTTAGAATAGTGGAAATAAACGTGTTGAACTTCTACTCAGATTTTACCAGATTCGTATGATCAACTCATCATCAATATTACAAACAACAATGTAGTTGATACTCTTCACTTAGAGGATGTCGTTGGTGCAGTTCTTGTAGAAGAATCAAGGCGTAAGAATACAGAAGAAAGGTCAGAAAGTTCAAAGTAACTAGAGGTTTTGACGATGAGGAGAGGGAGATAAACAACACGTGGCCCCAGTGGGAGTCAAAATCATGGTAGGTCCAAATCTCGAAGAAGGAAGAATCTCAAGTGCTACAATTGTGGCATGAGAAGGAACTTAAAGAAGGAGTGCTAGAAAAATAAGAAGATTGGAGAGGAAACTTCTTAAAGTTCAACATCTCAAGGATGCATTGCAAATACCACAAATGATGGAGAAATCCTTTATAGTGAAGCAGAAATAAGTTATAAAGGTGGAAGAAGACTCAATGATGTATGGATAATGGATTCAGATGCAACACGACACATGAATCCACAGCAAGATCAATTTTACTCTTATGAGTCCATCTCTGAAGGATCTGTGTGAAGGTGAGAAAAACACAAGAAGAGGGGGTTGAATTGTGTTGGCTTTTTCCTGGTTTTCTTTTCCGTAGTGTTTATAACCTGATCAAAATATGTCGTGTGCAGATTCTAATTCAGAATTTGATTGCAGCGGATATAGTATAGAACAAAAATATAAAGAGATGGCAAGAGAGAGAGAGAGAGCAGACACAAGGCAATTTTTATACTGGTTCCTCCTACAACCCATGAGTAGTCTAGTCCTCTTGCACTTCCAAGGGATTTCACTATAATCACTCTGGATTACAATATCTCAAGGACAACTCCAGGAGACTTTCATATGCTCAAGCACACCTGCTCAAGACTTCCTGCTCTATGACTCTTCCTAAAGATTTCCTTGCTTAAGCACACAGCTTAAGACTTCCTGCTCTAGGTCTCTCCTAAAGACTTCCTTGCTCAAGGACTACTCCAAGAGATTTACAAGTGCTCAAGCACGCAGGCAAGAGACTTCCAATGCTTTAAGGACTTACCTAAGAGACTTCTAGTTGCTCAAGGTTTCACCAAGAGACTTAGATGCTTTAGCTTTGCAACTAAAGACTTCTAATTTGTTCAACACTTGATTTAACAATGTTTGGTGTATATGAACAAATGAACAGACTCTCTACAACTCTAGGATTTCTAAGATGTAAGCTTGAATACAAAAATCCTAAGTGTTTTGCGCTATTTGATTTTGACAGAGTGTTGGCACTTTGAAATAGCAGATATGGATAATCCCGTTGAATGCACTTTGAATTGTCCTTTGCTGAAAGAAGAATTATTTGTTGCTTGATTTGTTCTTAATGTCCTTTTTCTTATTGTGCACGTAGACAGAAGACGAAAAAAGAACTGCACCTATCAGAACCTTGATAGTGACTGTTCACAGAGTAGGACATAGCCTATGTGGATTCTGGGTCCCTTATAACTTACTCAAGTTTGAGGGTGATCTAAGTCTGCAGTGTCTGCTTCTGAGTCTGATGATCATCAAAGAGTATGTTGAGTTCCCTCTCCATAATATGTGTGGTGCCCGTTTTCTAAGGACGTTGACTTATGGTTGACCTTCCTTTGATCTTCTACCATAGTCTTCTTAGCTTCTCCTGTTCCTTCTGATGCTCTTCATATGTTCTTCCTTTATAGATAGATCTTTCTATGAATCCCATACTGCTATAATTTTTATGCATCGACAACTTCTCCTAAGACATTCAATGAATTCCACGATTATTAGAGTCACTGTGGCCCCACCAAAACAAGTTCATTATTTTTCCAAAAGTGTTAATGAGTTATGTAGGTAAGACGAAAATACTCATTACATGGGAAGAAAAAGCTTATAGAAGTGATTTGATCATTACCTTGCTGCCTACTTTAGAGAGACATTAGGTGTTCCATGAATTTATTTTTTGCCAAACGTGATCCTTAACATAATTGAGTGTAGCATTTTTATCCCTACCAGTCATGGACGGAAAATCCAAGTATTTCCCACTACCAAGAATAGATCGCACCCCCAAGATATTTGTGATGGTTAGCTTCAAATCTTCATAGACATTTTGGCTAGAATAAATTTCAGATTTCGAGAAGCTAATAGCTTTCCTCAAAGTTGCCTCGTACATTAGTAGAATATTCTTCATCACTTGAGCCTGATGCTCCTGAGCTTTGAAAAACAGGAAGCAGTCATCTGAAATAGTAAATGGGAAATCGGAGGGCACTCCTACATATAAATGTATCAGTGATCTCCCCTGTTCCTCAATAGCACGAATTAAACATGACAAACCTTCAGCACATGTGATAGACAAGTAAGGGGAAAGAGGATCACCTTGTCTCACCTTGTCCCAAAATCACAGGAACCACAACCTCATTGTTAACAAGTATGTGGAGTAGTCGAGTGATTCAACACACATATCCATCCAATAGATCCACTTATTTTCAAACCTCATTTTAACCATAACTTCCTTCAAGTAGTCCCGGTCCATGTGATCATTGGTTTTGCTAATATCCAACTTCAAAGCTACACAACCATCATTACCTCTAGTTTTTTTTTTTTGAAGTAATTAATGACCTAAATCGTCACCATAGCATTATCAAGAATCGAGCACCCAGGGACAAAGGTTGGTTGAGTATCGGAAATGCATTTTGAGAGTACGTCTTTAAGCCAATTCGCCCATACCTTAGAAATAATTTTATACAACACATTGCACAAAGCAATCAGATGCCAATTCTTCATTGTGTTATGAATGTTACCATTAGGAATAAGAGCAATATTAGTCATGTTAAGACTAGCTAGAAACTGACATGTATCTAACCAAGTACAACAATCTATGAAAATATCATCGCTGCATAAAGACCAAAAGTGTTGGTAGAAGCTCGGGTTATACCTGTTCGACCTGGACACTTGTCCGAATGCATGGAAAAAAATTCAACTCATAACACCTCCTTGGTTAAAGGAGTCATAAGCATTAAATTATCATCATGTATGATAGTCTGACGAATAACACCAATGACATGTTGTAACACCCTAAGACCCCGACTTTTATTTATTAATTGTAAAAGGATATTTATTCAAAAATAGGTGCTACACATACTCACCTAATCAACATTTCAGCAAACATAAATTATAATATCAAAACAATTGAATACCTAAACAACTTCAAATAAAACAACTTATAATCTCAACAACCATACTTAATAAACGTAGTTTCAAAAACTCTCAGAAACATAAATTATAGCAAAATTACCCCTTCCCTAGTGTTTCAGAATCATAGCAACGAACGACTAAATAGTTCAGAAAATAAAAAAAAATCACTAGAAAGACTCCCAATGCCACCTTCCAAACTCACAACAGCTAATGCTCCTCTACCTGAGTATATGTACCACCGGAGTACAAACACCACAAACATACAACACCAAAACAGGGGTGAGAATACATTCAACAAATATTATTATTATACAAAGCAATAAGGAATGTCAAAATTCAATCATTAACATATTCATATTCATTCTCAACGCCCACCAATCATAATCATATTCACATTTATTCTCAATGCTCACCAATCATAAGCATAGTTATATATGCAACACACTCCATCTACTCACCATTAATACATGTGATACCAATCTACTCACCAATTTTGTATGTCAGAGTTATATCACTGAACCATACACTCATCAATTCTCACCAATATTCCTATCTCCAATCTATATGATACACGAGATACCACAACAGTAATAAATGCAATAATCATCACCAATGATCCACAATTTGAACAAATATTTACCTCACCAACTACAACATTATAACATAATATAATTACTTTATACTCATCTATATAACATACTTATATAACATCAACATCATAGGATAACATTAAGATCACCAAAACACACACCCTCACTTATTTACTTTACTACAGGACTTTGGTTTTCATTTTCGGGACCTAAAAACAAAGAAAAAGAAAAGTTTCCCAATGTTGTCAAGGGGGCACGACCATGCGCGTGCCCAGAATAAAAAAAGAAGAGGGAAACGTATAAAGTTCAGCACGGGCCGTGCGTGTCACACGCAAGACCATGCATCTTGTGCAGAACCTTGGTTTTCTGTGATTTTCGCCATTGGAGCCTTCCAAAGCTCTGATTATAACCCCCTAACACATCCAAATTGCCCAGGAACAGTATCCTAAGGTTATACAAACATATAATACATCAATTTCACACAAATTATCCATCAACAATGACTTTTCATAAGATTAATTCATCATTATTCACCTGAACAAATATCACACCAATCCAATTTTCACTTATAACTTATGCACACCAATATTTAAACACCCAACACCAATTATAATCAAATTCACACAGCAAAATCTCATAATAATTGCACAACATCTAAAGGGTTCAAGAGAACCTCAATAATGAGGATGAAGAGACACAACCATGGTGAAGGTTAAAAACCATCTTTTCCCTTTTATGAAAGTACACTCAAGGATGAATAATCCACCCTACCTCGAATTAACAGAAGGTTGTAGCTATTGCTTGATTCCTTAGGTTGTGCTCTTGCCTCTTCCTCTCCTCTTTTCTCCTAGGTTTCACGTATTGTGTTTTTCTCTTCTGTCTTTTTTATTTTTCTTTTTATACTAAGAAGCAATTTGATTCACTTTCTTTCTTACTTTGGCATATTCAAGGAAAATTTTGGCGTTTCAATCTAGTTTTTATACCAGTAAGTTTTTGCCCTTTGACGCCAGTACGCATCTTCCTGCATAAGAAATTGAGTCATCCCCTTATGTAAAGACACCTCTTATGTTTGATGGTATCGTGTGCTATTGTTATGGGAGTTGTTTAGTTGTCTACGACAATCCTCAATATCATATTTCAACTTGTTACAATGATCCTTACTCCATATAGGCATATCTTATGCACACTTATGCGATTTTGGAAGAACCGAACGCTCATTGTATTGCGTCCAATATTCCTTAACCATATCATCAAAACTTGGCTCAAGTTTTTAAGAATTTTCAAATCAAAAGCTACACCTATGACGTTGGGGTCGAGCAACTGAGTTGCAGTCTAGAAGGGTCGGATAGTGATCTGATGCTGGATATAACACCTTGATCCCTGAGATCACTATTTAAATAATAAATCCATCAACTATCAAACATCGAGGCGTTACAATCATCAAACATCTCATGTTAAATTCTCATAATAAAAATTTCATCATAAATATACTCAGATCACAGCGAAATAAACATCTCGACAAATATCATCTCGGATCACATCAGAAAAACTTTAAAATATAATACATCAACATCATGATCATATAGATCTCTTAATAATAAACCAAAACTAAATAAAGTAGTACAAATCCCCAAAACTCCTAGATCAGAGCACCTAATCTAGACATCCTCAAAACATAGATAAAAGGAGTAGGCATGAAGCCATCCTCAGCAAAAACTCACAAAGCAAGCTACTCCTTAACCTGCAAGTCTACACCGCGAGGATGCCGGCGACAAAAAGCCATTGGAGGGTAAGATATACGTTCAACAAAAAGGATCAATAAACTCATGTAATTTTCAGGCAAAACAACATCCTATAAGCATTTAACATAATAAGCCTAATTACCATCTTACCACATTCATAACTCAATTATAATTCATTAACAGCTTCGTTTCATCAATATTCAAAACAAGGTTCACACTCCATACATAGCATATTCACATTGACGGATAATTATCAACTCAACTATACGTCATCAGCAATAATCATCAAACCAACTATAAGTCATCATCAGATAATTATCAACTCGACTTTACATCATTCACATTTCATCGTCAATTCAATTATAAGGAATTCACATCTCATCATTAACATCAATTATACATTTATCATATAAATGCACAAGTTCACACCAAAACATTGTCATATACGACTCATCATGTTCATGCAATGCGCCTAACATGACTCTATATGCATGTGGTACCAAAGTTTGGATATCAGAGGTCTATTACTGAGTGATCTCACGGCATGTTGGATTATCGAATCCCTCGGCATGGAGGCTTGTTCAGAAGTATGTTACTGAACTACCCTCGGCATGGTGGTGACTCTTAAAGTCCCTCGGCCTGGTGGTGACTAATAAAGTCCCGACTCAACAGACCATG